>CM056491.1:32741456-33341456 GCA_029783415.1 Anisodus acutangulus | reverse complement strand
AGTGACCGGTAACAAAAAAAGAACTAAAATAAAATCCGCGCAAAAGGTTATGACCTGTCCGCTTCGTGGTCCGCCTTGGGTGTTTCGGGTGTTACCAACAAAAACAAGAGTTATAAAAATATCACTTTAGGGGGGTTCATCTTCCTCATCAGCCTTTCCACCAGCCTCTACATCTGAATTCTCTCTGTCTCCACGAAGAGCCTTTAAGGACAACTCAACATCAGTCAAGTCAATTTCTGCATCTAGGATTTCTGAAGAAATATTAAAGCCCGATTTGCTTGCTTCCTTAAGAGCATCCACGTGACTCTTCAAAATGGCCAAGTCTCATCGGAGTTTTCACCTCTGACATTTGTCTTTGAGCTCAATGATGGTTTCCTCAGAAGCATGGAGTTGTCCCTGTACACCGGCTAAATCAGCTACACATTGGGTTGTTCCTCCTGAATGGTCGTATATGTGGTGGTCAGGACTTGAAGAGAATTCTCTCGGTCCGTCAGAGAATCGAGTGCATCTTGGAGATATAGCCGGTGTGAAGCCTGGAGAGAGCTAGAACCCCCGAGGTCAGCACACAGAAGGTAACTTCAGCCCTGAGTTGTTGAATATCATCTTTTAGCTTTTTTCATCATCAAAAGGGCCAATCTCCCTGGCCAACTCCGCATTGGAGAGTGCAAAGGCGTTTCCCTGAATGAGAGGATTGTGGTTTGCAAATCAGAGCAAGTTTGGGAAAAGGTAAAAAGGAAATGAATGATCTACCTGCAGAAACAAATTAGCAAGATGAGTGATATGAGCCTCAAGGATAGCATGAGGATATTTCTGAGGTGAGGAAGTAGATGTCTCGGCCTCAGTTCCGAACGTTGGGATTGAGCTGTGCTTAGAAATATCTTCTGGGGTTGGAGTCTCTGCCTCCGGAGCTTTCTATTGTGGGCTGACTGGACAGGGGTTCCCCTCGTTCACATTTTCCTTTTCATCAAGGTGGATGACGCTTGCCTTTTAATTTTCATTAGCTCATTCCATCACTCTACGAATTGGCGGCGACTTCTCACCTGAAAACCAATTCTCACCGGGGGCTCGACAACCTCATCTTTGGCTTTGCTCTTCCGGCTGCCTGAAGCATACTAGATGTTTGATAAGACGGCGGGGAGAAACGACATCTTTTAGGCTGAGGAGATTCGAGTAGGGAGTCCTGGTAATAAAGGAAATATGTTGAAGAGAATATTTCAGTATAGAACATGAATAGAAAGGAATCTTGAGGTTAATAGTTTACCATGGTATTTCCCCTTCCACTAGGCTGAGGTAATATTTTCCAAGTTTTGGTAATGTCCGGAGAGGCATGAATAAGACTTACCACCCACTCAAAGATCCCTTCAATCAATTGCGGTTCGACGAGAATGGTTGAAAAAGTCATAAAAAATTGAGTAAGAAAAGTGTTATCCTTTATTTGGAAAGCCATACAAATATTCCGGGCAGAAGAAGGCAAACTAAATACTTACGGGAAGGATTCCACTTCTCTGGAAAAGGATCTGAAGAAGGCTGGTGAATTTGGTTTGTGCTAATCAAAATGTAACGAGTTTGCCAGCCACGGTCGTGGTCATCCTCTGTATTTATGAGGCTGCGACTACCCTAAAGGGGATAAGGCAATGATTTTGCCTTGTAAAACCCTAGGGTAATACAAGATAAAGAGATGGTCGATGGTAAACGGAACACCGACAATGTTGCCTAGCATCTGGATGCAAAAGACAAGTCTCCAAACCTGTGGAGCAACTTGAGCTATGCACACCCTATATCGGCAACAAAGATCCTCAATGATCTTTGGGATGGGGAGTTTAAAACCAATAGTTAATAGATATGTGCATGCCATTGAAAATCCATCCACATGGTGGTGTATATGGTTGACAGCACTAACCGTTCTCACAGTTGTGTCAGAAGAGAAACCGCAATCTTTAATAACAACAGGAAGAATTTTGGCTGTTACTCAAAATTCTCAATGTGTTCGTAGTTGGTTTGAACACGAAGGTCTCCCGAAAAGTTGAAGTCAGAGGGAAGGATTTCAGTAGCAATCAAGTGTAAATCTATTCTTTGGGTTGTGGGAGAAGCATGTTCTTTTTCATGGAGGAGGCCTGGAGGATTGTTATTGTTCTCCGATGAGCAAGAGGGAGAAGAGTTAGAATAATACATTGTTGCAAAAGCTGGTTGCAAATATGGAAAGAAACTTGTGGATGGTATGGTTGCCTTTTATGAAGAGATTTAGCCTCCTATTTATGATAAAATAATACAACGTTTGGGAGGTGAAAAGACGTGTATCATCATTATTGGTTTATGGCGTTCAAGCGATTGGACAGTGCCGCCATTTCAGAAGCATT
The DNA here is from genome assembly GCA_029783415.1 of Anisodus acutangulus. Lineage (NCBI taxonomy): Eukaryota > Viridiplantae > Streptophyta > Magnoliopsida > Solanales > Solanaceae > Anisodus > Anisodus acutangulus. The sequence continues at coordinate 33,339,099 of CM056491.1, read as the reverse complement.
GAATGGACGTGACGCTTGAAGTGACTTGCAAGTTGTTTCTTTTCAAAGTTCCTGCCATAATAAGAGGGCCGGTGGTTCAAATCCATCTCCCATTTGCGCAAAGAGTTGCGATCGAAAAGTGCGGGGACTATCTGTATAGGGAAAAATTTGTATAAGATACCTATACGAGTTAAGATGTGACACATGGAGAGTAATGCTGAGTCAGACTCACGTGAGTTTACGACACTACCGATTTTGTATGCATGGTGTCGGGTGTGACTCGAGCAGGGCCGATACCGATATTAAAGATGACTAAGAGCCGTTTGCATTGTAACAGACGACCATTACAGAAGTCGGTTACACAACTTCCATCAGCCTTTTAATAGCATTTATTGAGAGATTGATTGTTCAATTATTATAACATTCATTCTCTTGTATTTATGAGGGAATATTTCATGGGCTGTATACCCATTTAACTCATGTATAAATAGGGCACTTCATTACATTGTAACCCATCAGATTTTGGCTATTATAATACACTTACGATCATTCTCGATTTCTGTGATGTCAAACAAGTTATCGTCACTTTGGCTCAAAAGCTATCTCAGGGCTCAGGCTAATTATTATTTACTATGTCTTATTGTTATTTATTTTAAGCATAATTCGTATCTAACATGTCACTTGAGATCTACGTGTCCTTGATCACGTATACAAATTTAATTGTACCATTTTACGGGTAAACGTTGATCTTTGCCATTTTGATGTTACTTTTGAAAAATATAAAATTAAATTTTTAAAAATTAGATTCATCTATGTCCAGTTTATATAAATTTGTAAGTTGATCAATGTACCCCTAATAAGAAAAGTGACCCATAAATTTGGGGTACATGAATGGAGTATTAATTTTTATGTACCAGCGATTTTTTTTAAATGTATGTCGAAATGGGGAGTTTAAGATTTACTGGTTGCCATGCTTGCATGTGTGATATTATATTGATTTCTCTCATAACCACCTCGAAATTATCATCAGATTTTTTCCCTTGTCGTTAAGTAATAAATGTAACAGTGAAATTCGTTCGTCGGCAAGAAATTAATTTAGCAGTTAATAAAACGTGGCGCTAAAATACCAATAGAAACTTTGAATTATAGTCATTCTGTTTACGTTGTGAATGGGAAAGTCCCGAAGGCGAAACCCCTCATCTGTACGACTGGCCTCTTGGCCAGGTGAGATGTAAATCGAGGGATATGCGCGAGTGACAGCCCTGCAAGGGAGAGGACCAACGAGACACGAATCAAGCAACAACCCTTGCAATATTTCAACAAAGACTGTCACCACATGGATTCAAATCCGCAACGTCGGAGTGGTTGTACCCCAATCACCTTTCCGCCTGTGCCAGGGGCATAGTCATTCTGTTTACTAGAAGTAACTTTATTTGTTCTCACTTCCCCCTTCATTGTGAGAACTTAGGTTAGAAATTAATCTCAGTGTGTCATCTTTTCAACAATTGTTTTCCTTGTATGCATGTGCATCGATCTACTAAAACAAATAAAAAGGAAACTGTGAAGGAATTTTGCAATTCAGTCTTTGTATTTTCCTATATGATACACGTAATTACGGAATTCAAGGTGTTTGAAAATTGTTTTTTCACGTGCTAAAATAAAATATAAGATGATAGAGAGTGTGTCACTTTATGTGAGAACACATAGCATGAATATCATAAACTTTCATATCTGAAAAGGTTTACTATAATATGAATCTGAAAAATCATGTTCACATTTTTCCAGTTTAGAACAGATCCGTTTTGGAATTTTTCCATGCCGTACTAAAATTAATCTAAAAGAGTTTTTACTCACCCCAATTGCACATTTTAAACTACTAAGCAAAACAATCATTATTCAATTAACTACTACAAGAAAATAAATGTACTATAAAGAAAATAAGTCAGAAAAATAAGGAAAACTGACGGAGAGCAACACGTCGACACGTCAGTTAGTTATTTATTGGCGCGTTACATGACCCAAGACTTTAGAAATTTTAACTTCAAAGTGTCCAAATTTTGAAAACTTTATAGGGAAAACAAGAGTCCCTCTGGTTACATGGAGTTCGTAAAGCTTACTTTCTTTGACCACACAAAATTTCCTAAGTTTTAATGGTCTTATTATTTGGGTTAGAAAAAGGGGACAGAATTCTTTTGTTTTCTGTAAGGGGGTTTGTTTCGAAATTCCACAACTTTGAATTGATCAAAGAACTCGTGGGTTTGAAAGTTAAAGAAATTCTAATGAAGCATAATGATTTGTTTTCTTTACCGTTAAGTATGTAATGGGTTAATTGAGATCTTTCATTCTTAATCAAAAGTTTTGAATTTGAGATAAAAGAATGTAAAAGTTCTTAGCAGGGACATTTTACTTTTACTCCTTAATACATCTACTCATGAAAATTTAAATTAGTCCAAACTGGTGGAATTTTAAATATTTTTCTTATTTCTTTTCCAATTTACTGTTCATTTAAGTTGCACGCAGGGGCGGAGCTAAACCTCCAAATCCGAACTCAAAAGTTTTTGCTCAAGTAGTGTATTTGTGTTAATAAATTCGTTAAGTATGTACAAATATTAAAAAAAATATACATTTCCAAAAAGCATACACTATTTTATGTATAAAATATGTACAAAAAATATACATTTGTGGGTTTGGATATACAGTGTAAATCCCAATGAAACCCGAACCCCATAAAATTGAAATCTGGTCACTCTCAGAGTGTACGGTAATTCAAAGACCAGTTTACGGTACAGTTCCCTCGTCCACTTGCTAATCTTTTAGTCTCCGCTATTTTAATTTGTCTTTTCCACAACCCCACGCTTGAAGCTTATCTATATATAATACCAAAATTGTATTAGTCAAGACATATCTTTGTGATAAACTTCAAGTTTTTTCAAGATAATTAGAAAAGAACTTTGAAAAGTTTTGGTTCTTGTAATATACTTTCAGGTTTATAATTTTACGCGTGTTAGCCAGTATTTTCCTTTGTTCTTCTGTTTATCTTATTCGGTAAAAATTGAAAGATGACAGTGATGAGAGAAAACAGTTTTAAAGGAATAAAGTCAGAAACTATAATCCAATCAAATGGGGTTGATAAGAAAAATTCAATAAATGTAAGAAATTGTGAGCCCCTGAAACTTATGCTAGAGACTACATTGTCATTCAAGAATCTGGTTCAAGATTCAGAATTGAATGGAATTAAGGAAAAATTATCAGCTGTCTCGCTTCCTGATCCTGCGATTATGTTTTCACCACGACCTGTTAGCGAGCTCGATGCTGCAGCTGTAAAGCTTCAAAAAGTATACAAGAGTTACAGGACTAGAAGAAATCTCGCAGATTGTGCTGTTGTCGTCGAAGAATTATGGTTCGTGTTAATAATTCTGGTGTTTTTAATTTCAATCTTAAGTTACATGTTTTATTGAAGCATTTGTGTGATGTTTGTAGGTGGAAGGCATTAGATTTTGCTGCTCTGAAGAGAAGTTCTGTTTCATTTTTCAACGTTGAAAAGCCGGAAACAGCTGTTTCTCGATGGGCTAGAGCACGTACAAGAGCTGCCAAGGTTGGGAAAGGATTGTCCAAAGATGAGAAGGCTCAAAAATTGGCTCTGCAGCATTGGCTAGAAGCTGTGAGTTTTGCAAAATAATTCTTGTAATATTTCATAGAAGGTTTTGTATGATCTAGCAATTGACTTTTTTTTTTTTTCCTTTCTGATTTCTGTGTAGATTGATCCACGACATCGATATGGGCACAACTTGCATTTCTACTATGATTTGTGGTTTGAAAGTGAAAGCTCTCAACCTTTCTTCTACTGGTGAGTACTTCATGAATGTTTAGGGAAGTTACATTTGTGTTCCATAAGAAGGTTTCTCAGAGTTGACAGCTAATAATGTTATTAACCTTTTCTACTATGAAGGTTGGACGTTGGAGATGGGAAAGAAATAAATCTTGAGAAATGTCCAAGGACAAAATTGCACCATCAATGTATCAAATATCTTGGACCAGTAAGATATACTTTGTCCATGGCTCTTTAGTTAACGAATCTATGATGTGTTTAAAGTTCTTTTGAACTTATTGCTTCCGTTTTACAATTGCAGCAGGAGCGCGAATCATATGAAGTAGTTATTGAGAACGGGAAGCTTGTATATAAACAAAATGGAGTTTTCGTTCAATCAGTAGAGGGTTCAAAGTCGATTTTTGTTCTTAGCACAACAAGAACATTATATGTAGGACAAAAGCAAAAGGGCACATTTCAACATTCTAGTTTTCTATCAGGTGGTGCCATCACAGCAGCTGGAAGACTAGTTGCTCATGCTGGAATTCTGGAGGTAACTATCCAACAATATCCATACCATATATACAAACTTCGAATCAAATTTGTTGCAAATAAATATACATACTTATCTTGTCCATGTATATGTCTTCTGCAGGCAATTTGGCCATACAGTGGTCATTATCACCCAACTGAAGAGAACTTCAGAGAGTTCATTAGCTTTCTTGAAAAACACAATGTTGACCTTACAAATGTTAAGGTAAATGTTCAATAGTTTCCGCCCTAAAGACGTACCATGGTGTTCTGTCCAACATACATTCCTAACTATAATTTAATTTCTTCTGCAGAGATGTGCAATTGATGATGACCATTTTTCATTTAACGCTAGCAACGAGGGCTCAAACCGCCAATCATCTGCAGATCTTTCCATTGCTAATGTGGTTGATTCAACTAAGAAATCCATCCAAACTAGTCGTCACCAAGACAAGAGACCAGAGGACATCATCATCGATAAGAAAGTACCAGCGTTTAGCTTCGCTAAACATTTGTCTAGCAAATGGACAAGTGGAACTGGACCTCGTATTGGCTGTGTTAGGGATTACCCTACAGAATTACAATTCCGAGCACTTGAACAAGTTAATTTGTCGCCTCAGGTGGCCAATGGAGGCTTCAATTTCTCTGGTCCAATCCCCTCACCAAGGCCAAGTCCAAACATTAGGTTATCTCCTAGGATTGCACATATGGGACTAGCTAGTCCTCGGACACCTATTTCTGCGACTAACTAAGCAACATTGGAAACAAATTAAGCAGTTCAAGTATTACTGACAAGAAATTAATGGGAGGAACAAGCTAACTCAAATCCTCAATTTATTTGTTCATTCATATTTGTATTCAAGAGATGGCGTCCCATCCCATTGCATTTGGATTTGGAAACAAGAAAAGATATGCTCTTTATTCTTTTATAGAATCTTTTTGAAAATAGAAAATTGTGTATTCAAGGAAGGTACCAATTACAAAAGTCACATTTTATTGGATACACTCTTTGTGGTATTATTTCACCTTGTGCTTTTTTTTTTTGTCCAAAGATAACATTTGAATGACTGCTGGTTGGGGAAAAGCCTAGTTGAGATTTTCCCTCAAGAGAAACACAATGTTATTTTTGCCGATAGACCACCGGACAAAGTACATTATAGATACAGTAAAATATCAAATTGCAGTCACAATCACACAGCTCAATGAGGAGAAAAAAAGAAAAGGATTCAGACTTTAAGCTTTTGAGAACCGTCAAGTCAAATCAAATCTTATTCATAACACTTGTAATAAAAAATCTTATATAATGAATTAAAGAAAAAGCTAAAACAGCACAAATACTGTTGCCCAAGATTACTATCAAGTATCAACTAGCACACAATAAGATACAAAGCAAATAGAGAAGAAGAAATAACACAAAAATTTAATAAGTTTCGCTCAAGCCTATGTTTTAGAGGCAGACGCGGATAAAGTTTTTCACTATCCTGATTTTTTTTTTTATCATATTTGAGTTTTACTTTTTTTTTAAGAAAAGTCAGAATTATCATAATTTCTTTAACTTTTCATGAAAGAATTTTTTTTTTTTATATTTGGTTATTCTTTGTCTTGGAGGAGAAGTTAAAGATACCTATAAATTGAAGACTTCCTTTCCACAACTAAAACACAGAAAAATATCCACAATGTAGTCTTCAAAGAAATCTCATTTAGGAGAGATTTCTCTCTCAATAGTTTTATGCTTTTATATAAGTTTTTTCATATGTAGATCAATTGATCAAATAATATTAGAATATTATGTTCCTTTTTAGTATATTTTCTTTGTTGTCTGATTTATCATCGTTCAAGGTTTGCAATTATTAAAGGGGAGCCTTGGAGTAACTAGTAAAATTTGTGCCAAGTGACCATGAGGTCATGAGTTCAAGTCGTGGAAACAACTTCTTGTAAAAAATGTGAGGTAAAGTTGCGTACAATAGACCCTTGTAGTCTAGTCCTTCCCTGGACCTCGCGCATAGCGGGAGCTTAGTGCACCGAACTGTCTAAGATTTGCAATTATTAGCTTTCGCATGACGCGTTGATTATTTCGATCCCAACAAAGAGTACTAGGAAGATCCCCAATTACAATCTCTTTTATAAACTCTCAAGTGTTTTATGAACCTATAAGAATAGCGAGGTTTCCAAATCTACGAGGACACTGAGTTTCCATGCCTACAAAAACAAAGGGCCAAAAAGTTACAAGGAAAGATGAAGGAAAAAATCAGACACATAGAACATCTCTCTAACTTGGGCTCAACCCTCGCAAGGGCTCTACTAAGTATTGCATTCACTAATCAAGTCTACTTTGGGGATTCACATAGCAGCTTTTAGTAGGAAAGCTCGTTTCACCACTTCTACAAATTCTTTCGGAGCAAATTGAACTAAATCAGGTATTAGAAGTTAAATGTCATGTTGTGAACAAAAAGAATTTCGATAAGAGCAAGTGTTTCGTCTCAAACAGAACTCTTGGCTGAAATTCCAGATCATGTTTCCTTAAAATTGTTATGTTCGTGATTCTTAATTCACAAATAGACAAACTACTATAGTTTTTATTCTTTTATGAGGCAGAAAAGTGGATTGACAATAAAGATAGAGATTGCATTTGATATGGATTTATAGATCAATCTACAATATTATTTTGATATATGTGAATTAGTTGAAGGTGCAGAGTCTTCTTCTTTTGATTTGAGACGAGTTCATTTTTCTACATTGTTGTCTATTTCAAAAACAAAAGCCCCTTAGCATACCGGAACGGAAAGAGAGACTTCAGAATGAAAAAGTACATGCACATCGTTCTCCAAACTACAAAAAGAAAGAGCACGTCCAAAGTTATCTAATAAATACAAGCCTCTAAATAGTATGTAATCAACAGAAAATGAAAATTTCTAATAATAGCAAAAGAAATAGATTTACCCCGATTTTATAATTGAAGCTGACTAAAATATACCAAATAAGAAGAGCAACTTTTATGGATAAAAAAGAAAAAATTGACAAGTGAAGAGAAAAAGGACAAAAAAAAATGAAATAATTTAACATTTTTATTTCTACTTTTATAAGTTTTTATGTGTAAATGTCACGATAACCGTAGAAGCAGATGTTAGAAAAATCACACAAAGGATCTTGGCTATGCTATTATTCAATTTGAACAAAATATATTGAGTATACACATGTGGAAAGAAATTTACAAAAAGTGAACATTCTTGTATCTTAGATTTTATAAGAAATAACCTCAAATAATGCTACTACACAATTCAAGATACAAAAAGATTACTTTGGCCCATGGAGTATGTAATAAACACTAGCACCTTAATCTTCTCTCTCCTTATTCTAACACTTATACTTGCAAGATGATGAAAAATTACAAGCTAGAACTTTTAGTGTGTATGCCTACATGAGTAGAGATAGGATCAAGATCCCTCCTATTTATAGTGTCAAGTATCTTATCCCATCAATAAGATGTTTGTCCCTTTGTCTTCCTCCATTAAGAATCCATAACCCACTATCACGTTGGTTAATGTACCTTTATGCCTTAGGAGTTACATAGGTTACAAGAGTTACAAGTTATAGGTGTAATTTCTCACATAATGGATAAACAATAAAGATAGTTAATGGATAATTTATATGAATATCATGGTAGAAAGTGAAGTAACTAATATAGAGATTATGGGTATGACATTTTAATGTGGTTACAAAGGTCACAAATTTTTACATTCTCCCTCTTGGTCAAATGTTCATGACAACTATCATGAATTCCATAGAAGTATATATAATGGACATAACTTTCACTTTAATGATCAATATATATTTTTCTAAATTCATCACCAATACTGGTCATAGCGGTTTTATATCTATAAAGATATAATTCCTTCTATGCATCACAATATGGTTATTTATTAAAAAAATCATAATGAGAAAGGATATGTTCCACTTTGTCAATCATGTTCAATTGAATCCTTAATTTTTTTATTATCAATTGAACAACTCTTTGATGTTCATAATCAGTGTCCAACTTTAATGTCAAAACACAATAGTAAATTCTCTTAATCTTTTATTCCATTTAATGTGCACTTTGAAATATTAAAGAAAATACAAAAGGCGCTAATATTTTAGTCATGGGATCTTTCAATACCTGCTCAGTCTTAATGTGTTCAATGGACACCGTCTTATCTCTAACTCTTTCAGGAGCAACAAGCAATTCAATTTGCTTTGACTTGCTTGAGCACTTGTTGTTCTTAGAAAAGAAAATAGTTGCAGAATTGTAACAAAATATATTGATTGGACTTTCTCTCTCCTCTCATCTTTGTCTCTCTACCTACCAGGCCACCGTCGGTAACAGCTACAATCTGCCACTGCAGGTAACAACTTGTTGGGAGTTTTTACTCTATTGTACTTTATAAAGCAGTACGGGAAGTATATCACTATTACAAGTATTCGAAAGGATAAACAAAGATTCAATAATTCAACTAGAAATCTGAAATTACAATTGTAGAACGAGAAAAAGTCGAAACTGCTTTTGTTATTGCTGAGTCGAGTGTGGCACTCTGTCCTTAAGACAATATTGCCCCGTATGTATCATTTATACGTCCTGGACAATTTGTCTCCCAAGATAAAACAACAATGGAACACTTGAGCAAAGGAAACTCAAGAGCTACCGTGAAGAATATTGAGCAAGAAATGATGCAAGGAAGGTGTAGGAAGAAACTATTTTTCTGTGTATTTTCGTGTATATTGCAAGTATATTTTTCTGTGCCTCAACAATGGTGTAAGGGGTGTTTATATAGGTGAAGTTTATATAGGTGAGGGAGGGCTGTTTAACTGCCCCCATAACAACCATTATTGGCCAAATAATGGCCATTATGGAGGTAGTAAAGCCACCAAAATAAATGGTGAAAGACCAACGGATTTGGCCATTATAGGAGGAGTAATTCTGCTTTGACCGTCGAAATCCTGACTTTCTGAAAACTTCAGGGACCAAACTGTACATCTGAAAGAATTCTGGTCCAAACTGTACATCTGAAACTTCTGGGATCAAACTGTACTTCTGGCAAAGTTCTCTGGCCCAAAAAGATAATATCAGAAGGCCCACAGCCCACAGCCCACAGCCCGTGACCCGTGACCCGTGACCCGTGACCCGTGACCCGTGAACCCGTGAACCCGAGAACCCGGGAACCCGGAACTTGAAACTCGGAACTCGGAAGTCGGAACTCGGAACCGGACCGGACGGGCGGGCGGCGGCGGCGCGCGTGTGGTCTTTCCTCTAACCGAAGCACATCTAGGTCCTCCCTCCTTTAAACACATGGGATACCCCTTGGGGTCCCAAACCCCAAACCAATTTCGAGTCTTATATACACAACAATTCTTTCTTCCTCTACCGATGAGGGAGAATTGAACACAACACCACACTTTCCATGCTTCAAACACCTCACTTTGTGGACCAATATCTCTTTCATTTCTCAATGAAATTTGACGATTCTTGGCCCTACGGTTATCTACGTACTTACTAGATCATGCATGTGTGAAGAACCGAATTCTCCAACATACGTAATACTAGTGTTTAAGCCGTTAAAGTTGGTCGGTCGCAACTCCCGCCAAAGGCAAATTTCCAACACAACTATCTATCATTGCCGACGATCATCCACCGCCAGCGCCACCAGGTATCTTCTCTCCTCTTCTCTCTCTCCTCACTTCCCCTTATTCTTCTCTCCCTTCCCCTTCTTCTTTTCTCCCTTCGCCCACATTCCTCTCTATTTGTGGCCCGAAACCTTAACACAGTGACCACTAAATACCGGAGGCTACAAACGACGACGGTACACTAACTGCCACTGAAGAAAATAGACGGGGCACCCATTGTCGACCAGCCTCTACCGGCGACCAGCCTCCACTGGTGACCGACGACCATGTATCATTTATTTTTATTTTTTCTGCTCTTTAAACACCGAAGGACGGTACTGCTCCGACCAGGTATCAACTCGCCAGAGATTTCTGTCCAGATCTTTCTGGCTAGTAGATTTTCTGGCCAGAACTTTCCAGCTTGTAGATTTTCTAGTCAGATCTTTTCCATTACCTTATCTCTTCTCCTCCTTTTCCTATCTTTTCGTATCATTTTCTTCTTTATTCTGCAACCGAAAACCACTCTACGATAGGTTTCTGGTCAGGTTTGAGCACGTACTCAATTTTTTTGGCAACTTCCGACGATGAACAATAGTCTTCGGCGACAAAGTTCTGCAACAGTGAACATGTTCTACCCAACCGGAGTTGGTACCTCCAGTCGCCCTTACTGATTCTTTATATGTTATCCTTGTAGCTGGTTCGTTTGCTGAATCTTGAATTCTACATTCTATCATATAGTTCTATCATTCTTGTCATAGTAGTCAGACTTGCTAACTACATTCTTTCTGAATTGTGCTATAGTATTCATTTATACTTTTTCTAGTGTAAATTATTGATTGTTTTTATTTATTTATGTGGCATTGGTAAATGATGGTAGACTAGGCTCATGTTCTCGGTCGGGGACATGGGTGAGAATTATGGGGGTTTAGTGGGGGTAAGGGAGATGCTAGGCTGAGAATAGGGTCTTAGAATATTGGGACTTTATCGGGAAAGTCCATAGAGCTAGTTAAGATTCTTTAGAAAAGGAAGATTAATATAGCATGTGTCCAGGAGACCAAATGGATATGACCTAAGGTTAAGGATGTGGGCGGGTATAAGTTATGGTTCTCGGATAGGTTGAGTTATAGGAATTTTGGTAGACAACGAGTTAAGAGATCAGGTGGTAGAGGTTGGAGGGTCAATGACAGGATGATGGCGATTAAATTGGTAGTTGAAGGGTTCACTATGAACATTATTAGTGCTTACGCGCCGTAGGTGGGCTTGGACGAGAAGGAGAAAATGCACTTTTGGGAGTATTTGGATGAGGTGGTGGGAGGTATACTACCCACTGAGAAGTTATTTGTAGGAGGGGATTTCAATGGACAAATCGGGTCACTTTCGAGGGGTTATGATGACGTGCATGTGGGCTTTGGCCTCGGGAACAGGAGTGGAGGAGATGTCTCACTTTTGGAGTTCACTAGAGCCTTTGGGATGCTGAAAGCCAACTCGAGGTTTATGAAGAAGGATGAGCACTTGGTGACTTTCCGTAGTTCGGTGGCTAAGACTTAGATAGATGTTTTTCTTCTTAGGAAGGTTGACAATGGTCTGTGTAAAGACTGCAAGGTTATTTCGAGGGAGTATCTTACAACCTGACATAAGCTTTTGATGATGGATTTAGAGATCAAGATGGAGAAGAAAAGAAGGGGTGTGGATGACATGTTAAGAATCAAATGGGGGAGTTTGACCATGGCTAGTGCAAAGGTGATGTGGGAGAGGTTGATGGCCAATGGGCTTGGGGGAGTAGTGGGGATGCGACCTGTATGTGGGACATGATGGGTAGTGGCATTCGAGAGGTAGCTAGAGAAGTGCTTGGGGTCTAGCAGGGTAGTCGTAGTGGGCACCAAGGGGATGGTGGTGGAATGGTAAAGTTCAAGAGAAGGTGGAAGCGAAAAAAATGACGTATGCAAAATTGGTAGAAAGAAAGGATGACGTGGAGAAGTGGATGAATAGGGAATTGTATAAGATGGTGAAAAAGGAGGCAAAGCTTGCGATTACGGCGGTGAAAACAATAGCTTTTGAATGCCTGTATGTGGAATTAGAGGAAAAAAGTAGGGATAAGAAGTTGTACATACTAGCCAAGGTGAGAGAGGAGGGCCCATGACTTGGATCACGTGAGGTGCAACAAGGGCGAGGATGGCATGGTACTGGTAGAGGACACGCATATTAGGTAGAGGTGGCAGTCTTACTTCCATAAACTCTTAAATGAAAAAGGAGATAGAGATATTGTGCTGGGAGATTTGGAGCAGTCTGGTAGGTACCAAGATTTTGGGTATTGTAGAAGTATTAAGGTGGAGGAGGTTAAGAGTGTTGTTCGCAGGATGCGCAGGGGACGAGCAATCAGACCTGATGAGATCCAATTGAATTTTAGAAGAGCGCAGGTAGGGCAGGTTTGGAGTGGCTGACTGGGTTGTTTAACGTCATTTTTAGGACGGTGAGAATGCCTGAAGAATGGAGGTAGAGTACAATGATTCCTTTGTACAAGAACAAATGTGATATCTAGAAATGCAACAACTATAGGGGTATCAAGATGCTAAGCCACACTATGAAAATTTGGGAAAGGGTCGTGGAGATGAGGGTGAGAAGAGGCGTGTCTATGTTTGAGAACCAGTTTAGATTCTTGCCGGGGCGTTCGACTACATAATCCATTCATCTTATTAGGAGGTTGCTGGAGAAGTATAGGGAGAGGAAGAGAGACTTACATATGGTTTTCATCGACCTCGATAATGTATACGACAAACTCCCTAAGGAGGTTCTATGGAAATATTTAGAGGTAAGAGGTTTACCTATGGCATATACTAGGGCGATCAAGGATATGTACGATAGAGTCAATACTAGGGTACGGATAGTAGGAGGAGACTCTGAGCACTTTCCAGTGACGATGGGGTTGCACTAGGGATCAAATCTTAGCACATTCTTATTTGCCTTGGTGATGGATGGACTAACATGACAAATCTAAGGGGGAGGTTCCATGGTGTATGCTATTCACAGACGACATAGTCCTGGTTGATGAGACTCGGAGTGGAGTGAACGCTAAGCTGGAGGTTTAGAGATAGATTCTAGAGTCTAAAGGGTTCTGGCTGAGCAGGACTAAGACTGAATACTTGGAGTGCAAGTTCAGTAATGGGAGAGACCTTAAGACATGTGTGGAGGTGAGGCTTGGTACTCAGGTTATGCCAAAAAAAGAAGCTTCAAGTACCTCGAATCTATTATTCAAGTTGATGGAGAGATTGATGACGATGTCACACATCGTATTGGGGCAGGGTGGATGAAATGGAGGCTCGCATCTGGAGTATATGTGACAAAAATATGCCACCAAAACTTAAAGGCAAGTTCTATAAAGTGGTGGTTAGACCGACTATGTTGTATGGGGTGGAGTGTTGTCCCGTTAAGACTTCGTACATCCAGAAGATGAAAGTTGTGGAGTTGAGGATACTGAGATAGATGTGTGGGCATACACGGAGGGATAAAATTAGAAATGATGATATCCGAGACTGAGTGAGAGTAGCCTCAATAGAGGATAAAATAATTTTGATGTATATAAGGAGAGGTGTAAGTGGGTAAGTGGGTCGGGGCTTGATTGTAAATGGGTTGACCCTAAACTGGGACACAAAGTAGGGTTCTCGATGGGGTATTTCGGCTGGACAATGTGGTGTTATGGGGGCTATTTCGGGTAGTTTTAGGGAGAGTTGGGTTTAGGCATTTTATGGGGTACTCCAGGTACGATGAGGGTCATGTCGGTGGTCGGAGTTTAGTGGTTGGGCGGTGGCAAGGCGACGAGACAGATCTGAAATACTAAGGTTCTCGGTATGATGTATTTTTTCGAACAATTTGGTGTTGTCGGGTTTGGACGATTGTATTTGTGGGGTTTCGGTTGGTGGCCTTTATAGTGTATGTTTGGAAAGTATTTTGGGGATATAGTGGTGGAAGTAAGATGGTGTTTCAGATAAGGAATGAACACAAGTTGCTATGTGCAATCTCGAGTACAATCCAAGTTAAGGACGGTCGATATAAGCAAGGATAATGACACGATGGTTTTAATGCTCGAGTCGACACCAAGTTGAAGTTGGCCAATTGGACAATGACTAGACTGAGGTTGCTAAGTACAAGATCGAGTACTAACCAAGTGAGGGTGGCCGGTAACCTTATGATAGACCCTAGGCTTGGGTTTGGTTGGATCACACAAGTTCTAACGTCCACTTGCACCAAGGGGGTTCCTTAAGCTTGGGCTTAGCTAGGTTACACAAGTCCTAACAAAACTTACACCGAAGGGACCTTAGCTTGGGTTTAACTAGGTCACATAAGTCCAAGCTTCAACTTACACTAAGGGGTTGGTTCACACAAGAACTGCGGCCCATACAAGGACCAACTAATGTATACAACACACAAGTTGAATATCTTAGATTTTGAGTAAAATTCAAGTTTTATATAAAATCATGTACAACCTTTTTACAACATCCTAAGGGTCGTATTTATAGTAATAAATGGACCTTTATAGAAGACAAATTAAGAGACAAAAACTACTTGAACCTCTCAGCCAAGTATGGATAAGTGGGAAAGGTCTCAGCTTGCTTGGGGAACAAGGAAGTTCTCGGTCTCAACTCCATCAATAGGAAATGTTTCGATTTTACTTGGGGATAAGTATGAACCCAATCTCTTTCACACCCCTTTGTAGTTCCCATGTAGAAGAATACATGAACTTGGCTACTTAAAAATCTCATCTTTTTGGAATATATTTGGAAGTTTCCATTCCTTGCATATGTGCCTTGGCCGAATGAGAATGGGAGAATATTTAGACCAACCCTTCATCTTCTTGGTGTCCTCCATGTAGCCAAATACATGAACAAATTGGTTCATGAATTGTCTTCTTGGAAGCCTCATCTTCTAGATCATTCTTGTCCATGTGCCACCTCGGCTTAACCCTCTTCACACGGCGTAGACACACGGCCTAGTCATCCCATGGTACATTAACTATGTCCTAAGAAGAACTAAAAGCTAAGCTATAAGAAAAACAAACATGGTCTTTGGGCCAAGACGTACATACAAATCCGAAATAAATTATCTTCTTAAACCTTCATGTGATGTTCTCAACTCCACTCCATAAACCATTCCATTTTAGGCAACTTGCCATGGATTGATGGTTCATTGTTGGCATCTTTGGCAACTCACTTGTCAACTCAAGTTGAGAGTTCAAGTCCATGGTCTTTCTTACATCAGGTTTGGGCATGTGCAGAAGAAAGACATAGATGCCCCAGTGCGGAGGTATGCGAGATTGGCTATGGACGAGTTCAATAGGGGTAGATGTAGGCCAAAGAAGTATTGAGAAGAGGTGATTAGATGGGATATAACACATGTTCTACTTACTAAGGACATGACCTTAGATATGGGGTTGTGGAGGACACGAATTAGGGTAGAAGGGTAGTAGGCAGTCGAGCGTAGTCCTACTTATGCGTGCAAACTGGTAGTTGTAGTGCTGTTATTGTAGGCCCGCTTATCCTATCATACTAATATTCACAATATTGCTTTATAGTCCCATGTAGTTTGATTTCTGCTGCTATGTTCCCTTCAGTGTACTTTTTTTAGCTTATTTACCTGCACTAGTTACTGCTTACCTTTTTAGAATACGCTATAATGACTTTTTTTACCGGGTCTGACCGTTCCTCTTGATTTTCTCTTGCTTTGTTTTTGCTTGTGCTTTGCTTGTGCTTATGCTTGGTCTTGAGCCGATGATCTCTCGGAAATAGCCGCTCTACCTACCAAGGTAGAGGTAAGGTCTGCATACACTCTACCCTCCCCAGACTCCACGTTGTGGGATTTCACTGGGTATGTTGTTGTTGTATAAATTTTTTGAGGCAAAGGGCTTGTGATGTAGCTACATAACATGCCACAATTTAGCCTCCACAGTTGAAGAAGTTGTAAGTGTTTTCTTGATACTCCTGTATCAGATAGTCCCACCAGCCAATAAAAAATACATCCAGACGTAAAATTTTAAGTATCAACACAACCCATAAAATCTGAATCACAACCACCCAATACCTCATGAGTAGAATCACTATGACGAAAGGTGAGGATATAATCTTTTAACCTTGAAAATGTCACATCACCTTCTTGTCATTTTCTAGTGATCTATACCCAAATTACTTTGATATCATTCAAGCAATCCAACCACAAAGCTAAGATCAGGACGAGTGCAAGTTTGATCATACATTAAGCGTCCTACTGCACATGCATATGAAATGTTTTTTATTTGCTTACGCTCAATTTTATTCTTGGGACTTTGTCTCAAATTTAGTTTATCTCCTTTCACAATGGGTGTGAGCTTGGAGAATAATTTTGCATAGAAAATTTTTCAAGAACTTTATTTATATAGGCATTTTGAGATAAATTAAGTAATCTCTTAGATCTATCTCGATAAATTATAATGCCAAGCACATAATAGTTTTATAAAGAAAATTCTTGGTTGCATTTAATTGAGTATGATCCTTACATGCACGTAGTATGTTATCCACATATAAAATTAGAAATATATATTATCTCTCATTGACCTTCAGTTATATACATTCATCAAATTCATTTTCCCTAAATCCGAAGAACGTCACAATATCTTAAACTTAAGATACCACTTACGAGAAGCTTGTTTAAGTCTATATATGATTTTCTTTAATTTACACACTAATTGCTCTTTTTCTTTCTCCTAATATCCTTAAGGTTGTTTCAAACTTGATTTCTTACCCACCCAAAAATTAAAAGGAGTTTTTGAGATTGTCTTCATAGGAACTTGGCTTAATGTATACATTGTCATCTTAATGGATTCTCACCATAAAAAAAGGGTAAAGAAGTGTCGCCAATCATACACATTGTCATATCTAATAAAGTACGATTGTATCTTTGAGCAACACCATTTTGTTGAGGTGTTTTAGGCATAATATAGTGTTTCAATGCCATTTTTCTTGAAGAAATATAGCAAATAATCCTAAATTACGATCTGTTTCTGTTAAACAAAGGTAATATACCTGTGATATACACTGAATATACAACAGTATATATCACAGGTATACAAGCGCAACAAAGCAGTGGGCAGCCCACTGCTTAGTGGGCAGTGGCCCAAATAGTGAAGCAGTCCAGCAGGCCCATCTCGGCCAGATCTGCAAATCCAAGTAACAATAGGATATTGTATATATGGTATATATATTTGTAGTATATTGTAATGAAAAGGATACCTTAATTAGTGTTACACCTACCATAATTGTATAGTTAGAATTATGGTAGAATAATGATTTAGAAGTAGAATAGGAAAAGGATTTTCCTATTATGAAAATATGTAACTTGTATATATATCTATTCAATCAATGAAAATAATGAAGGGGATTATTTCTTTCATGGTATCAAGAGACTAGGTTTTACAAAAACTTTTCTCTCCCAAAAAGTTTTGACCCTTCGGCAGAGACACCCCCCCTCAGGTTTCTCTTTCAAAATTCGTCTTCCGCTCTAAAAAACCTCTCTTAAATTTCCCCTCCTTCTTTGTTCTTATCAATATGTCTAAGAACAATTTTCACCCTGCCCTCACGGTTTCCAATATCAAGCTAAGTGTCCCTATTGTCCTTGAAATGGAAAACGTGCAATATGCAACGTGGGCGAAGTTGTTTAAAATTCACTCTATATCTTATCAAGTTCTTCACCATATCATTCCTCCCGCTAGACCCCTTCCTGTGGAGGATCCGGAGTTATGGATTACACTTGATGCTACCGTTCTTCGGTGGATATAAACCACTATTTCGGTGGACCTTCTACAGACGATTATTGAGCCAGATACCACGGCTATGGCTGCATGGAATAGATTGCGTGACCTATTTCAAGACAACCAATATTCCCGTGTCGTCACACTCGAGCAGGAATTCTCTCTCGTTCGAATGGATGAATTTCCGAACGTTTCTGCATATTGCAAGAAACTAAAGCGGATCAACTCCGTAATGTTGGCGCACCAGTAACGAATAATCATCTAGTTCTACAGTTGGTTGCCGGTCTTTCGGAGGCCTCTAATGGGGTTGGAACTCTTCTTCGCCAAAGCAACCCTCTTCCCGACTTCCATCAAGCCCGCTCCATGCTTACGTTGGAAGAAGCCGGTTTGGCTAAAAAGGCGGCTACCGGAGCAAGCCCAGTTGTCATGATGGCGTCCTCTCCTAATCCTTCAGGTTTTGTTAATAATTCGGGCCAAAACCATAACAATGGTGGCGGCAAGAATAATCGAAAGAATAATAACAAAAACCGCGGGGGCAAACGCGGTGGTTCTAGTGGCGGTTCCGGTGGTCAGCAAGCAGGCGGTGGGTCCCATCCAGTGAACAGTGGCCCACCACCCCCCTGGGCCCAGCAGTGGGGCCCATGGCAGTGGGGCTGGGGCAGTGGGCCGTGGGCCAACAGTCCTCACAACGCAGGAATTTCCAGCGGCCAGTGGGCTGGCCAACAGTCCAGGCCCAATACCCAGCAGTGGCGGCCCACTGGCCAGTGGCCCAGCAACGGCAGCAACAGCAGTTACGGCCCAGTTCCAGCACGGCCAGGAGTTCTTGGGCCCCGACCTCCGCAAGCCCATCATGCAGCAGGCCCCACTCAGACCGATATCGAGGCCGCAATGCACACGTTGGGATTGACTCAACCGGACCCAAATTGGTACATGGACACCGGGGCCACTACTCACATGACTTCCGAATCAGGTACTCTCTCATCTTATTCCAATTTGAGCACCCCTCGGGGGATAATTGTTGGTAATGGCAGTTCTATTCCAATTCTAGGGTATGGTCAGAAAACGTTGTCTCCCCCCAATCCACCACTCCTCTTGAAAAATACTTTACATGCTCCTAAATTGATTAAAAATTTAGTGTCTGTCCGAAAGTTCACAAATGACAATTCTGTTTCTGTTGAATTTGATCCTTTCGGTTTCTCTGTGAAGGATTTCAAGACGGGGAGTCATCTCATGAGGTGTGATAGTAGGGGGGATCTGTATCCTATCATGCCCGGTTTCAGTCCATCGAGTCCAGCCTTGCCGTCAGCTTTTGCAGCCATCTCTCCTTCCATGTGGCATGCTCGTCTGGGTCATCCGGGATCTTCTATTTTATCAGCTTTAGATAAAAATAGCTTTATTTCTTATAAGGGTACGAGTCGTACTCCAATTTATTAGTCTTGTTCATTAGGAAAAATTATTAAGTTGCCATTTGTAGACTCCAATTCTCATACGTCTATGCCATTTGACATTATTCATAGCGACTTATGGACATCTCCTGTTCTTAGTTCAATGGGTCATCGATATTATGTTCTCTTTTTAGATGATTATTCTAGATTTTTGTAGACGTTTCCAATTGCGAATAAATCACAAGTGTTTTCCGTCTTCATCAAATTTAGAGCGTTCATTCGTACTCAATTCGAAACAGAAATAAAAAATATTCAGTGTGATAATGGGAAAGAGTATGACAATAGGGAGTTTCGGGAATTTTGTGCTACTAATGGGATACATTTTCGTTTTTCATGTCCTCATACATCTTTACAAAATGGGAAAGCCGAACGCAAAATTCGTTCCATAAATAACATTGTCCGAACTCTCCTAATACATGCCTATATACCTCCATATTTTTGGCATCATGCTCTACAAATGTACACATATCTTCTTAACATAATTCCTTCTAAAGGTCTGACATATTCTTCCCCCCTAAAAATTATGTATAATAAGAACCCGTCTTATTCTCATCTTCGGATTTTTGGGTGCTTGTGTTATCCGTTATTCCCATTCACCACAATTAACAAACTTCAGGCTCGGTCTACCCCATGTGTGTTTTTGGGTTATCCGTCAAATCATCGTGGTTATAAGTGTTTTGATTTATCGTCCAAGAAAATCATAATCAATCGCCATGTCATTTTTTATGAAACTCAATTCCCATTTCCGAAAGTTCATACTCCCGAACCTAAGTCATATAATTTTTTGGATGACCAAATATCCCCGTATATTATTCGGAATTTTTCGGACATCTCCCGTACCCAAAATCCTCCAGCGGGCCCACTGCCCGCTGGCCCAACAGTACCGCCACACCCAGCTATTCCAGCCACTGGAACAGTTCCAGCCCAATTCTGGAACTGGTCCAGTCGACGAGTCCAGCCTTTACCGATTTGGGCCAGCAGGCCCACTGCCTGCTGGCCAGTCCGTCCCGAGCCCAGAAAATTCCCAAAATTCCCTCAATTCTTCCTCGAGTCATAGACCGGTCACTCGTAGTCAGCGGGGTATTTTTACACCTAAAAGACATTTTAATTTACATTCTGATGTCTCTAAATCCCCCTTGCCCCGCAATCCTGTGTCCGCATTAAATGACCCTAATTGAAAAATTGCTATGACTGATGAATATAATGCTCTTATTGATAATAAGACGTGGGAGTTGGTGCCCCGTCCATATGGTATTACTGTTATCAGGTCTATGTGGATTTTTGCTCATAAGGAGAATTCAGATGAGTCCTTTGCTCGACATAAGGCGCGACTTGTTGGTGATGGTAAGACTCAGCAGGTTGGGAGAGATTGTGGTGAGACGTTTAGTCCGGTGGTTAAACCGGCTACCATTCACACTGTGCTAAGCTTGGCTCTTTCAAAGACTTGGCCAATTCATCAGATGGATGTCAAGAATGCTTTTCTACATGGGGATCTCAAGGAAACAGTCTATATGCATCAGTCGTTGGGTTTCAGGGATCCAAATCGCCCTCATCATGTTTATTTGTTGAAGAAGTCCTTATATGGGCTTAAACAGTCTTCGAGGGCCTGGTACACGAGGTTTGCTGACTTTGTCTCAACTATTGGATTCACTCATAGCAGGTCAGACAATTTCTTGTTCATCTACTGCCGTGGTTCGTCCGTGGTCTACATTCTGTTATATGTGGATGATATCATCTTGACTGCCTCATCCGATGCTTTGCGCCAGTCTATTATGGCCATGCTCAGTTCTGAATTTGGTATGAAAGACTTAGGGCCTTTGAGTTATTTTTTGGGGATTGCCGTCAAGCGTCATTCAGGTGGCTTATTTTTGTCTCAACGAAAGTATGCTGCTGAGATCATAGAGAGGGCTGGGATGTCATCCTGTAAGTCCATTTCCACGCCGGTTGATGCAAACCCAAAGCTAAGTGCCGCAGCAGGTGCACCATACGAGGACCCGACCCGCTATCGCAGTCTGGCAAGGGCCCTCCAGTATCTTACCTTTACCAGACCGGATATTACATATGCGGTTCAGCAGGTGTGTTTATTCATGCATAATCCCAGGGTTGAGTACATGAATGCAATCAAACGCATCATTCGGTATCTTCAGGGGACACTGGACTATGGGTTGCACTTGTATCCTTCGTCTACATCCACACTTGTCTCTTACATGGATGCTGATTGGGGTGGTTGTCCCGACACCAGACGGTCGACGTCTGGCTACTGTATGTTCCTCGGCAACAACTTGGTCTCCTGGTCGGCAAAGCGTCAGGCAACTCTATCACGCTCAAGTGCAGAGGCAGAATACCGAGGGGTTGCAAATGTGGTTTCCGAATCGTGTTGGCTACGTAATCTGCTTTTGGAGCTTCATTGTCCCATTCAGAAGGCAACCTTGGTATATTGCGATAACATTAGTGCCATCTACCTTTCAGGTAACCCTGTTCAACACCAACACACTAAGCATATCGAAATGGACATTCACTTTGTCCGTGAAGAGGTTGCAAAGGGTCACGTTCGTGTATGACATGTCCCGTCTTGTTATCAAATTGCTGACATCTTTACAAAGAGTCTCCCAGCAGTTCTCTTTGAATATTTTAGGGACAGTCTCAGCGTTCGAAAACCGTCCGCTATGATTGCGGGGGTGTGTTAAACAAAAGTAATATACCTGTGATATACACTGAATATACATCAGTATATATCACAGGTATACAAGCAGCAACAAAGCAGTGGGCAACCCACTGCTTAGTGGGCAGTGGCCCAAATCGTGAAGCAGTCCAGCATGCCCATCTCGGCCAGATCTGCAAATCCAAGTAACAATAGGATATTGTATATATGGTATATATATTTGTAGTATATTGTAATGAAAAGGATACCTTAATTAGTGTTATACACCTACCATAATTGTATAGTTAGAATTATGGTAGAATAAGGATTTAGAAGTAGAATAGGAAAATAATTTTCCTATTATGAAAATATGTAACTTGTATATATATCTATTCAATCAATGAAAATAATGAAGGGGATTATTTCTTTCAGTTTCATTATATTTTTCATAATACTCACCTCCTCTATCGAATCTCACAACCTTTATCTTTTTATTTTATTGATTTTCAATCTCTGCTTTAAAAATCTTAAAGACTTCTGAAGCAACAGATTTCCCCTTATTAAGATAAAGGTATCCATCGTGAGAAGCCATCGATAAAGGTGATAACATATTTTTCACTACCTACAAGGAAACAATGGTCCACATATATCTATATGTGGCACCTTTCTTGGTACTTTTAGGTTGGTTTTCTTTGATGCAATCATACAAGTATCAAAATTTGAAAAATCAAAATTTTGTAGGACTCCATCTTTGACTAGTCTTGCTTTAGAGATGTGTCCTAATCTTTTATGCCACAATGTAGATGAAGTTTCATTTTGACGAGTTCTTTTGGTGCCAATATTTGTTGCGACATGTAAGGTCGAAGATGATTGACGAAAAGAAAAGGAGGGATCAATACTTATTTTATATAAATGATCACACATAGAATCACTCCCAATCAACAGATTATTTTTAAATAACTCGAAAGCTTTGTTTCCAAACTAACATGATATTCTTGAACATTAAGGCAAAAATAGAAATCAAATTTTTAGATATAGATGGAACATAATAAGTGTAATTCAACTATAGTAAATAACCACTACTCAGTAAGTTTATAGGTCCCAGTAGCTTTAACTGCAGTATGGACTTTATTTCCCATGACAATGGACTTTTCCCTCTCATTTAATTTCTTGGTTGTAAGGAATTCCTGCAAAAAATTTGAAACATGTATCATGACACCAGAATCTAACCACTAAGTATTAGAAGGAACATTAATAAAATTGATTTCAAAAGAAGCACTTTTGATTTTCTTTATCCACACCATTATGTGCAACAACATTATTTTCATGATTTGGTAATTTCTTTTCCCTTATGACCTTATAATACCAAGTGAATTTATTGCAATCCTTCTCTCTTTAATCGTTCCTCCTCTTGAATACACATTGTGATAAGTTCATTCAGTCAATTTGTCCTTATTTGTGTCATAGCTAATTTTGAATGGACTGAATTGAAGAGAAAGTGAAGTGAGGACAAATTGCACCAAAAACGTTTCTGAAATGGTCATATCTAGTGATTTAAGTTGTTCGGCCATATTAGCCATTTCTATATTGTGCTCATGCACACCACCAATCCCATTATATTTCTTAGTAGTTTAAAGTACCATAAACATACCTGTCCATACCTTATCAGAAGCATGTTGTTCAACAGATGCCAAGAACTTTTTTTTTGCTTGAGTTGATTATGGTATTGTTATCATTCGGGTCTGTAGTAGCATGTCTTACCTCTAGATTCTTGCTAACTTGTTCTTTAGTATTAGTTCATGTGTGTGTTAGCATTAACCTTGGACTACTATGTTTTTCCTCTAGTGACTTTGGTGAATGATGGTAGACTAGGGTCATGTTCTCGGTCGGGGATAGGGATGAGGGTTAGGGGGAGTAAGTGGGGTAAGGGAGATGCTAGGCTGAGAATAGGGTCTTGGAACATTGAGACTTTAACGGGAAAATCCATAGAGCTAGTTAAGATTCTTAAGAAGAGGAGGATTAATATAGCTTGTGTCCAGGAGACCAAATGGGTAGGACCTAAGGCTAAGGATGTAGATGTGTATACGTTATGGTTCTCAGGTAGGTCGAAGTATAGGAATGGGGTAGCTATTTTGGTAGACAACGAGCTTAGAGATCAAGTGGTAGAGGTTAGAAGGGTCAATGATAAGATAATGACGATTAAGTTGGTAGTTAGAGGGTTCACTCTAAACATTATTAGTGCGTACGTGCCGCAGATGGGCTTGGACGAGGAGGAGAAGATGCATTTTTGGGAGGATTTAGATAAAGTGGTGGGAAGTATACCACCCACTGAGAAGTTATTTATAGGAGAGGATATCAATGGACATATCGGGTCACCGCTGGGGGGTTATGACGAGGTGCATGGAGTTTTTGGCCTTAGAGACAAGAACGGGGGATGCGTCGCACTTTTGTAGGTCACTAGAGCTTTTGGGATGGTGATTGCCAACTCGAGGTTCCTGAAGAAGGAGGAGAACTTGGTGACTTTCTGTAGTTAGGTGGCTAAGAATTAGATAGACTTTTTGCTCCTTAGGAAGGTTGATAACGGTCTTTGTAAAGACTGCAAGGTTATTTCGAGAGAGTATCTTAAAATTCGACATAAGCTTTTGGTGATGGATTTGGAGATCAAGATGGATAAGAAGAGAAGGGTTTTGGATGATAGGTTAAGAATCAAATAGAGAAGTTTGATCGTGGCTTGTGCAAAGGAGATAGGGGAGAGGTTGATGGCCAATGGGGCTTATGGAAGTAATGGGGATGCGACCGGTATGTGGGACAGGACGTCCAGTTGCATTCGGTAGGTAAATAGAGAAGTGCTAGGGGTCTCACGGGGTAATCGTGGTGGGCATCGAGGGGACTGGTGGTGGAATGGTAAAATTTAAGAGAAGGTGTATACGAAGAATACGGTGCATGCCAAATTGGTAGAAAAAAAGTACGAGGTGGAGAAATGGACGAATAGGGAATTGTATAAGATGGCGAGGAAGGAGGCAAAGCTAACGGTTACAGTGGTGAAAATGGCGGCTTTTGAACACCTGTATGTGGAATTGGATGAAAAAAATGGGATAAGAAGTTGTACAGACTAGCCAAGGCGAGGGAGATGAGGGCTCGTGACTTGGATCACGTGAGGTGAATCAAGGATGAGGATGGCAAAGTACTAGTGGAGGACGCACATATTAGGCAGAGGTGGCAGTCTTACTTCCATAAACTCTTGAGCGAAAAAGGAGATAGAGACATTGTTCTGGGAGATCTAGAGAAATCTGGTAGGTATCAAGATTTTGGGTATTGTACGAGAGTTAATGTTGAGGAGGTTAAGGGTGTTATTCACATGATGCGCATGGGACGAGCGATCGGGCCTGATGAGATCCTAGTTGAATTTTGAAAGAGCATATGCAGGGCATGTTTGGAGTGGCTGAATGGATTATTTAACGTCATTTTTAAGACGACCGGAATGCTCGAAGAATGGAGGTGGAGTACAATGATTTCTTTGTACAAGAACAAAGGTGAAATCCAGAGTTGCAACAACTATAGGGGTATCAACCTGTTAAGCCACACTATGAAAGTCTAGGAGAGGGTCGTGGAGATGAGGGTGAGAAGAGACGTATCTATTTCTGAGAACCAGTTTGGATTCATGCCGGGGCGTTCGACTATAGAAGTCATTCATCTTATTAGGAGGTTGGTGGAGCGGTATAAGGAGAGAAAGAGAGACATACATATGGTTTTTGTCGACCTCAAGAAGGCATACGACAAAGTCCTAAGGGAGGTTCTATGGAGATATTTGGAGGTTAGAGGTGTACATATGGTGTACACTAGGGCGATTAAGGATATGTATGATGGAGCCAAGACCAGGGTACGGACAGTAGGAGGAGACTCGGAGCACTTTCCAGTGATGATGGGGCTGCACTAGGGATCAACTCTTAGCCCATTCTTATTTGCATTGGTGATGGATGGATTAACGTGACAAATCCAAGGGGAGGTTCCATGGTGTATGTTATTCACAGACGACATAGTCCTGGTTGATGAGACTCGCAGTGGAGTGAACGCTAAACTGGAGGTTTAGAGATAGACTCTAGAATCTAAAGGGTTCAGGCTGAGTAGGACCAAGACAAAATACTTAGACTGTAGGTTCAGTAATGGGAGAGACCTCAAGATAGGCGTGGAGGTGAGGCTTAGTACTTAGGTCATTACAAATAAAGCAAGCTTCAAGTACCTCAGGTCTATTATCTAATGGAATAGAGAGATTGACGACGATGTCACACATCGTATTGGGGCAGGGTGGATGAAATGGAGGCTCACATCTGGAGTCTTGTGCGATAAAAAGGTGCCACCAAAACTTAAATGCAAGTTTTACATGGTGGTGGTTAGATCTACTATGTTGTATGGGGCGGAGTGTTGGCCGGTCAAGACATTTCACACCCAAAAGATA
This sequence comes from Anisodus acutangulus, assembly GCA_029783415.1. Classification (NCBI taxonomy): domain Eukaryota; kingdom Viridiplantae; phylum Streptophyta; class Magnoliopsida; order Solanales; family Solanaceae; genus Anisodus; species Anisodus acutangulus. The sequence goes on along the minus strand of CM056491.1, from coordinate 33,312,828 downwards.
AAAGTTGCGGAGATGAGGATGTTGAGATGGATGTGTAGGCATACAAGTAGGGATATAATTAGACATGATGATATCATGGACAGTGTGGTAGTGGCATCTGTGGAGGATAAGATGTGAGAAGCGAGGTTGAGATAGTCCGGGCACGTGCAGAGGAGAGATCCAAATGCCCTAGTGTGGATGTTGGCTATAGACGGGTTCAAGAGGGGTAGAGGTAGGCCAAAGAAGTATTAGGGAGATATGATTAGATGGGATATGATACATAAGCAACTTACTGAGGACATGACATTAGAAATGGGGTTATGGAGGACACAGATTAGGGTAGAAGGGTAGTAGGTAGTCCAGCGTAGTTTTACTTACGCTTACAAACTGCTAGTTGTAGTGTTATTATTGTAGACCCGCTTAGCCTATCATACTAGTAGGCGTAGGATTGCTTTATAGTCCCTTGTCGTTTTATTTCTACTGCTATGTGTTCTCTAGTATACTTTGTTTAGTTTATTTATCTGCGTTAGTTACTACTTTTTTGCTTCTTTTTTCTGCTTCTTACTTCTTTTTTTAGAATTCGCTATCATGACTTATTCGTTTTTGATACTAGCATTTTCATACTATAGATTTATTAACTAGGTCTGATCGTTTCTCTTGCTTGCTTGTTATTGTGCTATTGTCTTGAGCCGAGGGTGTCTTGAGAATATCCGCTCTACCTACCAAAGTATAGGTAAGTTCTGCGTACACTCTACCCTCCCCAGACCCCATGTTGGGTATGTTGTTGTTGTTGTTGATGATTCTGGTATTGATTTGTGAATATTCTTAGCAATTTTCAAAATTATATAAGGCTTACATAGTTGGAGCATTCCCAAGCAGCATATTCAGCACTTTCCTCTAAAGGTTTATCAGTTCTGAACAAAAATTCAAATCCAAACACCCCAAAGTAATTTCCAGTTGTTCCTTCTTGTCACAATCCAAAAATATCTAGGTCGTGTTGACACATACTTTTCCACCAATAGGTAAACCAAATTCCGAACATACAACAATAGGTAAATATGACAAAGAAATCAAGAGAATAATCATTATCCATAATACTAAGTCTCTGTAAATAGAAATTGGAAGACATAAACTGAGTACGAATACAATCCATCCAAAATATGGTATCATAAGTACAAGAGCTTCTAAAGAAGCAGATAATACATGTCTGAAACTCTGAATACAAGTCTAAATATTATCAAATGACAATACTAATAAGATAGAGGGAGGAGGGGTGTTGCGGGGCATCTAGGCTCCTCACCATGACCTCCGAAAGATGCTCCGCATGAACTCACTTGATCCAGCAAACTCTACTGGTGTTCGGAGTCGAATCTGCACAAAAAGTGTAGCAAGTGTGGACTAATTACGGGAAACACGTGTACTTAGTATATCTCATAAACCGATTCAAGATTAACATAATTAAACCCGAGCCCAACGCATATAGGCAATCAATTTCGCAAGATTTTAACAATTACAAATTAATATTATTCGTGATTTCTTCTCAATATGGGAAAATAGGACAACGACGAACAATTATGTAACTTAAGAGCTACATGGGCATCATACAATCATTATCCAACCCCCACAAGTTGATTTTATGAGCAATACCCCCTTAATTATCTATTCTTGCAAGAAAAAAGAAAAAGGAAAAGTGAACCATACCGTATGATCGACTGAGAAACGAGGAGTATGACATGATTGGGTGAGGTAGATTTTGTGTGAAAGAGACATGCATGGAAGGGATAGTACATGTGATGGAGAAGAGGAAATGTTTGAGTTCAAACTTGAGTGTGAAAGAGAGAATGAGAAAATTAGAGCTTTTCAGCCCTTTATATACCAGTGCTGATTTGCGATTCGCAATACCAGTTTACGGTCCGTAGAATGAAATTGTGGCCCACTTACCTTGGTTTATGTAAAGCTAATGTGGAACCCTTTTTGCGATCGCAGAACTGGACTGCGATCCACAAAAGAGCCTATTTCTCCATAATTTCGCTCGAAAACTTCAGGTACACTGTATAATTCTGCGAACCAAAGTGTTGTCCGCAGTTCAAGAATGTGAGTCGCAGTTCCTCCTTTTTCCGAGTCTCATTTTTCCAACTTTCTGTGGAGTTTTGCGGCCCATTGTGGGGTTCGCAGACCACGACTGCGGTCCGCAGAAGAGGCCGCACAATGATCTCTCTTCTTCATTCGATTTGCACATCTTTCCAATTTTCCTCCCTATTTTTCTTGTGTTTCCAGATCTTACACACTTAACAAACTATTAAAACACACAAGTGAACAAGAAAATAAAGAAAACAAACTAAAACATTGGGTTGCCTCCCATTAGCGCTTGATTTAAAGTCACGGCACGACGAATGTTACCACTTTGTTCAAGGTTCGTAGAGGGTGATGATTGTGTTCACCTTATGATCATCAACACTTCTTAAATAATGCTTGAATCTTTGGCCATTCACCTTGAAAAGGTGACCGACTTTGCTTTCCAATTCAATAGCACCATACGGGTAGAACTTCATCACTTTGAAAGAGCCGGACCATCTTGACTTCAACTTCTCGGGAAACAACTTGAATCTAGAATTGTAGAGCAAGACCAAGTCCCCGGGTGAAAATTCCCGATTCAAAATTCTCTTGTCATGGAAGAACTTCATCCTATCTTTGTAAAGAATGGAACTTTCAAAAGCTCGGAGATAGAACTCATCCATCTCGTTGAGTTGATCCACTCTTAACCTCGATGCATTCTTCCAATCAATGTTGAGTTTCTTCAATACCCAAAGTGCCTTGTATTGTACCTCTACCGGAAGATGACATGCCTTGCCAAATATCAACCTGTACAGTGACATACCAATAGGAGACTTGTATGCCGTTCTATATGCCAACAAAGCCTCATCTAGCTTTCTTGACCAATCTGCCCTCATAAGATTCACCGTCTTTGTCAAAATGCTCTTGATCTCCCAGTTGGACACTTTCACTTGACCACTTGTTTGGGGGTTGTAAGGAGTTTCCACCTTATATTTTATCCCATACTTCTAAAAAAGAAAGGCAAACACTCTATTGTAAAAGTGAGAGCCTCCATCACTTATGATAGCTCTAGAGGTCCCAAACCGAGTGAAAATGTTCTTCTTGAGGAACGCGGTGACACTCTTCCCTTCATTGTTCGGAAGGGCTACAGCTTCAACCCACTTGGACACGTAATCAATCGCCACAAGTATATATTTGTTGCCAAACAAACTCACTAATGTCCCCATGAAGTCTATTCCCCACACATCAAACAATTCCACTTGAAAGATAGGAGACATAGGCAACTCATGCTTTCTAGAAATATTGCCTTCCCTTTGACATTGGTTACAATGCTTCACAAACTCATGAGAATCTTTGTAGATCATTGGCCAATAAAAGCCACTTTGAAGAATTTTAGAGGTCATGCATTGACTAGCATGATAACCCCCAACCGGTGAAGTATGACATGCTTCCATGATAGGCAATCTCAACTTCGGGCGCACATCTTCGAATCATGTTGATGGCATATATATGAAATAGATAAGGTTTATCCTAATAGTAATGTCGGGAGTCTCTCAAGAATTTCTTTTTTTTGTGAGAGTTTAGATGATCCGGCATGATTCCACTCACCAAATAATTAGCGAAATTGACATATCAAGGGATAAGATCTTGATATGATGCAAAGCCTTTCTCATCTAAAAAGGCATCATTGATCTCCAATTAATTATTTGGCCTTCCAACCTCCTCAATCCTTGACAAATGGTCTGGTACTTGGTTCTCACCACCTTTCCGATATTTTATCTCAAACTCAAACTCTTATAGAAAGAGTACCCACCTAATCAAGCGTGGTTCGCGTCCTTCTTTGCCATTAAGTATTGGAGGGCTGCATTATAGGAATACACCACCACTTTACAACCTCCATAGGTAAGACCAGAACTTCTTGAAAGCAAAGACAATGGAAGCAACTCTTTCTCTGTTACCGTTTAATTATTTTGAGCTTCATTGAGTCATCTACTTGCATAGTAGATTGGGCGAATGATCTTGCCACGTTTTTGGCCCAACATAGCCACAATAGCAACTCCACTTTCATCACACATCAATTCAAACAGAAGATCCAAATTAGGAGTCATGATTAATAGAGCCGAAACCAATTTCTATTTCAAATCCTCAAAAGCTTTGAGACATGCTTCATTAAACTCTAATTTGGCATCTTTTTCTAGGAGCTTGCACATTGGCCTAGTGCTCTTCAAAAAATCCTTGATGAATCTTCTATAGAACCCGGTATGCCCCAATAAACTTTGGATACCCTTGACGGTTATTGGAGGAGGCAACTTGGATATCACTTCAATTTTGGCCTTGTCTACTTCAATACCCTCCTTGGAGATTTTGTGACCAAGGACTATACCTTTCGTGACCATAAAGTGACATGTCTCCCAATTCAAGACCAAATTGGTCTTTTCACATCTTTTCCATACTAGGGAGAGATTCACCAAGCAAGCTTCAAAGTACTCCCCAACTACGGAAAGTCATCCATGAAAACCTTCATAACGTCTTCCACTACATCGTCAAAAATTGCCATCATGCAATATTGGAAGGTGGCGGGAGCATTGCAAAGACCAAAAGGCATCATTCGAAAGGCAAATGTATCATATGGATAAGTAAATGTGGTCTTTTCTTGGTCTTCCGAGGATATTTGAATTTAATTATAGCTCGAGTACCCATCCAAGAAGCAATAATAAGATTTTCCCACCAACCTATCAAGCATTTGATCAATGAAAGATAGGGGAAAATGATCCTTCCTTGTAGCACTATTTAATTTTCGGTAGTCTATGCAAACTCTTTATCCAGTTGCTGTCTTCATTGATATCAACTCATTTCTATTATTAGGGACCACCGTGATCCATCCTTCCTTCGGTACATATTGCATTGGACTCACCTATGCACTATCGAAAATGGGGTACACTACCCCGATATCTAACCACTTAATAATTTGTTTCTTGACAACCTTTTGCATTGAGTGGTTTAACCTCCTTTGATGATCAATACTCAGGGTACTATTCTCTTCAAGATGAATTTGAAGGGTATACACACCCAGACTTATCCCTCAGATATCCGCAATGATCCACCCGATTGCTCTTCTATAAGTTATCAAGATCGACAATAGAACTTCCATTTGGCTTTCATTGAACTTTGATGAGATAATAACTGGCAAATAGTCATTTAGCCCAAGGAACTTGTACTCCAAATGGCTTAGAAGTGGCTTGAGCTCAAGGGTTAGCGGTTCCTCAATAGAAGGCCTGAGAGGGGGGACTCCATGATTTTTCAAGTCCAAGGTCAAACGCCTAGGAGCATAAGAATATGGTCATTGGCCCCCAAGAGCAAGCACGGCCTCTGCAATCCCCTCAACTACCTCATCATCATGGTTTAACAATACCGTCATCAAGTCCCCTTTAATGACATCAACCTCGGCATTCAACTCTACCTCGTTGTCAATTACTAAAATCACCCTCATGTTCATAGATTGTTTCATGGATTTGCACATATGGAAGGTAACCTCTTCATCGTTCATTCAGAACTTTAACTTTCCCCATCACTAAGAATAGTGTTTCCAAGATTATGGAAACATCATAGTCAACCACATAATCCAATATAACGATGTCGGCTAGAAAGATAAATTTATCAACTTTCACAAGCACATCATATATGATTCCCATTAGCCTCTTCACCGTCCTATCCGACATGAGCAATCTCATACTTGTAGGTCGGGGGTTGCCCAATCCTAACTTCTTGAAAATAGTGAATGTCATTATATTGATACTTGCTCCAAGGTTATAAAGGGCCTTTGAAAATTGGTACACTTCAATGGGACACGAAATGGTGAAAGCACCGGGATCCTCTTATTTCTTCACAATAGAACTAGAAATGATGGCTCTACATTAGTGTGTCACATCCACCATCTTAAAGCTCACTCTTCGCTTCTTTGTAATAAAATCTTTCATAAACTTGGCATACCCCGACATTTGTTCCAAGTCTTACACAAGTGGAATATTGACCAATAATTTCTTTAGCATCTATGAGAACTTGTTATCTTCAATTTTCTTGGCAAACCTTTATGGAAAGAGAGGAGAATGCCTTGGAATAGGCTTTAAGGCTTTTGGAGCCTCGTCTTCTTTGTTGTTCCCTTCTTCACTTTCAAGAATCTTTTCTTTCCTATCAATTTTTTCTTCAATCAAGATAAAATCATCCACCATCTTGTCATCACTCTTCTTCGGCTCTTCAACCACAATCAACCTTTCATCTACCGCATTCATCGGCATCTTCGGCTCATCCAATACTTTCCCACTTATAGTAGAGATATCTAGATAATGAGACACCCCTCCTCCTTTGTTTCTTGGAGTGACCACCGTATCACTTAGAAGGGTCCCCTTTTGCCTTGGGTTTAGTGTGGAAATGATTTACCCCAATTAGCTCGCTAGTTTCTTGATCGATGTTGAATGTGAAGATACAAGATTATTGAGCTCTTTTATGTTGTCCTTGGACTTATCTTGATTTTTCAACACCCTAGATATCATCTCTTCAAGTTTTGAACTAGCAAGATCACTAGTAGACTCACGATTGTGGTAAGGAAGAGGTTGGTTAGGTTGTTGGTAAGCTTTCCCCCTTGGTGGAACATAAGGGTTGGAGCTACAGGTTTGGTACCTATTGTTGTTGTTCTCTCTCCACCCCCTTCATTTCTCTCTTTCCAATTAGAGTCGCATTGGTCATTTATCCAACCTTGATTCCTGCCTTGATTACTACATCACTACGGTTGGCCCGATCCTTGGTAATTAGGGCGGAAACCCCCTCCCCCTTGTACGTTGTTCATGAAGTTCACATCTTCTTCATTTTCATTGTACCCTTCATGATCATAGGGTACCACATCGATTTCACTTTGCTTAGGACCCATGATTGTAACCTCATTCACTTTCTTGGGTCCATTTTCCATCATATGTTTGGTAAGGATCGTCATTTGGGTCATCAATTATGCCATGGTCTCATCCCTCTCTTTCTCCTCCTTCAATGTCTCTCTACACAAAACCTTAGAGGGACCACCAACACTACCTCCGACGATCTTGTATGCCAAGCATGGTTTGTCTTTGTTAGATTATCAAAAAGCTCACTCACCACAGTAAATGAATTATCCATCAAGGCACCCTCCGCTATGTTGTTGGCCATCGATTTTTTTACCGAATCGAGCGCCTGATAGAAGGTTTGGAGCAATACATCATCGCTTAACCCATGATTGTAACATTGTTTGAGCTTATTTTTGAACCTTAGTCATGCTTCATGCAAGCTTCACTCGACAATTGACGGAATGTCAAGATTTCATCTCGGAGTTGGAGCATGCGAGCCGGTCGGAAGAACCTCTCAAGGAATGCCTCTACCAACTCGGTTCATGTAATGATGGACTCGGAAGGCAAGTCATCTAACCAAATAGTATCCTCCCCCATTAAAGAGAAGGAGAAGATCCTTAGCTTCATGACTTCTTCAGACACGTTGGGATGACGGAATGCAAGACACACCTCATTAAAGTTCCTCAAGTGCCTATTCGGGTCATCGGATGCCGATCCTTCGAATAGGCCCTTGTTGTTGAGCATGGTAGAAGTTATGTGGAAACTTGCCCAAAATTTAAGGTGGTCGGATAGCATTAGCAAATGTGGTCGTCTCTACGTTTCTCTCATCATCGAATAACTCCATTATAGCACTTACAATACAAAAACAAGTAAACATAAATTTAGAAATAAAGTTCTTAGCAAAGTAACAATACTGCAAATAGAAAACTTCAAGGCTGTATTCCCCGACAAAGGCGCCAAAATTTAATCTCACCCAAATTACACCTAAATATGGTATAACGTGACCATTGTCAAATATAGTAACCCAACTAGGCTGGGGTTGAATCCCACAAGAAATATGATGAGAAATTATACTATTTGTGTTGTATTATGGCTTTCATAATTACTTTACTCTTATGGTAACTAATTTCGTTTGTTTGTTTTAACTATTCAAATTATCAAGTCAAGTAATGATTAATGTATCAAGTAATTTGGAATGTTAGGGTTGTGACTTAATGCATGAAAGTGGTGTTGGATTTTTGCTTAAGTAGGTGTATTTAGTGTGGTATGGACAATGGGGATTAATATCTAGGTGGGGATTTCTCAATTCACCCACCTAATTTCACTTTAGGTTTTCTCAAGCTCTAGAGTTTGACATATATGAACACCAGTTATTACCCTTCGTTGATTCCCTTCTAATAAAAATTGAGAATCTCTAAATGAGGTTTAAAGCCCCAAGTCGTAATCAACATACCCTTTTCCTAGACTCTAGTCTCCTTTTTCAAGTTTGACTAGAGACAATAGGCATTAAAGAGGTGTTTGCAACCATCCCCTAAACATTAAAAATGAGGGGTAAATGAATCCCACATTAATACACCCTTTTCATATTTTATGAATTACCCCAACTACCACATTTAATTATTTAATCACAACCCCAACCTAAGTCTAGCCACTCATGTCAAATAATAAATGCATAACAAGATAATAAATACAATAAGACATAATGAACATAAAAAAGGCTCACAATGGGTTTTGGATAAATAATAGTTTGTCTTTTACACAATGGTCCACGAAAAACACCAAGAATCTTTTAAATATATACTCAAGATAAATAGTATATTTGTGTCACCTCAAAGCAAGACAACTCTAAGAACAAAGTAAAAGTAGCTAGGAATCTAGGGTATAAGGTGTCAAATCACAAAATCCTAGGTGGGTATATATAGGGACCCAATTTTTGTACTACACAAATTTACAAAAATGCCACCACCTGACCACTGTGCAACCATAGAACAGGACTGCAGAACAGGTCTGTAGTCTGCAAAATAGACCTAGGGTTCGCAGAGTGGTTTTTTGTCTGGATTGTCTGGGACTACAGCAGAAAGTGTGGTCCACATAAGTGCCATGAGACTTCACAATCTAAGTTGGACTTAAACTGGAGCAATGGTTAGCATACTAGATTGTGGTCCACAGAAAGAAAGTGCGGTATGCAAATTGGGTCGCACTTTGGGAATCCGTAATTCTTTCTCTCACTGTCATTTTCTATGACTTAACTACTATTCTACGATCTGCAGTCTAGTTCTGCGGTCCATAGAAGTGGCCTTCTCAGCACTTCTTCCTTTTTTTCAGCATTTTTGTCCATGTTTCAGCACATTTCTCTACTTTTGGTATCTTAATGCAAAATTCCTACAAAAACCAAAATAGCATGAGAAACATCTACGACAAATGCATAAAGGACAACAATAATCCATGAAATTGGTATCAAATGTGCCATAATTTCTAGGCACATCAGTGATCAAGAGTAAGAGAAAGAAAAGGGTCGTGGATGACCGCTCAAGGATCAGATAGGGGATTGACTATAACTAGTGCCCAAGAAATGGATGAGAAGTTAATGACTATGGGGGTCTAGGAGAGATGCGAGCAGTATGTGGGATAGGACAACCAGTTACATTAAGAAAGCAGTTAGAGAGGTATTGGGGGTCTAAAAAGGTAGTCGTGGTGGCATTGAGGAGACTGGTGGTAGAATGGATAAGTCTAAGAAAAGGTGGAAGCAAATAAAGTGTAATGTATGCAAAGTTGGTAGACAACAAGGATGATGGGGAGAGAAAACTGAATAGGAAAAGGTATAAATGGTGAGGAATGAGGCAAAGTTGGCGGTTATAGCGGCAAATAAGGCAAGTTTTAAATGCTTATTTGTAGAACTAGAGGACAAATGTGGGGATAAGAAGTTGTACAGGTTAGCCAAGGCAAGGGAGAGGAGGACACATGACCTAGATCAAGTAAAGTGCATCAGGGATGAGGATGGCAAAGTATTGGTGGATGATGTGCTCATTAGACGGAGCTGACATTTATACTTTCATAAACTCCTCAATGAAGAAAGAGACAGAGATATTATGTTGGGAGATTTGGAGCACTCCAAGAGACAATGTGATTTTCGATATTGTATGAGCATAAATGTTGAGGAGGTTAAGGGTGATGTTTATAGGATGCGCAGAGGAAGATAGATCGGATAAAACGAGATTTCAAGGGAATTTTAGAAGAGCGCGGGCAGGAAAGGTTTGGAGTGGCTGACTGAGTTGTGTAATGTCATTTTTAAGATGGCCGAAGAATGGAGGTGGAGTAATATGATCCCTTTGTACAAGAACAAGGGCGACATACAAATTTGTAACAACTATAGAGATATTAAGTTGCTAAGCCACACTATGAACGTGTGGGAAAAAGCGATGGAGATGAGGGTTCAGAGAGGCATGTCTATTTCAAAGAACTAGTTCGGTTTCATACCGGGCCATTCAACTACTAAAGCCATCTATATTATGAGGAGACTGGTGGAGCAGTATATGGGGAGGAAGATGGACTTGCACGTGGTATTTATCAATCTAAAAAAATCATATGACAAAGTTTCAAATGAGGTTCTATGAAGATGCTTGAAGGTTAGAGGCATACATATGACATACATTAGGGTGATGAAATACATATATGATGGAGCTAAGACCAGATTAAGGACAGTGGGAGGGGATCAGAAGACTTTCCTATGATGATGAGATTGCACCAGGGATCAACTCTTCACCTATTTTTATTTGTCTTAGTGATGGATGGTTTAACGTGGCAAATCCAAGGTGAGGTGTCATGGTGTATGTTATTCGCGGATGACATAATGCATATTGACGAGACTCACAGCGGAGTGAATACTAAGTTGGAGGTTTGGAGACACACCCTATAGTCTAAATGATTTAGGTTGAGTAGGCCCAAGATATAGTACTTGGAGTGCAAGTTCAGCAGCGTATCCCATGAGGTTAGTGTGGAAGTGAGGCTTGGTACTCAGGCAATTCCAATGAAAGAAAGTTTCAAATATCTTGGGTCGATTATCCAAGATAATGGAGAGATTAATGATTATATCACACATTACATATGTCTGGGGTGGATGAAATAGAGGTTCGCATCCGGAGTCTTGTGTGACAAAAAGGTGTCACCAAAGCTTAAAGATAAGTTCTACAGAGTGGTTATAAGACCAACTATGTTGTATGGGGCGGAATATTGTCCAGTCAAGAGCTCTCACATTCAGAAGATGAAGCTAGCAGAAATGAGAATATTGCGATGGATGTGTGGACACATGATAAGAGATAGGACTAGGAATAAATATATTCGGGCCAAGGTTGTAATGACCCATCTGGTCGTTTTGAGCTAAAGATCCTTATTTACATATTTGACACTTCCTGTAGACTCTATGTGGGGTTTGTGATGTGCGGGTATGGGTGGCATAAATCTCAACATCCATTTATATGAGTTTCGGATAAGAAATCCAAAACTAGAAACTTACAGTTGGTTAATTTGGCTCAAAGTTGACTTTTGGCTAGAAAGGTTCATTTCTGGGTTTCGTCGCTTCTGGTAGTTCCGGAGGGTCATTTATGACTTAGTAGAGTCATTGGTTTACTTCCCGAGGCAATCATATATGTTATGTGGCTTTATTTGTAAAGTTTGGATATTTGGTTTTCCAGATGATTCTTTAGAAAAGTATGTCTTAGCTCGGATAAATGTGAAATTTAATGATATGAGCGAGATTGTAGCACTATTTACCATTGACGAGCATGTCTGGTTTGTGTCCTAGGGGGTCTCGAGAGTGTTTTGGGTGTTTTATAGAGGTTTTGGCTTGTTTTCCCAAATTTGGTGTCTAGTGTTCGCCTCGGCGACACCAGTTTCCGCTCCGACGTGTCCACCTCAGTGAGAGTTTGGATCGCCAAAGTGGGAGTTGAGAAAGTGTGGATTTCCGCCATGGCAGCGGGTCTGTCCACAGGGGCGAGTCTGCTCCTACAGAGCCGAGTTTGCCATGGCGTTAAGGCGAGGTGTCAAGGGACACCGCCTCATCGAGGGATTTATTGGCCATAATGGGTCCGCTCCAGTGGAGTCAATTCCACTGGGGTAGAAATACGGTATCAGGTGTCATATAAAATCTATTAAAGTCAGAATTATTTTCCCAATTTAGAATACCTCGAAACCAGCGCCACCAAAGAGCATTCTTCGAGAGTCTAAATGCAATTTCACATTTGGGGTAAGAAATTCTTCCTTTGTGGTTTGAGTTTATGTTTCTAAGTTCATTAATGGTGATATATTGTGTTATTAATCTGGAAAAAAATAATTTTCAAGTTCTTATGAGATTAAGAGAGTTAGATTATTGATTTAATGGAGGATTTATGGATTAAATTGTGTTAATATCATAAATTAGTGTTGGATTACCATATTGTAAGCCTCGATTTAAGAATTTTTAATTGGGGGAAATTTCTAGGGTTTCAATTTGGGGCTTTTTGAATATTGTTTAATTGAGGATTCAAATGTGTATTGTTTTTCAATTAACTTAAGGATATGGTTACCTAGTATGTATTAGTGGTTTTGGGTATTAAAGTTTGAGTCTTGGTAAAGTGGGCCTAGGGTTAATATTTGTAGTCTTTTTTATTAAAGTTTATGTCCTTATTGTTGTGTAAGTCTTATATTCACGAATAGTATATACGCGGATAGACTTCGACCGTCACAAGGAGCAAAGAAAGGACAAGGCTGTCATCGAGGCTTGATCGTGTAGTGCTCCTGTTCGGCCCTGAGGTAGGCTACGATTTAGTTTTTCAAGACTTCAATAGAAGTGTTTAATTAGTTATAAATATCAATGGGTATTTGGCGTGTTTGGGGCGTCTCGCTCAGATGATTGTGATAAATGTTTGAATGGGTACCGGTCTTGCTCAAAGATTGGAAATAAGCCTCGTGCTAGTTCTGACTACTGATTATTTGGGCTTGTCACCATATGTAGGCTTGTCGCAATTGTTGCTTGATACCTTTACTCATAACACATGCTTTCGATATGATATCTTGAATTATACTTGAAATGTATATGTGTATGGAATTCTTAGAAGCATGAGATATTTCATCTCTTATTTGGTTGCATCTCATTGTATCATGATATCTTGCCTCATATTGTCATTTGTGTTCAGACACTTATGGCTCTATGATATTGATTTGAGAGTGGTATGGATATGCCCAAGAGGATGAGAAGGTAAGAACACTTATGAGATTATGGCAACACTGAGATGATATTGATACACATGGAGTAGAGTTGCACGCCTGCAATATGATATTATTCAGCCAAAGAGCTGGACTCGGTGATTCAATGAGTTATTCTGGAGTAGAGAGGTATATGGACTTCGCGGGTCCCCCATAGGTGTACGGATCATAACAAAACATTGACGTACTGTATACAGGTTGATAAAGGTACTTGGCATATGCATTGTATTCATATCATTCATATATTTGTCATTTCATTGATTACTTGTGGATGAACTTATATTTGAAGCGATTGTTGATGACTTGACTAAATTCGAGGCATGAAAGGATTATACTTGCTACCTGATACTTGAGTTAATTTTGAGACTTTGAAACTGAATAATATATGTGATTATGGACTCTTATTGAAATAAGGAAATATGTGAACTCTATGAATCATTATGTGGAATATGTGACTTTACTTGGATTATTGGATTGTGTAGTATAGGATTACTTGGTGTCAACTTAGTATTTATCTCTTTTTTTTGTCGTTGTCGGCCTATGATGTCTACAGGGGTATGTTGTGTACTCATGCTACACTTGCTACATCTTTCTTTGATGCAGATATAGACTCGGCTACTAGCTTGAGACCATGTGGCTGAGTTTGAGTAGTTGATCCTAGTATTCAGGGTGAGGATGTTATCTCCAGCATACCTTTGGATGCTCCATCTCTATCACAATCTTTATTTCATATTTGATAGACATGTTTAGACTATGTATTGGTATTGGCCTGCGTGCCCATTTTCTCAGACTTGTATCGGATTTGCTAGTGCTCTTGTACCCACAGACTAGATCGCTTAGGGGTTGTTTTTGACGTATCAGACTTACTATTTCTTCCGCATTTATATTATGAGATAGTTTATGTAGTATTCGTTATCTTACATTTTTTCTTATGTCATATCATGTTAATGATTTGGGAGTAGTTCACCTATATGGTGGGATTATGTAGGTGCCACCATGATTCTTGAAAATGGGTCATGACAAAGTTGGTATCAGAGCCCTAAGTTAAATAGTTTTAAGTACAAGAGCAATTTCTAGTAGAGTCTCGCAGACTGGGGCGAAGACGTCCATACTTATCTTCGAGAGGCTATGTGATATTTAGGAAACTTCACTTTCTTCATTCCTTTCATGCTAAGTTGAATAAAATAGGTGTCTGACCTTTGTTTCCATTCTCTCACAGATGGAGAGGACTCGTACCGATGAGACGATAAAGGAGGCACCAACAATAATAGTATGCGGTCGTAGGGTAGAGGATGTGCTCAAGGTCGTGGTAAAGACAGAGCGACAATGCCAGTTCGGGGAGGAGCACAAAGAGTCAGTCAGGATCGTGCTAGATCATAGTCCTGGAGTCCTATATTAAGCCTCAAGATGGTATGCTAGAGGAGGAGATGGGGCCAGTCCAGGATCGGCCTAGATTTATTGCTACTCCAGTTCTACAGGACACGTTGGTCAGGTTATTGAGTGTTCTCGATTATTTTGCTAAGACAAGCACATATCCTACTACACCGGGTGGTTCTCATACCCGTGTGGGAGGGGGAAGACTCCGACCCTCGAGTTTCCTACACCCGGTATTCATCCAACGACAATGTCAGTGCCCCATATCGATGAGGTTCATGCTCTAGAGTATAGTCTCCGACCTATTTGAGGGACAATGATGACTCGTGATGAGCGAAATATTTGGGAGCACATTTCGGATATGAATCGTCCTGAGTTCTTTAGACAGCCCGAGAAGGATGTGTATGAGTTCACTGTGAGCAGCCATGAGAGGTTGCATACCTTGGGTATTGTTGAGTCACACAGAGTTTGTTTTGTGGTCCTTCAGTTTAGAGGAGACCCGAAGCAGTGGTGGAGGGCATATGTTGATTTCTTGCCCGCAGGGAAGCCTCCATTGACTTGGGTTAGGTTCTATAAGGTCTTCTTAGAGAAATATGTGCCTTTGAGCTTGCGATTAAGCAAGCGTGATGAGTTTCAAAAGATTGGTCAGGGCAGTTCTACAGTTGCGCAGTATGAGACTCGCTTTCATGCCTTATCGCGTTATGCATCACTGTTTCTCCCTACTGAGGCTGAGCGAGTGAGATGTTTTGTTCGAGGTTTGTGTATTCCGCTCCAGTTGGCCATGTTATAGTTGGTGGCTTCAAGAGCTTCTTTTGAGACAATAGCAAAGCATACCAGGATGGTGGAGTCTGAGAGAGACACTTTGTCCAGGTATGAGCTTGATAAGAGGGCGAGGTGACATGGTCAGTTTAGTGGTTCTACTTCTCATGGTTATGGGTATCAAGGGAGATATCAGCAGTCACAGCCCAGTCAACTGGTTCATGCAGCTCTACAGATTACTGATGGTTATTGTGGGGGCCAATCTTTGAGGGGTTCTTAGTCTAGATATTCCTACAATGGTGGCTCATTTTCTTCTATATTTATTCAGCAGCCCTCAGCGGCCAGGACCTGTTTCAGTTGTGGAGCGGTTAGGCATTTCAAGAGAGATCCTACAATGGTGGCTCATTTTCTTTTATATTTATTCATCAGCCCTCAGCGGCCAGGACCTGTTTCAGTTGTGGAGCGGTTAAGCATTTTTAGAGAGATTGCCCCAGGCAGTTTTTGAGTGCATCTCGTGCACCCAGGACCCAGCACAGAAATCTAGGGATGGTAGTCAGGGTAGCTGATGAGGATCTCAGTCGGGTCGTGGTGGCCATCAGTCTGGTCGTAGTGGATCCTAATCGGGGAGAGATGGATCTCATTAGGGTTAAGGTGTCTAGCAAGGTTCTCAGTCTGAGGGAGGACACACTCATTTCTATGCATTCCCTTATAAGTTCAAGGTTGAGGCATCAGATGCAGTCATCACAAGTATCATCACAGTCGATCATAGGGTTGCTACTGTGTTATTTGATCCAGGGTCTACATTCTCTTATGTGTCTATATACTTTTCTGCTAAATTGGAGTTGTGGTGTGATATGTTTGATGTTCCTATTCATGTGTCTACACCAGTCAGTAATTCTATGATTGTAGATAAAGTATATCGCATGTGTGTAGTTACTTTCATGGATTACAATACTAGGATAGGATAGATTTGGTTATCTTAGATATGGTGGATTTTAATGTTATCTTGGGTATGTATTGTCTATCACTATATCATACAATTCTAGATTGTTATTCCAAGACGGTCACGTTAGTTATGCTTGATCTTCTGAGGTTAGAGTAGAGAGGCGCTCCCAGCCCCGCTCCTAGGAAGGTTATTTCTTATATCCGGCCTAGGAAGTTAGTAGACCGGGGTTGTTTAGATTATCTTGCTCATATTTAGGATACGAGTGTGGAGACTCCTTCCATTGATTTCGTTTCGGTAGTTAGTGAATTCGCAAAGGTCTTTCCTTCAGATTTTATGGGTATGCGGCCATATAGACACATTGAGTTCTATAGTGATCTTGAGCTGGGTACTTGACCCACTTCCATTCCTCTGTACCGTATGGCTCCAGCAGAGTTGAGAGAGTTGAAAGAGCAGCTTCATAATTTGTTGAGTAAGGGATTTATTCGGTCGAGTATATCTCTGTGGGCTGCTCTTGTCTTGTTCGTGAACAAGAAGGATGATATTATGCATATGTGCATTGATTATAGACAATTGAACTAGGTCACCACCAGAAACAAGTATAAGATTCCGCGTATTGATGACATGTTTGATCAGCTCCAATGTGCTTATGTGTTTTCAAAGATTTATTTGAGGTCCGAGTATCATCAACTAAAGATTCAGGCCGAGAATGTTCCCAAGACAGCTTTCCGATCTCGTTATGGGCATTATGGGTTCTTGGTGATGTCATTTGGGCTTACCAATGCCCCCGCAACATTCATGGACTTAATGAATTGGATATATAAGTCGTACTTGAATTCTTTTGTGATTGTGTTTATTGGTAACATCCTGATATATTTGAAGAGTCAAGAGGACCATGAGCATCATCTGAGAGTGGTTCTTGGAATTTTGAAGGAGAAGAAGTTGTATGTGAAGTTCTCAAAATATGAGTTTTGATAGAGTTCTGTGGCATTCTTGGAACACGTGGTGTCCAAATATGGGATTATGGTTGATCCTAAGAAGATAGAGGCAGACATGGACTAGCCTAGATCGACTTCTGTGACAGACATTTAGAGTTTCGTGGGTCTTGCTAGTTACTATCGTCGGTTTATTAAGGGTTTCTCTTCTATCGCTTCACATCTGATGCCTTTGACTCAGAAGGAAGTATCGTTTTAGTGGTTCGACCAGTGTGAGGAGAGCATTCAAAAACTCAAGACTCCTTTGACCACAATCCCAATTTTACCCCTTCCGATGGAGGGAAAATACTTTATTGTGTATTGTGATGCTTCTAGGATTGGGTTGGTTTGTGTATTGATACAAGAGTGTAAGGTTATTGCTTATGCCTCGAGACAGATGAAGGTGCACGAGAAGACTTATCTTGTTCATGATTTGGATTTGGTTGTCGTTGTGTTTGCCTTGAAGATTTGAAATCATTGCTTGCATGGCATTCATTGTGAGGTGTATACCGACATCGCAGCCTTTAGCACGTGTTTAATCAAATGGATTTGAATTCTAGGTAGCGACGGTAGATGGAGTTGCTGAAGAACTATGACATGACCATTTTATACCATCCAGGCAAGGCCAATATGGTGGTGAATGCCTTGAGCCAAAAGGCAGTCAGCATGGGGAGTCTAGCTTGTTTGGCTGTTTTCGAGCATCCTTTTAGCATTGGAGGTCCAGTGTCTAGCCAACCATTATATGAGGCTTGATATTTCAAATACGGTTAAGATTCTATCTTATGTAGAAACGAGGTCATATCTTTTGGATCAGATTCGGACTCACCAGTCTGATGATGTGGGGCTATGCAAAATTCGAGATAAGGTGATGAGTGGTGAGTCCAATGAGACCACAATTTATGGTGAGGGTGTTCTGAGGATTAAGGGTGGAGTATGCATGCCTCGTGTGGGGGATTTTACTCGATTGATCATGGAGGAGGCCCACAACTCTACGTATTTGATTCATTCAGGTGCTATTAAGATGTACCATGATATGAGGCAGCACTATTGGTGGGGTAGGATAAAGAGAGACATTGCTGATTTTGTGTCTCAGTGTTAGAATTGTCAGCAGGTTAATTATAAACACCATCGTCTCGATGGTGTGTCTCAGAAGATGCCCATTCCCGTGTGGAAGTGTGAGAGGATTTCCATGAATTTCTTAGTTGGGTTGCCGAAGACTTTGAGCAAGTTTGATGCTATTTGGGTCATTGTTGATAGATTGACCAAGTCCGCGCATGTCACTCTAGTTCAGACGACCTATAATGCAGAGAAGATGGCTTAGATCTACATCTAGGAGATTGTTTATCTTCATGGGGTTCCTATTTCTATTATCTCGGATCGGGGTACTCAGTTTACTATGCATTTCTGGCGGACTTTGTAGAGAGAGTTAGGTACTCGCTTGGATCTCTGTACAACGTTTCACCCTCAGACTGACAGATAGTCTGATCGGACTACTCATGTATTGAAGGGCATGTTACGAACCTGTGTGATTGATTTTGATGGTCATTGGGACCAGCTTTTATCCTTGGCAAAGTTTGCGTACAACAATAGCTATCACTCCAGTATTGATATGGCATCGTTCGAGGCCTTGTATGAAAGGAGATGTCGATCTCCCATTGGTTGGTTTGATGGGTTCGTGGTCTGTCCTTGGGGTACTGATTTATTGAGAGATTTATTAGAGAGGGTGAAGGTGATCCAGGACAACCTCCTATAAGCGAAGATTATGCAGAAGGAGTATGCGGACTGGAAGGTCTGAGACTTAGAGTTTATGGTTGGTGACAAGGTCCTTCTGAAGTTTTCACCCATGAAGGGTGTGATGAGATTCGGCAAGTGAGGAAAGTTGAGTATGAGGTATATTGGACCATTCGAGATTCTTCAGAGAGTTGGGGATGTGGCATATGAGTTGGCCCTGCCACCAGATCTGTCAGGCATTTATCCAATTTACCATATGTCTATGCTGAAGCAGTATCATGCTAACGGTTCTTGTATCATTCAGTGGGACTCTGTATTGCTTGATCAGAATTTGGAGTTTGAGGAGCAGCCTGTGGCTATTTTAGACAAGCATGTGAGAAAGTTGAGATCGAAAGAGATAGCTTCTGTGAAGGTTCAGTGAAGGCATCATCTTGTCGAGAAAGCATCTTAAGACACCAAATTTGATATGCTGAGCAGATATCCTGGCTTATTCACTACTTCTGGTACGTTCCCTCTATTCATTTCTCTCTGTTTGAGGATGAACATTGTTTTAATTGGTATCTAATGTAACGACCCGTCTGTTTGTTTTTAGCTAAAGATCCTTCTTTGCATATTTGACCATCTCCGTAGACTCTATGTGGGATTTGTGATGTGCGGGGATGGGTGGCACGAATCCTGAGTTCC
The DNA here is from genome assembly GCA_029783415.1 of Anisodus acutangulus. NCBI lineage: Eukaryota > Viridiplantae > Streptophyta > Magnoliopsida > Solanales > Solanaceae > Anisodus > Anisodus acutangulus. Next base: position 33,293,218 of record CM056491.1, on the reverse strand, counting down.
ATTTATATGAGTTTCAGATGAAAACCCAAAACTAGAAACTTAAAGTTGGTTAGTTTGACTCAAAGTTGAATTTTCGCTAGATGGGTTCGTTTCCGGGTTCCATCGCTTCCAGTAGTTATGGAGGGTCATTTATGACTTAGTCGAGTCATTGGTTCGATTTCTAAGGTAATCGGATGTGTTTTGTGGCTTTATTTTTAAAGTTTGGATATTTAGTTTTCCCAGACGATTCTTTAGAAAAGTATGTCTTAGCTTGTTCAAATGTGAAATTCGATTCCTTTTTCATTTCACCCAAATGAAGAAACCCTAGTCGTTGGGGTTCTTCTCTCCTTGTCACCATCTTGTCGGAAACGGCAAAGGTTCAGGTGTATGCAGCTTTTACTATACCTTGCTCATCCAAAATGAGCAAGAGCATTAATTACTCTTGCCCTTATGCCACCGTACCACCACCACCCCACCAGGTGAGGTTACCCCCTCTCCTTTTACTTTTCTACGATCGTTTAATTATTTTTGTCCGTTGTTGATTTCAAACGGTGGGCTTTATATGGCTGGGTTCATTTTGGAGGGATTTTCCCTCCTATTTCCTTCATCCCACACCGATGTGAAACCCCAATCGCTAAGGTTTCTAGGTTCTATAAATTGAGCCTTATTCCCTCATTGTTACAGGTCCAGAAGTTCGAATTTCAGGCTTCTATTGCTAAGAGCTATTTTCAAACAAAACTTGACTAGTTTGAGCTTAATTAGGATCCAAGCCCTTTGGCGAAATCCTACCTAGCCCTAATTAGTCTTCCCGGTCTAAAACCCTTCATTTTTCGTGTGTGTTACGAGTGTTCGAGGTGTGGAGCTGAGGAACAAGCCCAAACCTTCGACCCATGGCTGCCTTCGAACGAGGTAAACCCTTTCCCTTTAAGATTTTATACAATTTTTTGCATTTTTAGATTTGTTAGATAATTATTAACATGTTTAGTTAGTTCTGCTAAGTGTATGGCCTATAGAACTGCCTATAGTCAGTTTTGAACTCAATGTTAGTATGTTAACATGATTATGCATAGGTTTAGACCATTTTATGTGTTTTGTTTGATAATAATTGAAGGATTTAAGTGTAACATGTAGCTATAAGCTTGTCTGGTTGATTTATGAAGCATGTGTAGTAATCTATTAGGGGATTGTGTTGTTCATTAGCTAATTTAGGATAGTTTGGTGTTAATATAAGTCTAAAATTGGCTAATTTTTATCTGTAATGTTTGTTTAAGAACTTGTATGATCAGAGTGTGAAACATGTTTCTATATTTGCCTTGTTGTGATTAGCTTAAAATGGATCTGAGTTGATGTTGTTGGTGTGGTTATGAGACTGCCTTAAAATGATCTTAGGGATAACAAATACGCACTAAGATAGCCAATGACTCATAAAGTCTCATGTGGGCTATTTTGAATATGTAGATATCATTTAGGGTCTGTTTAAAATATGCATAGGCCAAAGTATGGTTTAGAATACTTAATTGGGATGATTTCTTGGGATAATGAACTAATTTAGACATCTGAATCATATACAACTAGACTTAAGGTCAGTTTAGGTTTAAAATGAATATAGAAGGCCTATTCTAGCTCATCTTTTAAATATCATATTGATTAAGATCATAATAGGATTGATATGAACTCAGAATACCTATTATATGTTAATAAATATATTTTTGGTTCATATTACCATGTATCTGTTAGGATTGATTTAGGCCTGAAATAAGAGTAATACATGTCTTGATGTTTGTTGAACTCATTTAGCCTATCCCGTGGCCATTCTGCTAACCGAGACTTAAGATATGGCTTAGTGTGGTCTTTAAAACTTTGTTAGCTTTGGATCATGTTAGTTTTTGTACTTGTTTAGTGTCTCTTATCAGCTCAGAATCCCTGTGTGTTTATTTTGGACCATGAATGATGGGATGTTGTGTGTGTGCAAATTATTCATGATCACCTTAAGATCTCTATAAATGGTTTAAATTAAACAATCACTTGTATGCCTTGATTGTGACTCTGCCATGCTCATATATGCCCTGCTTCATATCTAGTTCATGTGTGTTAGCCCTAGTATCACATACAACCATGTCATATCTTGTCTTCTATGGATTTAAGCTCTGTTAAGTGACTCTATTTACATTTTTAGTCTAAGTAATGCATGTTAGGCATCTCAAAAGCTTAAAATGATGTCTAACTGTGGTAATGTGCTTTGTGGGATATCATGTATGTATGTTTTTGTGTGTTCATGTCAAAGCTGTTAGTGTAAAGACTGAGCCATTCAGTTGGACACATACTTGCATAAAAATCTAAAAGCTAAAAGTCACATGTTATATAGCGTTTGATCTCCAATTTGGCTAACACATGTTTTAGATTAACTTCTTGCTAGTTTAGATTGACATGTTTACTTGCTGACATTAGTGTTAAAAGTGCTTTGATGAATATCTGCAATGAATGGGAATTAAGCTGAATCATGTCTGTTGACATAAAGGGGTTAATTTGGTTGTTTGCATCTATCTAAGTAAAATGATCATTTGGTCCTTAGTATATTTGAAATCATTTCAATCCTGCTATGATAAGTTCCAGCCATGTCCTTTAGGATTCTACATCTGCTTTTTTAATGCCGTGATATCTCAAATGTTACTATGTTTATAAGATAGCTTGAGATTAGGCTTTAATTTGATTCTGCTTAACATGCTTTTAGTGTTATGCCTTGTATGAACTTATTTTGTCAATATGATTAGACTTAGGGGATGACTGCAAACTACTATCTGAAACAGACATAGTACATGCCCTACTATTTGAAGTTACATGTGTTGGTCCTAGGTTATAAATAGTGGTGACATAGTTTACTAGATTATTCAAAAATGAATAAGAGTGCATATGCAATTTAGGATAGCCTATCTCATTTCTCTTGTGTTATAGGAAATACTAAGTCTTGAAACTTGCCATTTCTTCTACGTCATTAAGCCTACAGTCCAAGATAAGGGTCATGTTAGTCAAATATGAATTGATCCTAACTTGTTGCATCTGATTTCACCCTATCTGTTTTAGTGGCTAGGTCTACTCCTTGTGTGTTTGAAGAGATTAGGATAGAGTACTTGTAAAACCAATGGTTTGTATGTCCCAATCCTAGTGTGTGTGGTCTGAATGTTAAATCTAGAAATGCCATAGGAGGAGTTGTTTTGTTCTACATGCCTAGATCTGTTGTCCATGTTGTATGACCAAACTAAGCCTTTAAATGCATGAATTGGTCTCCTTGTTTGATTAGATTCAGTTTCAAATCCATGATAGTGTATGAATAAGAAAGTTCGGAGGTCATGTGTGATGTATATGTGTATATCCTATCTATTCATCTACATCTATTTGTTATTGTGCTAGCTTGAATTGTATGGGTGATGCATTGTGATATACCAATTGTATACTAAGTGTATTTGAAATATAAGGTATATAGTCAAAGTATATCACCAATGTATATCACTTAAGCCCATCCGCCGTAAATGCATCTAGTTTAGCCCAATCTTTTTTCTATATGTTATCCACCTTGACTGCTTGTATGCTTTTGGGTCAGGCCCACTAGTTTGTCTTCTTTCTTTTATTTCTATATGATGTTGCTCCTATTTGAAACGGGCTAGGGCCATTTATTGCATTCTGTTTTCCCTATAATTGTGGGTTGTTACCCTTTACCTATTGTATGAGTCTTGCGATAATGTTCCTGTTATATATATATTAGTTGTTTTGTGATATATGCATATATTATTTGTGAAATTTTATGTTCAAATTAGATAAGTTTGGATGCCTTCTAACCGTATCCTTCCTTTTCCCCTCTCTTTTTCCATGCACGTGTCGGATGGGCCACTTGGCCCACACACTTTATCCATCTAGTTGGGCCAAAGGTCCAACAGTTTCATTCATCGAGTCCGAGGCGGTTGCTACATATTGAAGGCCCAACCATGAATGAAAATTGTTAACTGGTGGGATCGGTAGGCTCACCAACCTAACTCTTCTATTATTTTATGTATTTCTTGTATTTTATTGTTATGCTTGTATTTGTAAAACATGCTTGAAAATTATTGCAACCAAAAAATGATTATGACTTAGGATTAGGCAAACGATACGTACATCGTTTAGCACGAATAGGCCCCCAAAATGTTTTTAAACACTGTCCATTTAGGAGATAAAAGAATTTTATACTTTAAATGGAAAATTTGGATAAACTGAGTTTTGCAAAATAGGATGTTTAGAAAAATGTTTACTTAAGACAGATTTTGATGAAAAAATCGGACTATGTTTGATATAATTGTGGATTGTTTTGAAAACAAATGGACTACTTTGGACTGAAGAGAGCCATTTTTTGTAAAAAAAAAAAACTTGGCAAAAGCTTGGATTGTGAAAGCTAAATTTTGGATTAAAAAATGGACTACTTTTGCAATACATCTTCACTTTAAAAAGGGAATACTTTTGGGCCAGGCCCAACCAAAATGACTTCTTAAAAGAAAAATCATTTAATGACTTAAGTTGAAGTAAATGGTTTAAAAGTAGAATATTGTTGACCATCACAAAAATAATAAAAGGGGAAAACTTGTATATTGATTTAAACCATAGCATGTCATCTTAAATGGACTACACTTCTTTCAAAATATATAAGGATACTAGACAACCCATTGCACTAAATTTAGTGGGATTCTACCCCTATATGAACTTTTCTAAGCGGAATTTGACTTTTCAATTTTCAAAAAACCTTCTTTCAAACTTGAAATAAAAATGAGATAATATGCTATGATTTTGCGAAAAATAAATACTCTTTAAGGCAATTTCTTGAAAATTAAACATGCTTTAGAACCCGAAGGTCAACCGTATTCTACGGGTCCTTAATATCGGGGTGTCTATCACCTTCCCCGACGGATCACCAGAACCCTTACCTCAAACTCTGGTCTTTAAAAGGATTTTCACTGATTTTTGAATAAACCTTTTTTACTTGGTTTTCCTAATTTCCCTATAAATTAGGTGGTGACTCATAAAACAAATATCCTCTTAGTAGCTTTATGCCTCATGTAAAAGTGTACTGTAACAATAGGTTTGGATTGTTGATTGTTGATTGTTGATTAAGGGTGTTGTTTATCTTATGAGTGATGAAGAATGATATTGATTACATCTAAATGGGATTGTAGAATCACCTAGAAGTGATAGAATGAGAATTGGGTGAAGAAAACATCTTAATGAAGGCAGTGGAGCTTTATGCCCACAAAGTGTTAGATAAAATGCCTAGATGGCCAAAACTTGAGTATTGTTGTTAATGTTGATTCCATTGACTTATAATGCTATAGATTAAAGTCAAAACGGAGCGACGAACATTGTATTACACTCAAGAGCAAGAAGTTAAGGTATGTAAGGCTAACTCTCTACTTGTGGGAATGTTAACGAGTCTCCTCATGCCATGTTCTTTTACAACGTTATTAATTACCTCAGAAATATAGTTATGCCTTAGTTCCATGAATAGTTGCAGAACTTCTATTCTCTAGTTTCATAATTCGATCATGATTGCCATTCTGAATGTCATGAACTCAGTACGTAATTAGTATAGACTCGTGTTTGATATCTCATGAGTCTCAATCATGAAAACTTAGTATGCTTATGAACAATTAATGCTTTAAACTCCATAATCAATTAATGTATTCATATCTCAGCATAGTAATGTTCAGTATTCCAATGTTATGCATTACAGTATGATTCTCAGTTTCTTAATAAAAATTATTGAATGTTGAATCTGTAATTATGCCCGAGGTCACAAATGCATTTGAGCCCGAGGCCACATATGTATTTGGACCTGAGGCCACAGTTTATGTATACGTATACTTGGGGTCCGAGGCCACAAACTTGTGCACTTATTTTAGACCCGAGGCCACAAATTATTAACTTAGTTAAACAAGTGATTCACTATTCAGAACATGAAGTACTTATTACTCTACTTCTCTAGTTCAGCTCAGCTATCAACATGTTCAGTTTTAGTTTTAGTACATTATATTTTTATTGATTTGGGGCAGCCCTTTCCGGAGCACCCCATGACTATTTTTTCTTTTAGTTGGTTTTTTATACTAGTGCAATTCAAATGTTCTAACGTCCCTTTGTCCGGGGCATGCATCTCGCGATGCATGTAACAATTTACAAGTTGGTGATTCAGCTCGCTATTTAAGTATTAGCTACTAAGTGAGCCTCGGTTCTTTCGAGGTGTTATTCTTATTTACAGTCTTTCAGTATTTTCAGATAGTCAGGTATACCGGGGGCTTTATCCCGATAGTCAGTTGGCAGTATTTCATTAGAGGTTTCATAGACTAGAACAATAGTCAGTCAATATTTAACAGGCTTTTGTGTTTGCCATGGTGGCTACATTTATATACTTCAGACTTGTTCTCATTTTTTGCATCTATGATTATTTAGTCAGATATTTTCAGTAGCTCATCGTGTTTATAAGTTATATTCAGTAAATACCACATGTTGATTCAGCCAGCCAGTTGGTGCGCTCGGTCACATACAGCCAGGCATCGAGTGTCGTATTACGTTCATACCCAGGTTCGGGGTGTAACACGAACTATCTTCTAAATGTAGATCCTGGCTAACTTCTCAGAATTATAAGTACTCTGAACCGAGATGAATGTGTCAACTTGATCAACCGATCCACAATAACCCAAATAGCATCAAACTTACCCAAGATACGTGGCAACCCTACCACAAAATCCATAGCAATCCGCTCCCACTTTCACTCAGGTATAGGCATTATCTGAATTACACAGCCAGGCTTCTGGTGTTCATACTTCACTTGTTGACAATTCAAACATCGAGATAAAAACTCAACAATATCATCATCCCATACCATCAGTAATGTTGCTTCAAGTCACGATACATCTTAGTAGCCCCGAGTGAATAGAATATCTCAAACTAACTTCTTCCATGATTAGCCTAGTCAAGTCACTCAGCCGAGGTACACAAATTCGACCCTTAATCCTTAAAACACCCTCATCGTCAAGAATTACCTCTTTGGCCTCTCCTTGTGACATTTATCTCGCATTTCGCACAACTTCTCATTGTCCAACTGTTGAGCCCGAATCTGCTCCAATAAGGATGACCTTGCCTCCACACAACCTAAAACTCTACCTGGCTCCAAAATATTAAGTCTAACAAAACTGTTTGTCAATGACTGAACATCCATCTCCAAATGACGCTCTCCCACATGTAACAAAACTAGACTACCCATACTCGCCGCCTTTCGACTCAAGGCATCCGCCATCATATTGCCTTGCCGAGTGATAAAATATAGTCAAGTCATAGTTTTGAGCAACTCCAACCACCTTCTTTTCCTCAAATTGAGATCACTCTACCATTTACACAAGTTATCTATCATTGATAATGATTTTGGAGACATGTCTGACAACAAAAAAGAAAGTTATGAAAGTATATATATCCTAGAGACAATCTATATTAGGTAGGGGTGAGCGGGTCCGGGTACCCTAACATTTTTTAACTACCCGGACCCTACCCGATAAAAGATCGGTTCCTAAATTTACTATCCGGAACCTACCCGTAGCAATCATTACCCGGAACCTACCCGGACCCGCAGGGTCCGGGTAGGTTCCCGGGTACCCTGTAAATAAAAAATACAAATTAAGCAACAATTTTTAAGCCTATGAGAATAAAAAAGAGTCAGGGTCCGGGTAGGTTCCCGGGTACCCTGTAAATAAAAAACACAAATTAAGCAACAATTTTTAAGCCTATGAGAATAAAAAAGAGTCCTAAAATAATTTCATCAAGTAGTTTTTTAGCCTGCAATCGGAGTTTTTAGTACCCTTATAAGAAGTTTTAGAAAACTTATTCATTGTAGAAAACCTAATTCTGTTACCAAACCCTAAAATTGCAAGTCAAATTTGACACTCAATTAATTGAACGTGTTGATTTCAAAATAAATTTGAAAATATCTGAATTAAACTTATTTTCGTGTTCATAAGCTCTTCGATACAAAAGAAAAACTTTATTATACTAGTAAATCCCTAAATTTCATCTTCACAACTACAAAAATATACACAAATTTTAAAAATAGATTTACATTTCAAATAAAAAAGTAACACAAATTGAAGATGAGTATCGCCTGAAATAGAACAGAAGCATATGATATTAAAAAGAAATTGAAGAGTTAGATATGAACCCATATGCATTTTAGGAATGACGTGAACACAACCAAATGAGAGAAAGAGGCAAAGGTGAAGCTTCAATGATGACAACGATGAAAGTACCTGAGAGAAAGCTTCAACAACGACGATGAAGCTCGGTGGTGTAGCTAAAACGTCATTGTTATTGAGAGAGTTTTGGGGTGGGGAAAATCAATGTGCAGGCGTGCAACAAATAATTTTGGAGAAAGTTAAAAGTGGTCCAAATGTTTAAAAAAAATAAAAATATTTAATATTTTATAGGTTCCAGGTATCGGTTCCGGGTATCGGTTTGCTCGGTCCCACTGTCTCTATTTGCCTAACCAATCGGACCCGACATTGATCGGTTCATAATTTTACTACCCGGACCCTACCCGTTATTATAATATATCTACCCGGAACCTACCCGTTAGTGTCGGTTCTGGTCGGGTATCTGGGTACCCTGTACCCGTGCTCACCCCTAATATTAGGGACATAATATACTTGAACACATTCGTATTATTAATAAGATTAACATTTATGGCATTTGCAATTATTGAATTATTATTTGATTATTTGTAATTATTCATTAATGTGCATTCCTTGAGCTTACATTGTCATTAATAGAGTGAGATGTTTATGATAGAGCGTAACTCTAAAATAGCCTCGACTAATGATCATCGAGAATGGAATATCGATGATATGTTATAAGTCGACATGTGGTCTTCATCACATTCTTAGAGAATGTAGTATGTCTCACCTGCTACTAGTGATAAGTATCAAAATGTTATAAAGTATTATTATAAAGTATATTATTTGATAAGTATACTGTTTATGTGCTAAATATTTAATTATTTATCATTTAAATTACTAGAATAACGTCCGCAAATAACTGTCTGGGTAGGCGGCACCCAATATGTGTTTAAACCGCTTAATATCATACTTGGGCAGGTGGTACCCAATAAGTGCTTAATAGACTTTGCGTGATAATTAAGATGTTATATTTGATATAGCATACTAGAGTTGATCTTGGTTAAAACTCTGAATTAAAATGTTCCCCAAAAAATAATACAAGTCTCATTTAAAATGAACGCGTCGTCTGTTATAATTGATTGTAGTGCAAAATCCTTTTCGGCGAGATGAGTATTTATGTCACAACATTTGCTCTAAGTCAACAAGGACTCAAACTCTTTCATAGATGCATATTAAATATAGAAATGGGTGATAAACCTTCATGAGTATTTACACCACATTGTTTGCTCTGTAAGAAAAAACTCACTTAGATACATAATTGCAGTCGCATAACAGGGTTGACTTGCTCGGCTGTCTTGGCGCCATAGTGTCGGACAAGTCGAGGGACGCAGATCGATTGTTTAGAACATTCGGTAAAACAAAAGTTATAAATTATTTGTAATTGGTTTGGAAACCTACCAGGTTATGCTGTTGAAGCTATCAGCCACAGCAAACGCGGAGATAGCATGAACCTGGATCTTGACCCATTATGACCATATTTAATATGAGTATGTATTCTTCCATGGGGTCGAAGAGTATGTTAAAATAGTGGGAGCTAATTAAACTAAAGGTCATGTTAATTAGTTAACGAATGTGTTCAATAGAAATTATATTAGAGTTTAATTTCAAGTCTATTTATATCTTCAGTTTATATAAAATGTCGAATCTATTACTGAAAATATTGATCGAGACAAACAAGTTGAATGTAGCAAATTACCCTGACTGGTTAAGAAATATGTGATTGGTGTTAAGACAAGAAAGAATTGAGTATGTGTTAGACACAGTGTTTCCCACAGTCCCTGCTGAAAACTCTGTTGAGTATGCCCTATTTGATAAGGTGGCTTATCAAAAACATCTAGACGATGCTACCTCGGCACAATGTGTAATGTTATCCTCTATGACTGTGGAGTTACAGAGGCAACATGAAAATATGGGCCCTAATGAAATGCTAGAACACTTTAAGAGTCTCTATGACTCATAGTCTCAAACAATGGAGTATGAACTGTTGAGAGACATTTTCAAGTGTAAGTTGAACGAAAGGGGTCAAGTGTCAGCGCTTGTTCTGAAGATGATTGGGCTGATAGAAATGTTGGCTTCGATTGGAATGAAGTTGCCTATAAATGTCTCTGTCAACCTGATCCTGAATTCATTTCCTAGTTCATTTGAGAATTTCAATGTGAACTTCAATACGAATGGGACCAAGGCAAGTCTTCCAGAGCTTCACAACATGTTGAAGACCTTTGAATCATCTACCTCTAAAGGTAAAGTTGTGCTCATGGTGGGCACTTCTAGCAAGTTCAAACCCAAGGGTAAGAACATGCAGAAGAAGAAGGGTAAGACAGTTGTTGCACCTACAGTTATGAAACCTAGAAGAGGTGTTCAGAATAAGGCAAAGGTAGCTTCAGATGTGTGCCTCAAATGCAAGAAGAAGGGGCACTGGAAGAAGGACTGTACAGCTCCAAGAGGAGGCAAAGCACTAAGTGCTCCTAGCTCTACTAGATAAGGTATTTTTGTCATTGAGATAATTATGTCTATAAGTAACTCTCACTGCTGGGTATTGGATACCGCTTATGGCTCACACATTTGTAATAATGTGCAGGGTCTGATTGACAGCAGAAAGGTTGGACCTTGGGAGGTAGACCTGCGCGTTGGAAATGGAGCACGAGTAGATGCTAAACACGTGGGAACTTATAGACTAGATTTACCTTCAGGTTTTTGTTTAGAACTAAATAATTATTATTTTGTTTCCTCGTTGACGAGGAATATTATTTCTATCCCAGTGTTAGACATTGAGGTGTTTTCCTCATTTATTATCAAGGCAGTTATGTGTGTCTTTTAATGGTTTTGTTTGTGGAAATGCTCCGCTTGTAGATGGTTTGTATGTTCTAAACTGTAGTCGTGAAATTTTCAATGTGCAAAATAAATGAGCTAAGATAAGTAATCCAAGAAACCCCACCTACTTATGGCACTATAGACTTGGTCACATTAAGGATAGCAAGATGAAGAAAGTTAGACTACCTGGAACCATTTGACTTGAAGTCCTATGGTAACTGTGAATCTTGCTTGAGAGGAAATACGACCATCAAGCCACTTTTTGGGAAAGGTGTGCGAGCCAAAAAGGTGCTTGTGTTGGTCCATACTGATATATGTGGGCCATTTTCACCTCAAGCTAAGGGAGGTTTTCCTTACTTCATCACTTTTACAGACGATTTCACAAGGTTTGAGCATGTGTATCTTATGAAACACAAATCTGAAGCCTTTGAGAAATTCAAAGAGTACAAGTCAAAAGTAGAGAAGCAACTTGAAACAAGTATCAAGACCCTTCGATCAGATCGAGGAGGTGAATACTTAAGTAAATAATTTCTGGATTACTTGAAGCTTCATGGAGGCCAATCACAGTGGACATCTCCTGGAACGCCACAAATGAATGGTGTTGCTGAAAAGAGAAATCGAACCCTATTAGATATGGTTAGATCCATGATAAGTTTCTCAGCTCTACCAACATACCTTAGGGGTTATGCATTTCAAAGCTTAATTTATATTCTGAACAGGGTTCCTTCAAAGTCAGTAGAGAAAACTCCATATGAGATATGGAATGGCAAGAAGCCAGCACTTAAACACATGCGACCCTGAGGGTGCCCTGCATATGTAAAGAAGACGTTTACTGACAAGTTGGAATCTAAAAGTGAGAAACATTATTTTGTGGGGTACCCAAAGGAAACTAAGGGATACTATTTCTATCTTCCTGGAGAACATAAGGTCATTATTTCTAGAAATGCAACTTTCCTTGAAAAGACTATGTTTACAAGGAACAGAGCTGCAATAAGATAGAACTTGAAGAAATTCAAGAACCACAAGATAACACAAAACTCGAACCCTTGTCAAATGACCTAGACAAGGATTCAGTGGGAGTATTTGGTAAAGATTGGGTACTTAGAGTACGCCCTTCAGCCAGTGGGAGTGTTGAGAGAGATATTGGAGAAATGTAATGCTCTCATACACAACCAATGGAAAATGATACAATGGTTGTACATTATTTCATCTAGGAAATACATGAAAATGACATTCTTGAAAGCTCTCAAGGTGGTGGATTGTCCAGCACACAAAGACCTTCTCACAATCAGAATACGACAAACGCTGAAACGCAGAATAATCAACTCCGTAGGACCACCGGGACTCATCGTCCGCCTGAAAGACTTAATCTCCTTGTTGAGACACACAATGAGATGGATATTCCTAATGACGATGAACTTACAACCTATAGCGAAGCTGTGTTAGACATTGATTCGCAGAGATGGCAAGAAGCCATGAAATTTGAGATGGACTCGATGTACATCAATCAAGTTTGGAACTTGGTTGATTTGCTAACAGGGGTTAGACTCATATGATGCAAATGGGTCTTCAAGAAGAAGATTGATGCATATGTCAGGGTACAAACTTATAAGGCAAGATTAGTGGCTAAAGGTTATAATCAATGGTCTGGGGTCGATTATGATGAAACTTTTTCACTTGTTGCAAAAATTAAGTCCATTCGGATTTGCTTGCAATAGTCGCATACTATGATTATGACATTTGGCAAATGGATGTTAAAACTGTCTTCCTCAATGGTAATCTAATTGACGAGGTGTATATGATACAACCTGAGGGTTTTACATCCAAGACTAAGCCCAAAGCAGTATGCAAGCTACATAAGTCCATTTATGGACTTAAGCAAGCCTCAAGGAGTTGGAATATTTGCTTTGACAAGCCAGTCAAATCGTTTGACTTTGTTAGAAGCAAAGAAGACCACTGCGTTTATAGTAAGCGCATGAAGGGAGTATTGTCTTCATTATTATATATGTAGATGACATATTAATAATGGGAGACAATAAGACTCTCATGCAATCAGTCAGGGAATGGTTATTCAGCACCTTCATGATGAATGACTTGGGTGAAGCCTGCTACATTCTTGGAATTAGGATCTATAGAGATAGACCTAATAGATTATTGGGGCTGTCACATTCCATATACATAGACAAAGTGCTAAGACGATACTTTATGGAAAACTCCAAGAAGGGAAGTCTTCCTATGGGTCAAGGCATCAAGTTATCAAAGAAGGATAGTCCTTCTACTATTGCAGAACTTGAACGCATGAAAAGAATCTCATATGCTTCAGCTATATGATCTATCATGTATGTCATGACCTGTACGAGGCCAGATGTGGTCTATGCACTTAGTATGACTTGCAAATTCCAGCAGAATCCTTGGGAAGAACACTGGAAAGCAGTCAAGAATATTCTTAAGTATCTTAGATGAACTAAAGAATATTTCTTAGTCTATGGTGGACAAGAAAAGCTAGTATGTACTGGGCACACTGATGCTAGTTTCCAGACAGATCTTGATGACTTCAAGTCTCAATTTGGATATGCCTTCAATTTCAATGGTGGGGTAGTGAGTTGAAAAAGTCCCAAGCAAGCTACAACTGCTGATTCGACAACTGAAGCCGAGTACATTGCTGGATTGAAAGCTGGTAAAGAGGCTGTCGCGATATCTGAGTTCCTGAAGAAACTAGGGGTTGTTCCAAGTGCCACTTGTCCAATAACGATTTATTGTGACAATACTTGTGCGATTGCGCAAGCTAAGGAACCAAGATCAACAAACAGAAACAAGCATGTACCAAGAAAATACCACATACTCATGGAGATTGTGGAAACTGAAGAAATAAGATTAGACTATGTTCCCACAGATGATAATCTAGCTGACCCATTTACTAAACCATTAAGCTTAGTTAAGCATAATGGTCATTTTGAAAACATGGACATTAGATACGGTGGAGATTGGCTCTAGGCCAAGTGGGATATTGAAAGTATATATGTCCTAGAGACAATCTATATTAGGGACATAATATACTTGAACACATTCGTATTATTAATAAGATTAATATTTATGGCATTTGCAATTATTGAATTATTATTTGATTTTTTGTAATTATTCATTAATGTGCATCCCTTGAGCTTATAGAGTGAGATATTGATGATAGAGCGTAACTCTAAAATAGCCTCGACTAATGATCATCGAGAATGGGATATCGATGATATGTTATAAGTCGACATGTGGTCTGCATCACATTCTTAGAGAATGTAGTATGTCTTACCTGCTACTAGTAATGGTTACTAGTGATGGACACATGGATACTTTTGGAAAGTGTTGGTATACCCTGCTGATAAATTATTTGTTAGACATGTCTAGAGTGTTATCAGCGTGGGAGATAAAGGTCATTTGACTTGAGGTTAATACACACCTTGTTTACAGAGTAATGTACTTTGACCCTGTTCTAATCTTATACTCCTTATAGGATAAGATACGACTTGTGTTGGGTACATTATGATGTAAACTAAGGTGGTAGTTGAGCCAAGAATATGATTCATTCCTCGATTGGATATTCGAGAGAACACTCAACTTCTCATTGATATTAGATCGACCAAGTCATTAGCCAATGCAAGAGACATATTTAGAATATGGTCTAGCTGTCGACTAATATAGATGAGATAAAGTGATCAAGCCATTTGGATAGACACATGACAAATCCTAAGCTTGATCGAGTGTGTCGCGAATGAAAGAAATTTATCATCTCACATAAAGGTTATATTTGCTGGATTCATGTAAACGTACTTCATATATTGAGTTCGTCATACGACGCAATCTAGGAGTTTCGTATGGACCTTAATTGGATTAGTGTCGATATATGAAGGCCTATAAGGTCACACTATGTCAATTGTCTCTTCGATCTAAAGGTGTATTGAGAAAGTATTAAATATTCAATTTGGAATCGAGATATTTAAATTGATAATAACTATGGGATAATTTCTATTAGATGGAAATTATTTAATTAAATCAAAATTAGATTTTGGATTTAATGTGCTAAATATATATATTAAATGAAAATGGGAAACAGAATTTTACGTAAGGCGCCGTGGCGCCGACCCGGCAGTGAGCCCAGTCGGACTGGCCCACTGCACCTCGGGTTTTGGGCCAGCCTAACCCTAAAACGTTTTTGTAACCTAATTTTCAACTATAAATACAACACTCCCCATTGTTTATTACACACCAATTCTATAAACTAATTCTAGACTTAGAGTTTAGAACGAAACTCTCTCAAACCTCTGCCAAGATTTCCTGACTTTCTTAACATAGGAATACACCATATCATAGTGCTTGCAGTCGAAGGGACAGTCACGTGTACTCCCTAAGTAAAGACTCCAGATAATACAATATGTAATTGTTCATGTTTTATGTTACAAGTTTTGATTGTCATATAACCATGCGAGAAGAAATTGTTGGGGTAAATAGAATAAAATTTAAACTTTTGTTGTGCCCTACTTACATGTTTTTTAACCCAACAAAATCCTACAAGTTAACTACTAAATAAAAGGTGAAAAAATATGTAGAATAAAGAGCACTTGATATCCTTACTTTATCCACAAAAAGGTTAGGGAGACTTATGAACGTCCCAGTTCTAAGATCTACGAAATCTCTTGTAACGTGGTATTCAATTAATAAAATTACATTGTCCCAAATAATATTTTTTTTGCATTGATATTCTTCTCTAATAATTACGAAGAAGTAATCATTAGTCATGTAATTTTTTTAATGCAAAATCATGGATATGTAAATTAAGAAGAGATAAACATTCCTTTCTAATATAGGAGTAACTAATAACCATACCGTTTTTCCAAATGGAGTATCAATTTTTAAAGTTTAATTAGTTGCAGGGTAAACTAAATCTAGTGAGAAAGAATCTGAATTATATCTCAAATCATCACGCTGTGACTCTAGTTTGATTTCTAATTTTTGTGAATCTTCTGTAATTTGTGGTGAAATTTCTTGATTTTTGTGATCTGGGGTTTTCTATGAATTTGATGGAGGGGTTTGGACTTGAATGTTTCTTGAGTATTTTAAGATTGAACAAATATGAATGTAAGAAGCTAGAATAGCTTCGAGGTCCGTTAATGGAGGCTGAAGGAAACTTGGAAAGTACTATAAAACGAACTAGAGTTAGAGTGAAAACAAATAAACGTCTTGTAACAAGGTATATGTTTTTATTGCAAGCCTTAAGTAAATCATGTCTTCTTAAATTTTCTTGTTTATGTTTTAGTTGTTACTGTTGCTGATCTTCCTAAGAAACCATATATTTTCTCATTTTTTGTTGTTGTTTATGTTTTAGTTAATGTTGATGATGATGCTAATCTTCCTAGAGCCCTTGGTTAAAGTGGAACAAAATCATAGCAGATTACATCTACATATGGAAAAGCGCGTTGATTTCTATTTTTAAATCTTTCATTAGCACAAGCTCTTTTGCAATCTTGTATTCTGGAGCAGGGCTTCTGTTTGGGAATCCGACACTCCCATGTGTCCGTCTTCTTTGTATCATTTTGTGTTGCATTGAAGGTAGTGGTCATCAAAATTAAACAATATGAAAGAGCAAGGATTATATTGAAATCAGAGGAAGATCTGGAAGTGTTACGGCAACATCAGGAGCTTTTGGAGATAGAATCCGCCATTTCCCGCTCAAATGTGATTATGAGCTCTTCAACTGTGATTGAGCTTAAAAAATATTACTGCCAAATGATTTGGATAATTTTTGGATGTTTAGTCGTTCATGGATCAGTGTTATATTATCTGTCCTACTATACTTACTGTCATAAATGAATTAATTTTTCATAAGTTTTCCTGGATATAATTCCTAATTAATTTTTTATTTGTTTTCAGGTGCTAAGAAAGGTTGTCCTCCATTTCAACATGTGTAAATGATTTGAGGGAGTAGATTAAAAGTAGGAGTGGGCAAAAAATTCGGAGAACCGAAAAACCGAACCAAACCGGCTGTTCGGTTTGGTTTTTATTCAGTTTTTTAAAAAAAAATTGAAAAACCGAACCGAATCAAGATTTAGTGATTCGGTTCGGTTTTTAAATTTTGGATACGAACCGAACCGAAAAAATGAATTAAATATGTAATTAATCTTATTTTTTATTTTAGACTACTACTATCTCTTGAATCATAGTCATTGAAACCAATCTATGAAGCTTTTATGGAAGTCGAAATTTCTAGTTTTTCCCAAATCGATTTCTAATTTTCCTTGTTCTTTAGTAAATAACTCACGATACACAATAGATTTCAACGTCGAAATTTCATGATAGTGTAGGTGTGAATGTCAATTTCAGTTTTGGAAATTCAATTTTTCCGCCCCGCCCCGGCCCACTAGAAAAAACCAATATAATTCGATACGTTTGGCGATATAAAACGAACACATTGGTTTTTTTTAAAGTTGGATTCGGTTTTTTTTTAAAAAAATCAATTTTTATTCGGTTCATATTTTTCGGATACAAAACTGATATGAACCGATATACGCCCACTCCGGATGAAAGATGAAAGGGAGACACTATTGGAAGAATGTATCTCTCCACTTTAGAAGATCGACACTTTTAATTAGTTCAATGACTTTTTTGGAGTTTTAATGGCCTTGTTGGCTATTGTATTAGTTTTAAAACATTCTGTTGCATGTTTATATTGTTGATATGACATATCAAGATAGTTTTAAAATTTTTGTTTTACACTAAAATTATTGGCTAATATCTTTGCATGTTTATATTGCTGATATGACATATCAAGATACTTTTGATATATTTGTTTTACATTAAGATTATTGGCTAATATCTTTGCATGCTTATTTTGTTGATATGACATATCACGATTCTTTTGATATATCTGTTCTTCACTATGATTATTGGCTAAAATCACCTTCCATGCACTATGCTATATTATCTTCGTTATAATCCCCATTTCGAAGCCAAGTATTCTTGTAAATAGAAACTAATCAAATACTTTGTCGCTTAACTCATATTTATTCTCCAAATAAAAAAAAAGGCTTCTCGATTCTTGGATCTTGTCCTTCCTCTTCGTGTCTTATACTCATATCCTTGTGTTGAATAGTTAACAAGGGTGATCGTGTTGGTGGTGATCAGCAGCTGGTGCTCTCATACTTTCCACATCACTGAAATCATCAGACTGTAGATCTCCAACTATTTTCATATAATTTTTATACAAAGAAAAGACTAAATGGGTATTATCAAGAAACCCAGATTCTTGATACATAAGGAAACGGGAGTGTATATCTTGGCTTTAAATTAATAGAATTCGCAGCTATGATGGCGCCATGGATGCTCCACGGTGGTACTGCTGGCGCTTCTAACTTTGATGGTTTTTTTATTCAGAAACAGTGGTTATGTCTTCTTCCACTCAAAAAGAGCATCTTGGTTGTTCTTCTTCTTTCTTGGGTACATATACCCTCCTACTGTTTTATCTTTCTTAACTATTGTTGACCTTTGTTTCCTCTCTATTTTGTCTTTTAGATTATACATTGCTAGTGTTTTTAGCGATTCCTCCTAACTACAATGAAATTGATAAAAGAGTGAAAGTTGTATTCTTTTTAAAATTTTTAGTTTGAGGGTATATCATAATCCCGTAAATCTTTCTGTGTGTTGTAGTTATATGTTGAAGGTTAAATCTTCTAGGTTAGTCTTTGGGAATTAAGTTTATTAGTGAATTGAAGTCTTGCACAATTAATTTCTAGAAGTAGTCTCTTGCGTTTCTCTTAATTCTGTTTTTGGTTAATTTTGATTTAAGTATGAATTTGTGATAATTCCCCTGAAATGAAATTGAGCCAATCTATCGAGATAACTGAAAGAAATAATCCCCTTGATTATTTTCATTAATTGAATATGTATATATATAAGATACAAAATAGTAAAATCCTATTTCTATTCTATTCCTAAAATCTTATTCTACCATAATTCTAACTCTACAATTATGGTAGTGTATATTCCTAATTATGGTAACAAATACATTACAATATACTACACATATATTTTTCTAATATACAATATTCTTACCTTGTCTAATATTAACAATTACCAAAAGAAGGAGAGCCAATATGGGCAGTAAACCGAGAGCCTTAATAAGGCAATATACACATGTATATTGTGTGTATATTGCCTTATTTAACACACACCCGCAGTCATAGCGGGCGGTCTTCGAACGCTGAAACTGTCCCTAAAATCTTCAAAGAGTACCGAGGGAAGACCCTTTGTAAAGATGTCTGCAACTTGATATCTTGACGGGACATGACATACGCGTACCTGCCCCCGAGCAACCTTTTCACGGACAAAGTGAATGTCCATTTCGATATGCTTAGTGCGTTGGTGCTGAACCGGATTGCCTGAGAGGTAAATAGCACTAACATTATCACAATATACTAAGGTTGCCTTCTGAATGGGGCAATGAAGCTCCAAAAGCAAATTACGTAACCAACATGATTCTGAGACCACATTAGCTACCCCTCGATATTCTGTCTCTGCACTTGAGCGGGATAGAGTCGCCTGACGCTTTGCAGACCATGAGATCAAGTTGTTGCCAAGGAACATACAATATCCTGACGTAGACCGTCTAGTGTCCGGACAACCACCCCAATCCGCATCTGTGTACGAGACAAGTGTGGATGTAGATGAAGGATACAAGTGCAACCTATAGTCCAGTGTCCCCTGAATATACCAAATGATGCGTTTGATTGCATTCATGTGCTCAACTCTGAGATCATGCATGCATAAACACACCTGCTGAACAGCATACGTAATATTTGGTATGGTAAAGGTAAGATACTGGAGGGCCTGCAAGACTGCGATAACGGGTCGGGTCCTCGTATGGTGCATCTGCCGCGGCACTAAGCTTGGGTTTTGCATCAACTGGAGTAGAAGTGGACTTACAGGATGACATCTCAGCCCTCTCTATGATCTCAGCAACATACTTTCGTTGAGACAAAAATAAACCATCTGAATGACGTTTGACAGCAATCCCCAAAAAGTAACTCAAGGGCCCTAAGTCTTTCATAGCAAACTCAGAACTGAGCATGGCCATGATAGACTGGCGCAAGTCATCGAAAAAGGCAGTCAAGATGATATCATCCACATACAACAGAATGTAGGCCAATGACGAACCACGGCGATAGATGAACAAGGAATTATCTGACCTGTTGTGAGTGAACCCAATAGTCGAAACAAAGTCAGCAAACCTCGTATACCAGGCCCGTGGAGACTGCTTAAGCCCATATAAGGACTTCTTCAACAAATAGACATGATGAGGACGGTTGGGATCCCTGAAACCCAACGGCTGATGCATATAGACTGTTTTCTTGAGATCACCATGTAGGAAAGCATTTTTGACATCCAACTGATGAATAAGCAAAGTCTTTGAAAGAGCCAAGCTAAGCACAGTGCGAATAGTAGCCGGCTTAACTACCGGGCTAAATGTCTCCCCACAATCTATCCCAACCTGCTGAGTCTTACCATCACCCACAAGCCGCGCCTTATGTCGAGCAAATGAACCATCTAAATTCTCCTTATGAGCAAAAATCCACAGACCTGATAACATTAATACCATATGGACGGGGCACCAACTCCCACGTCTTATTATCAATAAGAGCATTATATTCATCAGTCATAACAATTTTCCAATTAGGGTCATTTAAGGCGGACACATGATTACGGGTAAGGGGGATTTAGAGATATCAGAATGTAAATTAAAATGTCTTTTAGGTGTAAAAATACCCCGTTAACTACGAGTGACCGGTCTATGACTCGAGAAAGAATTGAGTGAATTTTGAGAATTTGCTGGGCTCGGGACGGACGGGCCAGCAGGTAGTGGGCCTGCTGGCCCAAATCGGGAATCATTGGCTGGAACTAGACCAGTTCCAGAATTTGGCTGGACTGGCCCAATTTCTGAAACTGTTCCAGTGGCTGGACTCGGGATAGTGGGGCCAGCGGGCAGTGGGCCCTCTAGAGAGTTTTGGATGCGGGAGATGTTCGAAAAATGCCGAATAATAAACGGGGATATTTGGTCATCCAAAAAATTATACGACCTAGGCTCGGGAGTATGAACTTTCGTAAAAGGAAATTGGGTTTCATAAAAAATGACATGGCGATTAATTATGATTTTCTTGGAGGATATATCAAAGCATTTGTAATCACGATGATTAGACGGATAATCCCAAAACACACACGGAGCAGACCGAGCCTGAAGTTTGTTAATTGTGGTGGATGGAAATAACGGATAACACAAGCACCCAAAAACCCGAAGATGAGAATAAGACGGGTTCTTATTATATAAGATTTGGAGGGGGAAGAATATGTCAGACCTTTGAAAGGAACTATGTTAAAGAGATATGTGGTCATTTGTAGAGTATGATGCCAAAAATATGGGGGTATGGAAGCATGAATTAAGAGAGTTCGGACAATGTTATTTATGGAACGAATTTTGCGTTCGGCTTTCCCATTTTGTGAAGATGTATGAGGACACGAAAAATGAAAATTGATCCCATTATTAGCACAGAACTCCCGAAACTCCCTATTATCATACTCTTTCCCATTATCACATTGAATATTTTTTATTTCTCTTTCGAATTGGGTACAAATGAACACTCTAAATTTTATGAAGACTGAAAACACTTGTGATTTATTCGCAATTAGAAACGTCCACAAAAATTTAGAATAATCATCTAAAAAGAGAACATAATATCGATGACCCAACGAACTAAGAACAAGAGACGTCCATAGGTCGCTTTGAATAATATCAAATGGCATTGAAGTATGAGAATTTGAGTCTACAAATGGCAACTTAACAATTTTTTCTAACGAACAAGATTGACAAATTAGAGTACGACTCGTACCCTTACACTAAATAAAACTATTTTTATCTAAAGCTGATAAAATAGAAGAGCCCGGATGACCAAGGCGAGCTTTCCACATGGAAGGAGAAATGGCTGGAAAAGCTGACGGCAAGGCTTGACTCGATGGACTGAAACAAGGCATGATAGGATAAAGATCCCCCTACTATTACACCTCATGAGATGACTCCCCGTCTTGAAATCATTCACAGAGAAACCAAAAGGATCAAATTCAACAGAAACTGAATTGTCAGTGGTGAACTTTCGGACAGACACTAAATTTTTAATCAATTTGGGGGCATGTAAAGTATTTTTCAAGATAAGGGGTGGATTGGGGGGAGACAACGTTTTCTGACCATAACCCTGAATTGGAATAGAGTTGACATTACCAACAATTATACCCCGAAGGGTGCTCAAATTGGAATAAGATGAGAGAGTACCTGATTCGGAAGTCATGTGAGTAGTGGCACCGGTGTCCATATACCAATTTGGGTCCGGTTGAGTCAACCCCAACGTGTGCATCGCTGCCTCGATATCGGTCTGAGTGGGGCCTGCTGTATGGTGGGCTTGCGGAGATCGGGGCCCAAGTATTCCCGGACGAGACTGAGTTGGGTCGTAGCCGCTGGAACTATTCTTCTTTGGGCCACTAGCGATGGCCGCCATCACGGGTGTTGGGCCTGAAAGGTCGGGCAAGCCCATCGCTGGAATTGGCCGGGCGATGAGGGCTGCTGGCCCACGGCCACTGCCACATCCCCACTGCCATGGGCCCCACTGCTGGGACCAGGGGGTGGTGGGCCATTATTCACTGGACGGGGCCCACTTCCTACTTGCTGACCACCGGAACCGTCGCGTTTGCCCCGTGGTTTTTGTTATTATTCTTGCGATTATTCTTGCCGCCACCATGATTATGGTTTTGGCCCGAATTATTAACAAAACCAGAAGAACTTGGGGAGGACGCCACCATGGCGACGGGGCTTGCTCCGGTAGCCTCCTTTTTATCCAAACCGGCTTCTTCCAAAGTAAGCATGGAGCGGGCTTGATAAAAGGCGGGAAGAGGGTTGCTTTGACGAAGGAGAGTTCCAACGCCATTATATGCCTCCGAAAGGCCGGCAACCAATTGTAGAACCAGACGATTATTGGTAACAGGTGCGCCCACATTACGTAGTTGATCTGCCAACTCTTTAAGTTTCTTGCAATAGGCAGATACGTTAGGAAATTCTTTCATGCGAACGAGGGAGAATTCCTGCTCAAGTGTGATGGCACGTGAATGTTGGTTATCTTGGAATATGTCACGCAATCTATTCCAAGTAACCATCGCCGTGGTATCCGGCTCAATAATCATTTGTAGAAGGTCACCTGAAATAGTGGAATAGATCCACTGGAGAACGGTAGCATCAATCGTAAACCATAATTGAGGATCCTCCTCGAGAAGGGGTGTAGCGGGAGGAATGATATGATAGATAACTTGATGGGAGATAGCGTGCATTTTAAACAACTCTGCCCACGTCGCATATTGGACGTTTTCCATTTCAAGCACAATAGGGATACTGTTCTTGACGTTGGAAACCATGAGGGCGGGATGATAATTATTCTTAGACATATTGAAAGAACAAAGAAGGGAGGGGGGGAATTTAAGAGAGGTTTTTGAGAGCGGAAGACGAAATTTGGAAGAGAAACCCGAGGGGGGGTCTCGGCTGAAAAGAGGCAAAAGTTGGGAGAGAAAACTTTTGTTTAGACCTAGTCTCTTGATACCATGAAAGAAATAATCCCCTTGATTATTTTCATTAATTGAATAGGTATATATACAAGATACAAAATAGAAAAAATCTTATTCCTATTTTATTCCTAAAATCTTATTCTACCATAATTTTAAACACAAACGAGTAAATGTGATTGTTCTCACGTACCTTTCTAAGAATTATTTATCCTTCACCTTGCTATTTATCCTGCCTTGTACTACATGCATATGTGTGGTTCTTTTCTGTGTCAAATAGTCCAAATACGCTTGCACCAAAAAGTTAGCTTTTCATTTCTACCTGTTCACTCGTTAAGAAAACTTAAAATCCTTCGGTACAATTGCTCGTTCCATCTTTGTACTTATAGTATTATCTCAAGCAACTATTTCATAGGAGAATTTTTTATTTATTTCATTTTATATATAACTGAAAGTACCATGGAGCAGATCAATATTTTGATCAAGTGTTCTGCCAGTCTCCTTGATCACGTCTTACACATAATTTGAAAAAATTGGGTTATGTAAAAAGTTATATGTGGTCGACACATGTGTCATAGGTATCTGGTCTCAAATTCCAGAAGAGGGGGTGGGGGGTAAAATATCAAGTATATTACATTTACAACTAAAAATATTATTTTTAAAGAAAGAGAGTCCTAAGTTGTCACAACCCAAAATCTCGTTATGTCGCGAGGGCATCTACCCTAATCCGTAGGCGAATCCCAATCGTGCAATATAAGATTATACGAAAGTAAATGCGGAAAGTAAAGAGATAACAAGAGAATTATCAATATCTTGGGACATAATACGTAGTTTGAAGAAAACCCTAAAGGAACTGGTAGTCATGAGTACAGCTCTAAATTGAGTACAAGTCTGATACAACAACAACAACAACAAACCCAGTGTAATCCCACAAGTGGGGTCTGAAGAGTGTAAGATGTACACAGTCATACCTCTACCTTTGTTGAGAGGTTGTTTCCTATTATGTCACGACCCAAATCGGAGGGCTGCGATGGGCACCCGGATCCCACCTACCGAGAACCACCATTCGTGCAGTCAACACCTATTCATAATTAAACACGGACTAAGCCGAAAAAAGGACTATATAAAGTCAGATAACCGTCTTATATATATGTACATACCTGAAGGCCGACAAGGCCATACATAACAACTACACACAGGATACATGTCTACAAGCCTCTAAAGAGTACACAACAACCAAAGGTCGGGACAGGGCCCCGCCATACCCATATATACAAGAAAAAATGTACCGTACCAAAATTAGGCCGACACTCCGAAACAAGGGGAGTGCTCCAAAATCCGCTGAATCCGTAACCTACTAACGTGAATCGTCGCCTTGCTTACAAGAACCTGCGGGCATGAAACGCAGCGTCCCCCGACAAAAGGGACGTCAGTACGACTGATGTACTGAGTATGTCAGGCATGAACAATAGTATAACCGGGATATAACAACAACTGAAACAGAAACAACCGACCAATAGTAAGTATCTCTGAGGGTACTAATACATATGCCTAAATATCATGCACAATGCGGTATACATATACATCGGCCCTATTGAGCATCTTCCTTACCATAACAGCCTCTGTGGGCATAATATGTCTAAATGTCATGCATAATGCAGTAAATACATATATACTGGCCACACAAGGGCATATTTCTCCCCACAACACACACACACATACACACACACACATATATATATATATATATATATAATCAAGCATATTCCTTCATTAAGTCACACATGCTAGCCACACATGTTTTATCATTATCATATCTCAACTGATCAGGTGGTCTGCGTTTTCCGTTTTCCGTCCCCACTATACGGTCTTGGGTAAAACATGAATGCAATGCAAATGAAAATGCATGAATAACAATAAAATATCCTGAATGACATAATTTTTTTGTACCTTCGGTTAACGCCGTAAATATTAACATCTTTTTTGGTATGCCTTAATAAGGACTTAGGAACATATTTAGACATGCTTTTAACCTAGGAATCAATAACATGAATATTCTTAACTTCTAAGAGTAGAACAATTTATGGTACAATATCACGGTTACGTTTCATTACATGGAACATGTCAAAAGAAATAAATAATTTGCCTTAACATACCTCGATTCCACTTAATTTATTATTTACTGGAATCGTTGCTTTGCAATAATGTTGCCCAAGGTTTCTGTTTCCAGAACAGCTTGCTGGTCGACTTCTCCTTTCCCAATTGAATCCCAAAGTTGGATTGTAAAATAGAAATATGACTTAAAATGAGCAATTGGGTACTATACCCATATGCTCTCCAAAATGGACGAGAATGGGGGGCTATTTCTTTAGCCTTTGATTACTAAATAGAATGACAACTTAACTCATTAATGATTCATCATCATTATGTCTTCCACCTAACTTTGTCTTGACGGTGGAGCATTACAAATGACGCCACATTACCTTCACATGCACGGTCACTTAATTTAATTAAGTTACATGTATCCGTATAATTTATCAATCACACATAATTAATTTCGTGATCTCAATTCACTTCAGTCTTGGTGATTTATAAAACTTTCATATCCTCAATGTCATAATTTGTGTGATATGATACTAGTCCATAACCTCTTTGTGCACGCACCAAAATTTATTTCCGATTTCCATCGTCACTTGTTACGTCCAAAATTATCTCGGGATTTTTATCCTATTATATACTAACCTCTTTTTTAGCATACGTAAATATGACATAAATTTTCCCAACGCTCGGGTTTATTTACACACGCCTAGCAATTTTGCATACGCCTAGCGATTCAAACCGTAACCCAAAAGTACGGGATGTTACATCTTTCCCCCCTTAGAAACATTCGTCCTCGAATATTGGGGTGACGTATCTAATCCTTATAAACACAACTAATATTGCACAATTTCAATAGATCCGTATTTACAACACATCCATATTATGTAAAAAGATCGATAACGTACCTGTAACGACATCAAGTGAGGACTCCCGATCCCGTCGTCCCATCAATGCCTAAGTACGGTTATGCTCCCCACTAAAATTGGTTGCTCTACCTCTACCTCTACCTTGACCGGCTAATGTGTGATGACTCTGCCCTGACGGGCGTACTGACCGAGATGAAGCTGCTGCAGATTCGACCGGCTGGACCCTAACATATTCGCCTCATGTCTGACAATCTCGCATAACATGACCAGGTTCACCACAAGAATAACACACATTTATTCCTTGTCGGCATGGTCCTAGATGGGTCTTACCACAATGTTCACATCGAATCAACGGTAGCCTCCTCTGAATAGGATTTCCTTCGTAACAAGTTTATGACATGTGTGAACCCTGACCTGGTCCCGATTGAACAATCCGATCAACCCTCGTCTTTGAAAACGGTAAAGATGCGCTAGCTACCGGATAAGATGGGTGTCCATGAGGCTGTGACCTGGACCCATCTCTGAAATCTTCCACGTCATCGACTGATCGGGCCCTCTTATGTTGGCCCTTATCACGTTCTCGATCTTCCCATTGTTGCTTCTTACGATCTTCCAAGTTCTGTGCATAAGCCTGAATGCGAGTGATATCCATACTCGGATTCAAAGAAGTCGTAGTACACTCATTAACCAAGTGCGGCCCCAAGCCGGTAACAAACCTATGTACCCGATCAGTCATCTCTACTAAAATCGTAGAAGCATATCGGGCCAACGAATTAAATTGCAAACTATATTCTTGAACACTCAGGTCACCCTGCTCAAGAGGTAGGAACCTGTCCTGCCTGGACCATCAAAGTTCGGCTGGCAGAAAATGCTGTAAAAAGGCCTCTGAAAATTATCTCCATCCAGCCGGTGAAGCACGAGGTCCCCTAGATTGCTCCCATGTATCATACCAGGTTACTGCGACATCCCGTAGTCTATAAGAAGCAAACTTTACTGACTCGGTACCGGTAGCATCCATCACCCACAAAGTGCGATGTACCTGATCTAGAAAGTTCTGCGAGTTCGCATTCAAGTCTGTTCCTGTGAAAATTGGAAGGTCTAGATTGATAAAATCCCGAGCTCTTGCGCTAGCAGCTCTATCAGAAGGACCGGGAACCTGACGTTGGGCCTGAGCGGCCACCAATCATGTCAATAATTGGACCGCACTTCGCATATCAAGATCCACGTCTGGAGTATCTAGTCGAGAAACTGGGGGCACTGCAGCTCTACTACTCTCCTCCGCTGGTGATGAACTAAGAGAATAATACGAAGGAGTCGCACCGGCACCAAGGGTCTCACTCTGGCCCTTGCTAGCAGGTGGCAATCGGTTGGCACCTTCGCCCGCAGCCGTATTCAACTCCCTTATACTCTTGGACTTCTTTCTTGTGGTAGGCATTGCTGGAATCGTAAATACGAAATAGATTATGAGCGAAATACTTATAACTAAGTTCTATAGCACGATCTATGATATGAAAGAATGGAAACCATCTCTAAATGTCAGGCAGCCTCCTGTTTATAAGTATGGTGCACAATATACCCATAAACAAGACTCTACTAGACACGGCTTGTAGACTCCCTAGGACAGACATGCTCTGATACCAAGTTTGTTACGACCCAAGCCGGAGGGCCGCGACGGGCACCCGAATCCCACCTGCCGGGTACCACCATTCATGCAGTCAACACCTATTCATACTTAAATACGGACTAAGTCGAAAAAGGACTATATAAAGTCAGATAACCATCTTATATATATGTACATACCCGAAGGCCGACAAGGCCATACATAACAACTACACGCAGGATACCTGTCTACAAGCATCTAAAGAGTACACAACAACCAAAGGTCGGGACAGGGCCCCGCCATACCCAGATATACAAGCAAAACTTTATCGTACAAAAATTAGGCCGACACTCTGAAACAAGGGGAGTACTCCAAAATTCGCTGAATCTGCAACCTACTAACGTGAATCATCGCCTTGCTTACGAGAACCTGTGGGCATGAAACGCAATGTCCCCCGACAAAAAGAACGTCAATACGACTGATGTATTGAGTATGTCAGACATGAACAATAGTATAACATGGATATAACAACAACTAAAACAGAAACAACTGACCAATAGTAAGTATCTCTGAGGGTCCTAATACATATGCCTAAATATCATGCACAATGCGGTATACATATACATCGGCCCCATTGAGCATCTTCCTTACCATAACCTCTGTGGGCATCATTTCATGTCGACCTCTGAAGGCATAATATGTTTAAATGTCATGCATAATGCAGTAAATACATATATACTGGCCACACAAGGGCTTATTCCTCCCCACAACATATATATATATATATATATATATATATTGGCCCTTAATCAAGCATCTTTCTTCATTAAGTCACACATGCTAGCCACACATGTTTTATCATTATCATATCTCAACTGATCAGGTGGTCTGCGTTTTCCGTTTCCCGTCCCCAATATACGATCTTGGGTAAAACATGAATGCAATGCAAATGAAAATGCATGAATAACAATAAAATATCCTGAATGACATAATTTTCTTGTACCTTCGGTTAACGCCGTAAATATTAAAATCTTTTTTGGTATGCCTTAATAAGGACTTAGGAACATATTTAGACATGTTTTTAACCTAGGAATCAATAACATGAATATTCTTAAATTCTAAGAGTAGAACAATTTATGGTACAATATCACGGTTACGTTTCATTACATGGAACATGTCAAAAGAAAGAAATAATTTGCCTTAACATACATCGATTCCACTTAATTTATTGTTTACTGGAATCGTTGCTTTGCAATAATGTTGCCCAAGGTTTCTGTTTCCAGAACAGCTTACTGACCGACTTCTCCTTTCCCAATTGAATCCCAAAGTTGGATTGTAAAATAGAAATATGACTTAAAATGAGCAATTGGGTACTATACCCATATGCTCTCCAAAATGGACGAGAATGGGGGCTATTTCTTTAGCCTTTGATTACTAAATAGAATGACAACTTAACTCATTAATGATTCATCATCATTATGTCTTCCACCTAACTTTTTCTTGACGGTGGAGCATTACAAATGACGCCACATTACCTTCACATGCACGGTCACTTAATTTAATTAAGTTACATGTATCCGTATAATTTATCAATCACACATAATTAATTCCGTGATCTCAATTCACTTCAGTCGTGGTGATTTATAAAACTTTCATATCCTCAATATCATAATTTGTGTGATATGATACTAGTCCATAACCTCTTTGTGCACGTACCAAAATTTATTTCCGCTTCCCGTCGTCACTTGTTACGTCCAAAAGTATCTCGGGATTTTTATCCTTTTATATACTAACTTGTTTATTAGCATATGTAAATATGACATAAATTTTCTCAACGCTCGGGTCTATTTACACACGCCTAGCGATTTTACATACGCCTAGCGATTCAAACTGTAACCCGAAAGTAAGGGATGATACATATTGACTCTCAGCAACCCTCCTCCTTTATCCGGGCTTGGGACCGGCAATGTGAACGAGGTCACACATGCAGAGTTTACCAGTTTGATAGAGAACAATAAATACTGTTTGAAGGTAACATGGGCAGAAACATAAATATAGAAGAGAGTTCCAGTGCCGGAAATGCATAACGGCTCACCCTGGACTCCCCAAGCGATCTTCAACAAGCTAAGCTCCACCTACTCCTCCGTCGTCCGGCTCATTACCTGCACAGAGAGTGCAACAAGTGTAGAGTGAGTACGAAAAGCACGTATACCCTGCAGCATTGTCGATCAACCCTAACTTGGCGAGGGTTAGTACTCTCAATACTTCTCTTCTTACTTGGGTAGTTAAATATATAGTTATAAATAATTCGAACATTTAAGTGATGATCCTAAGACCATACCGAGTCATAAAGTCCATTGCTCGTCAAGGAACATCACCTAGTTTCCAAAATTACCCCAATTAGGACAGATATAGTAATAAGTTCCAACCTTTGCCAAAAGGCACCTAAATCCTCCAAGATTACACCTTTTTATTAACTATATAAGTTCTACTCATAAGGGTCTAACCATTTTACGAATTAAGGCACAAACACTATCAAGATTTAGTCTTTTCTCCAAATAACAAGTTTACCATTAAAGGTTAAATCTTTTAGTTCTACAGTTCAACAGTGCACAAGTATTATCCAGGTTCACAAGTCTTATCACAGTCCTCCAAAGCATTGTCAACAGCCTAAACCCATGACTCGGTGTCTAGTTCCATCAAGTCTCACAACTCAATCTCACAGCAATTACAAGTTCCAAGTATCGGTATTACTCCCTATCAAACCATAAGATCATATAAATCATCAGAAATCACCATCGCGTACACGCAATAATAAATACATATAAAAAGAATAAGAATGAATGCAATGAAGATGATATGTATATATGCACTGGCCATATGTACCTGGTATACACACGTTGTTGCAGTAGCTGTCACGTGAACCATGGGGGACTCATGAGGTCCATATACCCATCTTACCTCATCGGATACCAGCTCTGTGGTTGTTATATCATAATCAATTATATACATCCGATCCCATCGGACCCAGCTTTGTGGTTGTAGTATCATCATCAATCA
The DNA here is from genome assembly GCA_029783415.1 of Anisodus acutangulus. Taxonomy (NCBI): domain Eukaryota; kingdom Viridiplantae; phylum Streptophyta; class Magnoliopsida; order Solanales; family Solanaceae; genus Anisodus; species Anisodus acutangulus. The sequence continues at coordinate 33,261,932 of CM056491.1, read as the reverse complement.
TCACTCTCTTACCATGTACCATATCCAATAACCGGCTTCCCAAGCCTCTTTCATCAGTATCTCAACAATTCAATGTCAAATATAATATGTATGAATGATATGGATATGTGTACACTGTGTAAAAGCATAATCAATACAATAAATATTATCAATTTCTTTTCAAGTATTTAAACGAGATGTAGAGTGATGAATGCATGACAAGTCAAATCAATAGTAGAATATCAAACATGGCTATGAGCCCAGATAATCAGCAATCATACCAAACCTAAGCGAATTTATGCACTGCGCTCACGGCCCAAAGGCTAAACACATAATCTCCTTCAGATATATCCAATATTTCATTAATTACTCAAGTTAAGTTCACTGGTACTTGTACTATTGCTCGTCACCTCAGCAGTATGGGACTCCTAATATCCCATTACTCCCATTAATTATTAAACCAACACATAAACACGATATTAAGGTCTAGTAAGTCTCAACATGCCTGATTCGAAGCTGAAGAAATAACGCAGCAGATTTCCCCTTTCATTGAGCCTCCTCGCGAGCCCACTCTAGTCAATCATATCGATTATATGAGATTACAGGTCTAACACTACCCATAATGACAAATGAATCTAGAATTCCCAAGTCAAACTTACAAAAGAACCCTGTGCCCACATTATCAAGACACGAACTTTATTACCTAAATAGTACCATAACATGCTAGATAGTCATAATCTCAAGTTAATTAAACAGCAAAGCCCAAAAAGATCTCCATTTTCATGAATTAATGAAACGCCCCAATTCTAACCCTAGAATTTTCCCCAATTTCTAAAAGGTTTTACTACATGAAATTGATCACATAGTCATCATCAACTAGGTAAATACAACACTAGTTCATAACATAAGCATCAATAAATTCATAAACAACCCTCAATCCTCAATTACAACCATTATTCTCCACAAGCATTTCTATCATTTTCCCCCACTTAACAAACATACTTAGGATGTAATATATTAGTACACATTAATGAAAAGGGAGAATGGTTACCTTAATGATGAAAAACTCTTGAATTTTTCACTACCTTGCTGCCCAAGCTCGAGTTCCAAAGAGAAAATAAATGTGGGGAATGGAATGAATTCTAGATCACAACTTACATTTAATCAGCATAGTGATCCGCTCTGACGGACTCGATTCCGTTGGGACGGACCCACTCTGGCAAAAACCCTATCCGCTGAGGCGGAAGTCGCTTAAATCCCAACTTCCGCTGAGGTGGACACCTAGTCGCTGGAGCAGACACCAGCAACTAGCAGCAGCCCAAAGTCACCAAACTTTACGTCAACCACCCGAAACACTCCAGGGGCATTCCGGACCCAAACCAAACATGCTAGCCTATCAGAAAACACATTTCAGACCTGCTCGCGTACTCGGATTTCCCGAAAAAAGTCTCGAAGGCTTGGGTTTGACTAAAGTCAATATTTAACTTCTAATTCCATAAGTTTACAAACTAATTCCCCAAACACACCGGGTTGTCTTGGGACACGAATTAAAGGCTCGGCTAAGTCATAAATGTCATTTCAGAGCTAATGGAATCGACGAAACTATGAACGAAGCACGTTTACCGAAAAGTTAACTATGGATAAAACTCTTCTATTCTCTTAACTTAAAATTTCTCAAACTTAACAAAATGGGTTTGAAACTTACTCGATTACATCAGGAGCCGTACCACTCATCCCCACAAGTCATAAAATACTGAGATAAATCTATGGGAAGGGTATTCTTGAAAAAATAGGTACAAAAGTTCAAAACGACCAAATGAGTCGTTACATCATCTACCACTTAAATCTGACAGAACTCCATAGAGTCTAAATACATCGAATCTTCCATGTTGCACTTTCACTTAACTCGTTTACTACTCCGAATACTTCGACGCAACGCCTGAAGCCTCTTGCTCCCCCTCCATAACCATTGAGCCTTTAATTGTAATATCATTTTTACACTTTTAGCAAATCCAAAAGTATCAATTCTCACAATCCATGTGCGTCACCACACGCAAATACTCTCACATCATTATTACTTGATGTACCCAACCATGTTATCCAGCCCGTAACGCTTCAACACAATCTACTATCACAAACACTACTTCACTTCAAAATATAACTTTAACCTTCAAACTTGAGAGATTTCACATTTTCCTCTTATAAATCAATTATAACGCGTTCATTCAAGAATGATATGAAATTATCCACTGGTACCACACAAGCCACCTTCCCATCAATCTTATCACATCAGTCATCTGAGAGCCGAATCTCACGATCGTCAATCACAAATACCCATGGCGCTTCGCCATAACACTTAGTCAACTCCCGTGGACTTCTTTCTTCTAGTCTACTTAACAATTGCACCCTATCTGAAATAATGCAAGATAATTTCACCATAATTCACACTTTACTCCAATAATCATGTTGCTTCGGATCAAACATGTCTTTACCTTAATTCTTCAATTCCCATATTCTATCCAAAAATCACATTCGACGCTATCGATCGAAATCACTCAAATCCACTCGAGAGTGTACCGAAATATCATAAATCTTGCAAAAACAGCTAAGTTAATCTCGGAGATAGTAGTAAACCACAAACTCGAACAACCGAAGGTTTCCCTTGCCTCACTCGAATCTCAAAACTGGATAATTATCTAAATCAAACGCATTATATGAACAATCATTTACGAACCTCCTACCAGAAATACTGATCATCCTCTGTTACCCCCAATAAGGTTCATTATTGCCAATGTAATAATCCAAACCGTCACTGTAAGTCCATAACCTGTAGGAAAATCTCACTTACCATTCACAAAGTTCTATTTATGGTTCCATACCAGTATCCTTGCCTGTGATCCCTTAGCTGAAGAATCCTTCTTCTACCTTATCTTACAAGTCCATCAACCAAATATCAATACACAAAGCACTGTAGCGTATTTACTTTTCTTGGTTTCAACCGTTATCATCGATCCTTACTTCAATTTTCCGAAATGCACTTCAAATTCAAACATCTACCATTGATCTACCACTTTAAATATCCTTATCGGCTGACACCTCACTCAAGGGTCCTTAATCGATACCTGTCTAAAAGAACCATCTCTCGCCTTGTCTCATCAAATTAGAATGCCTCTAACAAATCATATAATTATCATTCTCATCCCGTCAATTCTGGAAAATTGCATCACTATTATTTATAAAAACTTGCGTAGCCCTAAGCAATAAGTACAATGCCCACATCTCATATTCTCAAATTAAGTGCAACCGCCGACAACTCCTCGAGTAATTAAATCTTCACACTTGTTCGTCTCTATATCCATCCCCATTAGCCGATCCTTGTACCTCATGGTAGTCTACAACATAGTCAAAATACCTATCAACATATCTCCCATTAGAATCCACTTTATACACAGAGCAATCTTTTCCGCTGATATCTTAGCGAATATATCCCACTTATCATGGGGCCATTAGCCAATTACGTAGAGTCTTCACATACTACTCGTCTTTATTCCACCACCATAATGTCATCATGTCGCAACTCCGCTTAACTTTTCATACCTCTATGAATTAACAGACTTAGCATACCACGCGCTCCTATCAGATGAATACTTTACCATTTTAACATTTTGTCACCAAGATTGGATCATTCAAATTCTCCTTGGTACAATTCAATTTCGTTACATAAAAAGAAAACTCTTCATACGAACCTCATAAAAAGTCATATCACTTCTGACCTCATCACCAAGATCCACCTTTCACATCTTTTTCTTTTATCTTATACTTTTCACATCATCACTATGGTCATTGTCCTCTTATACGACCAATCGATCTTCTCAAGTCTAAGATTTTCTTCAAGATACCAGCATATGCACTCTTTCATTACTGAATCATTTACTTGTCATTGATACACCTGCGTCATGATACTGTCGTAATAAATCTGGATGACATTGAAGTATTCCCACATCAATCACACCTCCAGTAAAAAATCATTGATATATCAAACCTTCTCAAGTGCGGTCCTCAAAGTCATAATGTTTATTACTTAGTTACTTCACTAACCATATGGATTCAAATCTCTAAGTCCTTCCACATCACTTGTGATACCATATATGCACCTCTTCGACCTTTGAGTAACTAACTGTCGAAGATATGACGACCTTGCAGTCTTCGCACCATCGCTCCCATTTTCTAGGAATATCACTAAACCAAAATATATGAGTCACAACCTCACTCGACCGAGTCTTCGAATCATAGCTCTAATCAGAACTCAATATTGCGTCCTTATCATAGTGACACATCTCGTACTATATCATGTGATGTCATATCCAGCCGCTCGTGGGCAAATTTGAGAATGTGTCCTCACCGTTGGTGAGAGATTGAAATAAGAAATTTTAGACCTTAGGTCAAATCACATACGCACGATAAGGAATGAAAGAATGGAAGTTTCTTAAATGTCCTAGAGCCTCTCGAAGATAGGTACAAAGCTCTTCATATCAATCCGCAAGACTCTACTAGACACCGCTCTTGTCCTCATTAGACTAATGAACCCAGTGCTCTGATACCAATTTATCACGATCCAAAATCTCATTGTGTCGTGAGGGCACCTACCCTAATCCGTAGGCGAACCCCAAATGTGCAATTTAAGATTATACGAAAGTAAATGTGGAAAGTAAAGAGATAACAAGAGAATTATCAATAAATCTTTGGACTTAATACGTAGTTTGAAAAAAAAAACCAAAAATCTGGTAGTCATGAGTACAAAGTTCAAAATTGAGTACAAGTCTGGTATAGAATAATAAATATTGTCTGAAGGTAACATGGACAGAAACATAAATATAGAAGAAAGTTCTAGTGTCGGGAATTCATCAGTGGCTCACCCTGGACTCCCCAAGCGATCTCCAACAAGCTAAACTCCTATGATCCTCCGTCGTCCGACTCAGTACCTGCACATAGAGTGCAGCAAGTGTAGAGTGAGTACGGGAATCACGTGTACCCACCAGCATCATCGACCAACCCTAATTATAGCGGTGGCGATGGTTGGTGCTCCCAATACTTCTCTTCTTGCTTGGTTAGTTAAATATACAGTTATAAATACTTTAATCATTTAAGTGATGATCCTAAGATCATAACCGAGTCATAAATTCCATTGCTCGTCAAGGAACATCACCTAGTTTCCAAAATTACCCCAATTAGGACAGATATAGTAATAAGTTCCAACCTTTGCCAAAAGACACCTAAATCCTCCAAGATTACACTTTTTTATTAACTATATAAGTTCTACTCATAAAGGTCTAGCCATTTTACGAATTAGGGCACAAACACTATCAAGATTTAGTCTTTTCTTCAAATAACAAGTTTACCATTAAAGGTTAAATTTTTTAGTTCTACAATTTAAAAGTGCACAAGTATTATCCAGGTTCACAAGTCTTATCACAGTCCTCCAAAGCATTGTCAACATCCTAAACCCATGACCCGACGTCTAGTTCCATCAAGTCTCACCACTCAATCTCACAACAATTACAAGTCCCAAGTATCGATATAATTTCCTATCAAGCCATAAGATCATATAATTCATCAGAAATTATCATCGAGTACACACAATAATAAATACATATAAAAAGAATAAGAATGAATGCAATGCAAATGATATGTATGTATGCACTGGTCAATCATATCGATTATATGAGATTACAGGTCTAACAGTACCCATAATGACAAATGAATCAAGAATTCCCAAGTCGAATTTACAAAAGAACATCGGGCCCACATTATCAAGACACGAACTTTATTACCCAAATAGTACCATAACATGCTAGATAGTCATAATCTCAAGTTAATTGAACAACAAAGCCCAAAAGGATCTCCAATTTCATGAATTAATGAAAAGCCCCAATACTAACCCTAGAATTTTTTTCAATTTCCAAAAGGGTTTACAACATGAAATTGATCACATAATCATCATCTACTAGGTAAATACAACACTAGTTTATAAAATAAGCATCAATAAATTCATAAACAACCCCAATCCTCAATAACAACCCTTATTCTCCACAAACATTTCTACCATTTTCCCCCACTTAACAAACATACTTAGAATATAATATACTAGTACACATTAATGAAAAGGGAGAATGGTTATCTTAATGATGAAAAGCTCTTGAATTTTTCACTACCTTGCTGCCCAAGCTCGAGTTCTAAAGAGAAAATAAATGTGGGGAATGGAATGAATTCTAGATCACAACTCACATTAAATCAGCACAATGATCCGCTCCGACAGACTCGATTCCCCTGGAGAGGACCCGCTTTGGTGGAAACCCTATCCGCTGAGGCGGAAGTCACTTAAATGCCTACTTCTGTTGAGGCGGACACCAACAACCAGCAGCAACCCAAAGTCACCAAACTCTCTGTCAACCACCTGAAACACTCCATGAGCCTCCCGGACCCAAACCAAACACGCTACCCTATCATAAAACACATTCCAAACCTGCTCACACACTCGGATTTGACTAAAGTCAACACTTAAGTTCTAATTCTAAAATTTTACAAACTAATCCCCAAAACACATCGGGATGCCTCGGCACCCGAATCAAAGGCTCGACTAAGTCATAAATGTCATTCTAGAACTAATGGAATCGACGAAACTACGAACGAAGCACATTTACCCAAAAGTCAACTATGGATCAAACTCTTCTATTCTTTTAACTTGAAATTTCTCAAACTTAACAAAATGGATTTGAAACTTACCCGATCACCTCGGGAATCGTGTCACCCATCCCCGTAAATCATAAATAACGAGATAAAGTTACGGGAAGGATATTCTTGGAAAAATAGGTCCAAAAATTCAAAACGACCAAACGGGTCGTTACATAGATATTTGTAACTCATATTTCTATTGTTTTCCATATTAGAAAAAATGGTTGATCTTGTTTCATTGTTCCATGACATTTTGATACATGTAAACAACTGTCTCTATTGAAGTTCCTAACCGTGAGTCTGTGCTCAAAATAAATTTTAGATATGATTGTTTTCCATATCAGAAAAAATGGTTGATCTTGTTTCATTGTTCCATGACATTTTGATACCTGTAAATAGCCGTTAAGTAATGCATATCAACAATTCTCTTCGGACTTAAATCAAATACATAGTGCCAAAGCTAAATCCCCACAATTTGAATAGAAATTAATAAGCAGAAAATCAATAAATGCAAATATGAATCTACTAAACTCATAATCATCACCATGTAGAGTGTTACCTTCATTCAAACATAATAGTAATACAATCTTTGAGCATTTCAAACTAGTGCTATTTGACCTCTTTCCTTGTCCGCAGTAAAAATTTCGATACTACCATATCAATTAATCTTTTCTTGGTACCATATTTTAACTCTTTACTCAACCTTGTAGACCTATAAAAAACAAATAAAATATCAGTAAACATGAACAGAATGCACATGGAACCTAAAGGAAGCTTCATCTGAAAAATATAAGAGAGCTTATATATTAACCCAAGAAGACACAAAATCTTCACTGCTTCTCACAAGCTTGTAATTGAGCAACTATTTCAAAACTTGCCTGAGTAATTCAGAAAAATTATAATAGATATACACGAATTTGATTTAAATGTAAAAAAAAAAATCAAAAGTTTGAGCAAACTAATTGGGGCAAGAAAAACTGTGATATCCATAATTTTCCTATCATTAAATTCCTTTAGAATTCATTAATATTACTATTAGTTGTTGGAGAAATTAAAGTCACATAGAAGAGGAATAATAAACAAAATAGAAGAGATGAAGAAACATTTTTTAGACAACAAAGAAGAGCGTACGAAGGTGTAATCTACAAGCACATACCAATATAAGCAAGCAACATACAACAACGAAGCACGAAGGAGAACTGGAGAGAGCAGGGAAAGAAATTGAGAAACTTGAAAGAGGCTATTGCACGAGAGAAAATAAGTCTTGGAAAATAATATATTTACAGGACGCGTTTTATATTAGGCAATACATATGTGAAAATATAGACAATACACATTAGGTTTTGTATGGAATTAATGAGGACCAATACCATTTTACCCCTAAGTGAATTGCAATTACAGAAGTCCCGTGTTCTTACACCCCAAGTATGGGTGATAAATGAGCCGTTTGACCTGAAGTTGGACCGAATCAATAGATGAGTCAATGTCCAACCATGTTTAAAGCTTATTTGGACTAAGATGAGTTCAAGATGGGCTAAATGATGGGTCATAAGTCAACTAGCCCAACTTAACTCACTTTTCAAACATTTTGAATTTTAAAAATTAAAAATTATTAATAAAATTAAAAAAAAATGAAAATGAAAATAACTTTTTTTAATAAAAATTTTAAATTAAATAAAAAAAATTATTATACAATTTTATAATAAAATAATTAAAAAATTCAAAATACAGAAAACTAAAAAATAATTTTAAAAAAAAAATCATATTTTGTAGCTTTTGATGAATCAGTTTGTGTTCAGTTAATTTGAGCTGATAATTTGTGATGGATCAACTTAGGCTAGTCCAAATCAGTCATCTTTAAAATCACTCTAGCCCAAACTCATTAAGGCTTAGGCGAGTTAGGCGGGTCAAATGAGTTTGAGCTAATTTTATCACCTCTACACCCAAGTATCATTTATAATATATTGTGTATATTAATAAGAAGTCATAAGTATTTTGGCGGAGATACTATGTAACTTCCCCATATTTTTTCACCCTAATTGAACCCTTGATCCTATGCAATAAGAATTGAGAAATTAACATAAATACCGTTCATAAAAAAATGACAGAAATAAGAAGAGAATTTTAGGTCACGTGACATAAGAGCCCTTGCCAGGTAAGTCACGTGTTCATATCAAACAGCGCTACTCTTATACATGGAAACTTCCATCACGCGTGTTGTCGACGCGTGAACTATCCTTCAAATTATGATACGTAACTGCGCAAAGCACTTTATTACTAGTTGTATTTCAAAGTTCAAACGGCGAAATCGTGTTTTTAAGAATAACGGAAAAAACATCTATTTAAATTCTTTGTTTTTTTAATTAATCTTCTCTTTCTTCAACCTAACCCTAGCTTTGTAGATTGAGAGGGAAAAAAAATCACATTTTCGGATCTCTGTATAGAACACAGTTAAAATCTTTTTTGTTTGGGTAATTTGAAAAATCTAGGGTTTAATTTGGAATCAATTTAGTTAGGGTTTTGTTGAATGGAGGCTCGTGTGGGTAACAAATTTCGACTTGGTCGTAAAATTGGGAGTGGATCCTTCGGTGAGATCTATCTTGGTCAGTGCTTTTTGTTTTCTTGTCAATTTGTTGTTGGTGGCTTTGAAAAGTTGATTAATTGATGTTTTGGTGGTGGTTTAGGTACTAATATACAGACTAATGAGGAGGTCGCAATTAAACTGGTTAGTTTTTTATTTTTTTTAATACTAGTAATTTACTCTAGTTCTGCTTGTATTACTCTGATTGCAGTTGTTATTATTTTATTTTGGATTACTGTCTCTTTTGGATATCAATTGATTATGACATAGTAGTTGAAGTAGTCCCATATTCATCTGATAAGTGCATGTAAATTAAGGCTTTTGCTTCTGTTGTAAAGTACCGGTTTTTCTATATAGATGAAGTATAGTAGTTGTTTTGTCCTAAGCCGAGGGTCTATCAGAAACCACCTCTCTACCTCCCAAGGTTGTAAGGTTTGCGTACACTCTACCCTCCCCAGACCCTACTTGTGGGATTACACTGTGTATGTTGTTATTGTTGTTGTAGATGAAGTTTAGTAGTCTAATGCCGGCCTTAAGGTGTCAAACAGTTAACATAACCTTGGAGCTTTCTTGTATTGCTAAATACTTTGCCTTTGTCTAATAGGAAGAAAATGTTCTAGTGACATTTGTTGAGGGAGTCTGTTTGTCTTCTTTTTGTTTACCTGGTGGAACTGATGGATTTTAATTCATCTTTGATGTTTAATCCTAATCCATACAACGCCTGCTATGTTGATTCTAATTTTCTTTTGAGCCGAGTGTCTATCGAAAACAACCTCTCTATCTCGTGAAGGTAGAGGTAAGGTCTGCATACATCCTACCCTCCTCAGACCCCACTAGTGGGTATGTTGTTGTTGTTGTAGTGATCTTAATGCAATATATTCTGGTTCTATGTTTCATCTTGAAAATACAAGATGGTGGACTCAATGGTATTTCAAACATAATTTTTTGCTGGATAGGTCTTTTCTTTTGTTCAACATTTCCTCGGCTCAAAATATTGTAAATATTATCTAGTGTATAAAGGAATAGTCAGCATTTGATTTAAAGACTTAAAACTGTCTCACACAGCTTGCGTAGTACTTTTGTTGGTAGTGTTTATCAATGGATCTGCTTTGCTTCTGTTTCTGTGACTTTATAGTTTATATTGGTGACAAAAAAGGATGTTTGAATTTCTGTCGGCACGTTCTGCATGGAGTTTACTTGTTTTGAGTGAGGTGCATTCTTGAAGTCCATTGTGAACTGTGTTCATCTCTGAATTTTGAAGGCAACTGGGTCAAAAAAGTTTGTCTTGCTTCTTGTTCCATTGCTCAAGCAGGGAGATCCTAATGAATACTATCGATTGCTTAAATGGGAGTGTTCTTTGCTTAAGTTCAAGTGAGCATTTTTAGAAGTTTATAATTTTGAAGTCTCCTAGGACATTAATTTATGGAGAAAAAGCAAAAGATTCACTGGTGGAGGACATCTTTGATGTGTTATATGATTGACTTATTAGTGCATCCATGCTGATTCAATGTCATGGTTTAAAGTATCCATACATTTCCATGGGAACCTCTGAAAAGATTCTTTTTTTGAACCAAACGGAAAAAAGACCTGATAGTGTTTCTAATTTACTGTATTTTTGGGTTAGTGTTGCAAGTTTCCAACTCAAAAGATATTGAAACAAAACTTTGTTTCTATGTTTGAAGGAAAGCTATATCAAACTCATCTCATTTTTATTATAAGAAACAAAACTTACTTATCAAAAAAAAAAAATACAAAGAAAACTTTAAAAAGTCAGTCTCTTACAATATTAACTACATGGAAGTGAAATATATCACTTTCCTGGATTTTAACATGGTTATTATTACCTTATCAAAATAAAACATGGTTATTATTACCTTATCAAAATAAAACATGGTTATTATTACCTTATCAAAATAAAACATGGTTATTATTACCTTATCAAAATAAAACATGGTTATTATTACCTTATCAAAATAAAACATGGTTATTATTACCTTATCAAAATAAAACATGGTTATTATTACCTTATCAAAATAAAACATGGTTATTATTACCTTATCAAAATAAAACATGGTTATTATTCTTGTAATCGCTTGGTTCCTGAGAATGTTGGGGTTTGGAGTGCAAAATGTCTAGATAACTGATTTTGACTGCGACTTTAGACACGATTTCTTGATCATTTGGAAATAATCTTTTACATAATTTAGAATTACATAAAAGTACCATACATCACGATTTTTTATAAATTAAAGTATCTAAACTTTATTTGAAGAAATCACAATCCTTAAAATAGTAGTGATTCCTTAATGCCTTGTAAAATGGGATAAAGGGGGTTACATTATAACAAGAACGATGGTCATGTGTAAATGACTATGCACTTCAACTTATTGATAGTCACGTGTTAATCTAGTATGCATGAGTTGCTTAGTTTAATGTTAAATCTTATGAGATGTTTATGTTAAATTTAAACGTGATATCCAAATCATTCCCAGAATGTTCCCTGAAAATCTGCATATCTTAGTTAATCCGATCTTACTATGGAAAAGAAAATTTAAGCTTCTATTTTATCGGTCTATTTGAGTCCAGATGGTGTTTACACGGAGTGAAATAGATATTCCGCTGCCCATTAGTTGTGGACAGTCTAATACTACTCCCTCCATTCCAATTTATGTGGCACCATTTCCTTTATAGTCTGTCCCAAAAAGAATGTCACCTTCCTTATTTGGCAACGATTTAATGGCACCATACCTATTTTACCCTTGTTGGGTCCCACTTAATTTTGAAGATGTACTTATTGTGAAGAAAAGTCAACAAAAGTAGGCACTAAAGTAAGGGTAATTTGGTAAACAAAATAAAGTCTTCTTTTATTTCTTAAACTCCGTGCCCGGTCAAAATGGTACCACATAAATTGGGACGGAGGGAGTACTATGTAACAGTGCAATGGTCTTAGCTCTGAAACAGATTCCATCCCAGTAACATCTAAGATTTTGACATATCTCTTGCTTGTTGAACTAGCATTAGGTGATAAGTCCTCCTTTGTAGCATGTTCCTATATAACAATTATCTGCGAGATGTAGGACCAACCAAGGTGCTCTATTTGCTCATGCTTTTTCAGATCTTGGCTTGTAATGTCTTGTCTTTTTGTGACACTATAAATGGCCATTCCATCTAAAGCTTTTTATTGTGCTTCAATATGTTAATATTTTTGCAGGAAAATGTTAAGACAAAGCATCCACAGTTGCTATATGAATCAAAGTTGTATAGAATTCTTCAGGGAGGAAGTAATGGCTTTTCCTGTGTTTTTTTTAAAAAAAAAATATCTAGTATCTACTCTCTTGCCTAGATTGTTTTGGTTAGCATTGTAATTCTAATACTTCTGTTGTAGCTGGAATTCCAAATGTGAGGTGGTTTGGCGTGGAGGGAGATTACAATGGTCTGGTCATGGATTTACTAGGACCCAGTCTAGAAGATTTATTTAATTTTTGCAGCAGGAAGCTTTCCCTGAAGACAGTTTTAATGCTTGCTGATCAAATGGTTAATTTTTTTGCTTAAAGCTTCAAATTTAGTGTTAGTATACCTTCTTAAAACATGTTAGTTATATGGTTATTCTGGTAACTACTGCAGATAAATCGTGTTGAATTTGTTCATTCTAAATCATTTTTGCATCGAGATATCAAGCCTGACAATTTTCTTATGGGCTTGGGAAGCCGTGCAAATCAGGTCCCATATTCTTATACTATATCTTTACTTGTATCTCCACGATTTTGTAGGATTTATTGTTTCTTTAATATATTGTTTTGACTTAAATAGCAGGTCTACATAATTGACTTCGGTCTAGCCAAGAAGTATCGAGATACTTCATCTCACCAGCACATTCCTTACCGGTAAGTTGATTATGAGTTGCTTATTCGATAGGATATCAAGTGTTTACAGAACCTTTATTTCTCGTCTTGTTTTTAATTGTGAATATGCTCTACTGGAGTGTGTTGTAAATTTTTTTTGGGCCCTGTGGTCCTTTTCCTTATTTTGAAAGATTTGACTTGGTTTTAGCATTGGAAGCAAACTGATTTGTACTCAAATTCCCTACCAATGAGTACATCATAATGCAAAATACTTATCCTAAAAAAGAAAAAGGATGACATCATGACTCTAAGATTTCCCTTTTAAGTAATCACATTGCTTATTTCATAAGAAAAAAGAAAATGTTTAATAGTGTTTAAATAACCATGGCAATAGTCCTATCGGCTTCAGTTGAGCGCTATGTAAAGTTACATGCTAGGGCTGTTTTGACATTTTAATGTGATAATTCGGGATTCTGATTTGTCTATAATGGGCTATAGTACAACACAAATTGTATGATGTGTTGCTTAATGAATGCATGTGTTCCTACTGAAAATTCTTATATTATGTTTGGATGGATGGATGGAAATGATAGGAGACTAATGATTGTGCTAAAATCTTCAAAAACACAATATCTGCCCCTCTTGTTCCCTTCTGTTTCTTAAAAAACACTTGTGGTGTGAGTATCTGGATAATCCACCTTAAACTTCTAAGTTCAACAGTGGGCTGCTCAGTATTCATTCAGAGTACCCTTAGAACCTTGTGGTGTGAATATCTGTGTATTCCAACTTAGACTTGTAAGTGCAACAGAGGGCTCTTCACTATTCATTCAGATTGCCCTAGGATGTTTACTAATGTTCATGCACCTGCATTCACGTATCTAGCATTTGTGAATCTTTTCATGTCTGTTAGCTTATATGGTATAGTCCTGTATTTTGCTTTGCAGAGAGAACAAAAACTTGACAGGTACTGCAAGATATGCTAGCATGAACACTCACCTCGGTATCGGTAAGTGTTCTGGTTCTTTAGGCTAGCTTGTTCACTCTTCTGAAGGTAGAATTCTGCTATCTTTTGACTTAATGTACTGTTTTGGCAATTATAGAACAAAGCAGGAGGGATGATTTGGAGTCTCTTGGATATGTTCTTATGTACTTCCTCCGGGGAAGGTGATTTTTGCTACAATCTGTGCTCTCTTGGTTTTGTTCTGCTTGTGTTTGATATCTATTTATTGCAGTCTTCCATGGCAAGGGCTGAAAGCAGGGAATAAGAAGCAGAAGTATGAGAAAATTAGTGAAAAGAAGTTTTCAACATCTATTGAGGTAATTTATTTACAAATATGGTGATTGTTTATTTTAAATACTATTTCTTTATGGATCCTGACTGCCGGTCTCTGTTACTACAGGCTTTATGTCGAAGTTATCCTACTGAATTTGCATCATATTTCCATTACTGTCGTTCTCTCCGCTTCGAGGATAAACCAGATTATGCTTATCTGAAGAGAATATTCCGTGACCTCTTCATCCGTGAAGGTGATAATAAGCTTTTGGAAGCTGTTTTTGGCTTTGTCTGGTATAATACAATCTAGCTTGTTACAGTTCTGTTTCCCCATTGCAGGCTTTCAGTTTGATTATGTTTTTGATTGGACTATATTGAAGTATCAGCAATCGCAAATTGCAGCTCCTCCTTCCCGACCCCTTGTAAGTGGTATAACTTTTCTTTTTTCTTCATATATGATGCATTCGTGTCTGACAACGGTTGCTTTTTAGGGCCCTGGTGCCGGAACCAGCTCAGGCATGCTTCCAGTTATTCCCAATGCAGAAAGACAGATAGGTTATTTTCCGGCATCTGTGCTCTTGTTTCTAGACTTAAGCACGTTGGCGCTATTTCTGCTGTGTCTGACTTGCTAACTACACTTAAATACTGGTCAAGTCTCCTTGTCTCAATTTATATGAGAATCTTGTTTTTTAGCTGCTATCGTACATTTTTGCAGGTGAAGAAGAAGGAAGACAATCAGCAGATCCTTCTCGGAGAAGTTCTGGGCCACTGATAAGGGCTGGAAGGCAGAGGAGTCCTATTGGAAATGATTCCACGAGCAGGGATGCTATGGTGAGTTTGAGTTGTTGGATAAATAAAACCTTCGTACGAGAAAGTAACTTTTCAAATGCCAGAGGCCCTGAACGCCAATAGCAGGAGATTTGTGATGCTTTCCATAGTCTCAGACTTGTGAAGCTGTTACAGTCTCTTCCATTACTGCAGATAAATTTTCACTGAGATGCTAGCACCTTGGGTAAAGATGGTTTATTAACTTTAGCTCGCAGGAAAAGGAAATAGTAATGGTGTTGTTAAGGTTTCAAAGTTTGTCAAAATTGAAGCGCTGTCTTGTGCAGTTTTCTGATTCATACCAATATTTGCAGTTGTCAAGCTCCACTTTTATGGGAAGATCTAGTGGGTCTATGAGGCGAGGTCTAGTCTCTGGGAGCCGTGAGACTTTCACAATGGGGAATGACTCTGACCCTACACATTCTCGCACGCCTGATGCAAGTCCAGCAACCATGCGCGAAATACCAGGTGGACATAGAAGCTCTCCACTTGGTGGATCATCTGATCCTAGATATGCCTCGAATACTTATGGCGCAAAGAACTATGAATCCACGCTCAAAGGAATAGAGACTCTACATTTTGACGATGAAGAGAGGACTCATTGATTGCAAACCCTTTCAGTTGTAAATTTTTTTACTTGTGTGGTAGACTTCAGACAGAATTGAGGCCCTGAAAGTTGATTTTTGTTTGAATTTGTGGGTTGGAAATTAGTGATCTAGCAGTTGTTATTCGAGCTGGCAAAAGATGTACCGCAAATAAATAGATCCAGATGGTGCCAATGCAGAAAGTGAGTTGCTGTTAATACGAACTCCGACATGGGGTATAACTCTATAAATCTAGGCAATGCATGCAACATTGTCTATAGTCATTTAATTTTGTTCCAACTGTTGGGGATTAGTTAAACTGTACATTGGCCATTGTAATACTAAAATTCCCCATACTCTAAATACTTTTCAGGTTAGAAGTCGAGTTAATACAGTTCTCAAATATTAGGATTCTGCATGTGTAGCAGGTTGTGCGCAAGGATATCACATGTTCTCATTTCTCTCCAGTATATCGTGTAATGATCTGCCAATCTTCAATGTAATGAGGTGCCAAAAAGCATGGTCAAGCTGGTTTATGCTCATGGCGGTGATGATTCGTTAGGGGGTGACTAATTTTTTATTTTATTTATTTTTCACAAATCATTAGAAGATGAAATCATCACATTTAACAAATTATATCTTTAAGAAGTGTGAAATGCAAATAAGAAATAGAAAAGGTTTCAACTGAGTATCCTCCTTGTGTTCTCATTTATAGATACTCTCTTTTCTAATATATGAGGTGCGTACAAATTGGTGAATGCCAGATTGCCATTTTCTCCCATTTTTTTGTTTCACATTGTATAAGAGTTGCGATAGGAAGAGATTCAAATTTGACTTGGTGGATGCCTATAGGAATCATGGATGGTTTGTGATTTTGTATCTTTTCTGGCATTTCATGTTGGTATGCATCACCGAAGGATGATCATCTGTGAAATCAACCCTGCTGCTATAGTTTGTCCTCATTGCTACATTGTGATTTGACTGTGATTAAGTGTAATGGACATAAACTCATTTTCTTTTTCCTTTTCCCTTTTCTTCTCTAACTCCAACGAACGAAGCACTATTAGGCTGCTTCTCTTCCTTTGGGGCTGTTTCCTATTTGAAGATATTGTATATTCATAGCTGCTTATGTACTGTCGGAAAGTACTATGCCTCCATCTGAAAAATGAAATAGGAAGTTATTTACCCCAAAGTGAGACTTTTCCGGCTCAACTGGGAAACAAAAAAAAGGAGGTAGTATGCCACAATTTTAAAATTGAAGAGAACATAATTAACCTTGTAGTAGAACCATATGATGTAGGGCGGAATTTTCTTTGAGGAGAAAAAAGAAAAAAGAAATATTTTGGAAGATAACACGTGTTTAGCCAGGAGCGCCTTGTAGTTCCTCAGGCATTTTAACACACCCTAGTTATTACTGATCAGCACAATGGAAAATATCCCCCAGCCAACTGCCGCACGGCTCGAAACTCCATAGTTAATAAGTCAGCCCCTCTACCCTTCTCCACTTGAATAGCGAGGTTTTTTTCTGCAATAGAGTTGGAACTCTACACCAACGCTCTGGGGGCTTGAACATTTTTACATTCTTTTACAGTTTTAGTTGTTGATTTTTTCACCTCTCCTGGCTCTTTGTTTGAGTCACCAAAGATCTTTTTTCTTTTTGAGTAAAAGAACAAGATTCCAAATCTAAAAGGCAAGTCCTCACCAAAAACGTAGTCAAAACACTCCCACAAAGAGCTGTGCTTGAAACAAAAATATTCCTGCAATAATTAAATGCTATACCAGCAGAGGCACTATTAACAACCTTCTACTTAATAAGCCATAACATATTCAATACTAAGCACACAACTGTGTCTAAATAGAGCTATTTTATCTAATCCCAACAATAAGGTTGGGAAGGTAGTGTTTTAAAGTGAAAAGCACAAAAGAGCAACAAAACTCCTGCAACTTTGGGAGAACCCTCCAAAGTGAACTGTAAATTTATAGAGAGATGCAAAATTACCTACCACATAAAAATGCAGTACCTGTAGCATCAAAATTGCAATTAACATTACTAATATTTATCTAATACACTGTATATAATACAGTAAAACCTCTATAAATTAATAACCTTGGGACCATGAAATTTTATTAATTTAGAGAGATATTAATATATCGATAAATTAATATTTTATTAATTAACATAGAGACTTTTTAAATTCAGCAAATTTAGTACATACATATGTATTGAAAATAAATGAATTCATATATGTTTCATTGATTATATTCATGCATCAACCAATTCTTTGTAACTAATTAAAGGATATAATGAAGCTTTTGCATCCTCAACACCCTCATGAACATCAATTTTCTCAAGGTTGGCTTGAAAAATTCAAGGTAAGACATGATATTAAATCATTCCGTCGCTTTGGAGAAAGTGGTTCGGTTGACATGCAGGACATGGAAATGAAACTGGAGGCTATAAGGGAGAAAATAAACCAATTTCCCATTAAAGATGTTTTTAATTTGGATGAAACATGTCTGTTTTACAGGTTACAAGCTGATCACTCTCTTGCAACCAAGCAACTTGAGGGAAGAAAGCAAGACAAAGAGAGGCTTACAATTGTTATTTGTTGCAACGAGGATGGTTCGGAAAAAATTCCTTTATGGATTATTGGAAAATATGCAAAGCCACGTTGCTTCAAAAATATCAACATGAGCAGCATCAATTGTCATTATCGTGCCAACAAGAGGGCATGGATGACTAGTGTGCTTTTTGATGAATATGTTCGCTGGTTTGATCACAAAATGAATGGCAGAAGAATCTTGATGATGGTTGACAATTGTCCAGCCCATCCAAAAAATATTGAAGGGTTACGGAATGTTGAGTTATTTTTTTTGCCACCTAACATGACATCAAAGATTCAACCATGTGATGCAGAAATAATTAGAGCTTTCAAGATGCACTATCGTAGGAGATTCTACAAAAATCTACCGAAGGTCGTGGGTTGGGGCTACCTAATCCTGAAAAGATTATTGTTTTAGATGCCATCAATTTTGCAGTCTCCGCTTGGACAACCAATGTTTCTCAAGTGTCAATAGCAAATTGCTTTAAACCTTTGCAAAATCCGTTCAAATGAAGAAATCTCAAGTGAGACAAACTTTGAAGAAAGCCTACATGAGCTTGAGAATATGGTCAAGGATGTTGGTTATCGCAATGAAATGGACGTCAACAAATTGGTGGACTATCCGGGTGAAAATGATGAATGTTCAATGGTTCAAAGTTTAGAGGAAATTGTTGCTGATATTATTGAAGATCATACTAATGATGAAGTTGAAGATGATTCAATACCGTTGGAACCAGTCACGAGAAAGGAGGCTTTGAGCGCGACAACAACTCTTCAAAATTTTTTGTTGCAGCTAGAGAACTCGACACCGGAACTCTTGGCTGCAATTAAAAAAGTTAGGGATGAAATCCAATTAGATTTAAATTTTAAGAAAAATCAAGTAACAATAGATTCATATTTTAGCAAATTACCATAATATTTATAATTGTAATATTTATGAATTATTAATTTAGAGTTTTAATGGGACCTAATATTTATAAAGGGATTTTCCGAAAAATTATTATCTTATTATCTTATCGAATTTGATGATTTTTTACAAAGGCTCAAGTCGGGACCGGAAAATTTTATTATTTTAGAGAGTTTATTAATTTATAGAGTATTAATTTATAGAGGTTTTACTGTATAATGATAATCTAAACAAAGCAACTAAAATTGAACACACACCATTAAGATGTGATTAACAACAAAACCAACAATTTTAACGACAACATGATTTTCAATTGACCGGCCATAAAAAGAACTGGTTGCAGCATTTGATTTCATAATTTATTTACTTTATTACCGGAACTATAATTGGCTTCAATTGAGAGATCATTTTATATCAGTAACCAGTAAGCTTTTTTAATATCCAAATAATTATCAGCTTATAAATCAAGAATTGCATGATAGAAAACAAAACAGAGAACAGATTTAAAGACAAATATTTTTTTTGATAATAAGAGAGAGTAGAAGCCAGAAACAGAAGAAACCAGTAAGAAAAAGAGAAAGATGACTCATATACCAGAAAAAAGAAAAGCAATACAAACAAATCAAGAGAAGCATAGATTCGAAAAGAAGAAGAAAATTGGAGGGGGAAAAAACAAAATTATACTTGGAGAGGAGTAGTAGTAGTCAAATTATAAGAAAAACCTTAGTTTTCTCTATATTTCGTGTTTAAATGTGAAATACAAAGAAGCAACCACTTCTCTTCTCGGGTGGATCACTTTTGTGTCTCATATCCGAAGCAAGCTTCCTAGAAATACCATCACTTCACCCTAAAAAGTTATATCGCTCCGTCCCTTTAAGGGATGGAGAATACGCTTTTAATACCACAAAGCACTTAGAAAAAATGGGCTTCACTAAATCTTTGAACATATATCACCATCAGCTTTACTTTTCAGCATAAATTCAAATCAAATTGGTTTTCAAATGCAGTCCAGTGGTTGTTAACAATTTAATATCTCAATCAGCAACTTGGCTAATCTTTAACCTAAACATGAATATAAAGAAACTAAGAAATGCTGGATACCATCAATAGATCATCCACTAGGTTCTTCTATCTACTCTCTACCAGTGTTATTAAAAGATCGCTTCGTCACTTAAAGCGATGAAGCTATACAAAGCGAGGGATAATTGATTCATGTAAGAAATCATGCACTTCATAGAAATGTGTGCTTCAAAATTCAAATAATGATGTGCAACGTGTTGGGTATTGATATTGGTGAATGGGAAATGATTGGAAAGAAAAGTGGGAGTTGTCCCACATCGGTAGTGGAAAGAAAAGTGGGAGTTCCCTCTTGCTTTATAAAATAAGTATTTGTCCCACATCGGTAGTGGAAAGAAAAGTTCTTCTACTTATAAGTAGAATTACTCCTTCTTGTCAGTAAAAGGGTTGAGGGGGCAAGGACCCCTCGCGTCGTCGTCGCTCGGGTCGACTTCGGCTCGGCTTCGGCTTCGGCTTCGGGGGATCCGCGTGTCTGACCAGCGACCCGGTTTCTTTTCCATATTTAAATTTCCCACCAGTTTTCAGTGGTTGTTCAAAAAGGTTGCAAACCTTCAGAAACAGTACTTCCATGGCTATAAATTCGTTTGATTCCCCAGAATTTTACTTACGAATTTTCTGAACAATACAAACTACTTCTTCTTCTGCACAAATAAATTATGTGTGATATACTGCCGTTGAGTGGTTCGCCGCTACCTGAATTTGGAGTACTACTATTCTGGTAAGATAATCGTTCTATCCTGGGAGGGGATATTTCATCAACCTCGAGTACTGTGAGGGGAATAATTTCCTTAAGGACACACTTTGAACTAAGTGGGCTCGATTATATTCTGAAAAATTATTCTTATTTTTTAACACTGATTCTGTTTATTTTTAGTATTTATTATTTACTGATTTTTTGGAATACAGATTAATAACACAACGTGATCCCAAGCAACATTTGGTTCTTTTGGTCTAAACTTTCTAGAGTGGATAAATATCGATATTGTTGTATATTGGATACTGAATCAGTCATTTAGTTGCAGGTCAGCATATTTTTTTTATGAACGAGAAATCCGTCTAGAGTTGGGGCCAAGCGTGCGAAACTCTAGTTCCAAGTCAACTATTATGGTACTAAATTCATACACATTTGGCAAATTTTTATGTGGCTTCAATTCTTTTTTTTCTTTTTTTTTTTGTAATTTTCGCTTTTAAAAACACTGGTCTCTACCATGAAAACTTGTGGAACATCACAAGGCTGTTCCATCCAGAACATGACATTGCTTTTTGCATTAAAGAGAAAGAATATGGCAGCATAAAACAATTCCTTAGTATAAAATATATACAGTGAAGCTATTATTCATAGAAGGGAGAAAAAGGAAGGGTAAGTACATATACTAATCTAAACTAGATAACTAAAATTGATTATACTATTTTGGAATACCCTTTTAGAGATAAAGAGTTTTAATATACTCTCTAGTCTCTAAGGAAATATTATGTAATGTGGAAAGTCTTATTCTTCCAAAAGAGGATTTGAATAAACGACGCAGTAAACATCTGAAGAAGATTCAACTTTCGTCAGGGAAACTTACTCTCTTTAGCAAGTGAAGTATCGCAAAAGAGTATTATGGCCCTATTCGAATCTCACACGTCAAAACTCCAGTATGCAGAGTAGACATCATTCCAATAGGTCGAGAATTGATAACGGCTTATTGATGGATAAAGCTTTTTCTTCACAACAAATGTCTAAAACTAAGTCACTAAACTGTTTCAAGCTCTAGAGTATATGGAACCTTCCAGCTTAATCTAAAAGCTCGTGGAATGTATAGATCTAGTTATGACATTTCAAGAGTCAATTATTTATATGCGCACGATGGATGCAGTAGGAACAAAGTCTATTGGAGACTATTGTATTCCAATATAGGCAAAAAAAGATTACATGATTTCTTCCCATCAATCTAAGTCAGAGTGACCCGATACCAATACTAAATGGGAGGGTACAATATCTGATGAATGTTAGTAATCTGTACTCCAAAAAACCAGTAAACAATAAACACTGAAAGTAAACAAAATCAGTGTTGAAAAATAAGAATAATTTTTCAGAATATAATCGAGCCCACTTAGTTCAAAGTGTGTCCTTAAGAAAAATTATTCCCCTCACAGTACTCGAGGTTGATGGAATATCCCCTCCCAGGATAGAACGATTATCTTACCAGAATAGTAGTACTCCAAACTCTGGTAGCGGCGAACCACTCAACAGTAGTATATCACACAGAATTGATTCATGCAGAAGAAGAAGATTTTGTAGTTCAGAAAATTAGTAAGTAAAATTCTGAGGAATCAAACGAATTTATAGCCATGGAAGTACTGTTTCTGAAGGTTTGCAACCCTTCTGAACAGTCACTAAAACAGTCACTAAAACTGGTGGGAAATTTAAATGTGGGAAAGAAACCGGGTCGCGGGTCAGACACGCGGATCCGTTGCAACCCTTCTGAACAGTCACTAAAACTGGTGGAAAATTTAAATGTGGAAAAGAAACCGGGTCGCTGGTCAGACACGCGGATCCGGCCAGGAATCCGAAGCCGAAGCCGAGCCGAGCCGAGCCGAGCGACGACGGCGGCGCGAGGGGTCCTTGCCCCCTCAACCCTTTTATTGACAAGAAGGAGTAATTCTACTTATAAGTAGAAGAACTTTTCTTTCCACTACCGATGTGGGACAACTCCCACTTTTCTTTCCACTACCGATGTGGAACAAATGATTATTTTATAGAGCAAGAGGGAACTCCCTCCATTTCCCATTCAATCTATCATTTAAACCCAACAATGAAATCATCAAGTCGTGTGCAAGCTCGGCCGGATATATACTACCATTACAACAAAAGACTAAAAATAAGAGCCAATTCATTGATCTACTAAGCTTTAGCGATTCTTAAGCAAACTCCATCTCCTTTTCCACACAACCCTCCTCTACCTAATTCACTCCAAATCATAAAATGAAAATAAAAATCAGGAAGATGATTAGAACTTTCTACGCGAAGCAAATGTGACACCTGCAAAGACTCACTTGCTGATTAATTAGAGTACCCTGTATCTCATGCACTCAATAAAAAATTTAGTGACATACTCCCTCTATCCAAAAATAAGTGTCGCTTTTAACTCATGTCACGCCCATTTAGAAAAAACATTAAATACAATGAATATTTTATTAGAGTTATCCTATTTATTAGATGTTTCTTGAGAATTGAGCATTATTAAGAAGTAGTCCTTTAAAAGTGGAAGTACTATTTTTTGTCTTGAATTCCTAAAGCTAACACTTATTTGGGACATTTTTTTTTTTGCTAAAGCAACACTTATTTTGGGATAAGTTTTTTATTTTGGGAGGGAGGGAGTAGTAGATAGTACTTGTCTAATTTCGCCAACCAAAACAGATTGATGAAAGATAGAAATGCATCAAGCTAAAGTAATTCAAAAATTTAGCTAATCTCATAGCAACAATAAATTTCTTACCCATTCAAAGCAACAGAAGAAGTTAATTACTCATCAAAGGCAATATAATTATATTAGTAAGTAAAATATAAGGAAGAATAAATTATTTAAAAGCAAAAGTAGCACCATCATTAAATTGGATGATCAATCAATCACCTCCATCCATTGATTACTTTGCTACAGCTGTATTTAATCCAACGAAAACTCTTCTTAATTGATCCCTTTACCTTTCCTTCAACTGTGTAAACCTTATAGCTAGCTACCCTCTTTTTCCTTTGCAATTCCGGGTCATTAAAACTCCAGCTTTTAGAAACCGACCCGTTACTTGACTTGCCTTTCTTTGAAGATAACTCCATTTGGGTATTATTGATGTTGTTATTTGAGGATGAAGATGCATAGGAAGCACTATAACATCGTACATCTCGAAACCCATTTGGTTCGCTGTAACCGTTACCCTCACTAGTTTTTCTTGAATCGTTATATGACTTAGATCTTAAGTCATCCATTTTTGGTACCCGAAAGATCTGAAATTGTGATTGGCGACTTTTGATTTTGGTTCATGTAATTTAGCTGTGGATCGATTATGTCGGTGGGAGTGTCATGTTGTGTCTTAACTCTTAAGTGCTAGTGCAACTGTGCAAATAAACGCGTAGCAGGTGACTCTTACTAGCTTATGTAATTGCTAGTAATAATTATACAGCATATGTGACAAAGTATTTGAGTTTCATCAACAATGAATATATATTTAATATAATTTGAACAAATTCAATAGATATTTATTCTACGTTTAGATGAGCAACCAATACTTTAATGTGCATTTTGCTTTTATGTAAAAGAAATTTACACCTTAAAATCATTGAAAACAATTTGGAAGACCCTTGAATAAATATAATAGTTAGGGATGGCAACGGATCGGATCTGGATCGGATCCTACTAGATCCAGATCCATTTTTCATACCTGGATCCAGATTCGGATCCGGATCCATCAGATTCATAAAAATCATATTTAAATTTATATCCATCGGATCCACCGGGTCCACGGATCGGATCTGGATCTAATGTAAATTTTTTTGGTTTGAATAATATTCTCACATGTTGAAACTTTTATGACAAAATGAAACGCAATCTGATTGAAAAAAATGATTGAATTCATTCAATAAACCTACACAAACATGACACAATTCTTCCAAAATACTGAACAAAGTTTTAGCATCACAAGAAAATAAAGACGATTGACTTCATTAGTGATGTTGAACATGTGGCAACTTTCAGCTAATTTTTGGAGGCTTTAGTGATGCTCCACTTGTAGTTCTATTGTTTGACTTCATTAAACAACATAAAACAATGTCAGTCATATATCAAAAGTCCCATTTTTTTTTGTTGATCAAACAAATGAGAGAAAAATACTTAAAGCTTACAGCTAGCACATTCAAGAAAGGAAAATTTAAAGAAGAGTGATAATTTTTTCTTTTTATAGAAATGAAAATATGGAAAATTGCAGAGAGCATATAGGTAAAAGAAATGAAACTTCAAAGACAAATTACATGGTTGTGTGACTTGTGCCTTATCATGGTTCAACCATTTACCCAATACATAAATTATGAAAAAAAAATTAAGAAAATACTTATAAAATTACATTCTAGGTTATGGATATATTTAATGAAAAACGGATCCACAGATCGGATCTGGACCGGATACGGATCTCAAATACAAGATCCAGATCCGGTCCGTCAAAAACGGATCCGGGTCCGATCCGGATCCGTCGGGTCCAAATTTTAAAAATTCATATCCTATAAAACGGATCTGAATCCACCGGGTCCAAGATCCATTGCCATCTCTAATAATAGCAAGTAAAATTGCTATTGGAGCTCCACTGGTTTCAAAATTTACCTCTAAAGTGAATGTACCAAGTCGAGCTTATTTAAGTCCTGCTTCGCTTGTTCAGAAAAATGATTCGACCATAATTTTCTAGAGCTTTTAAGTAAAAGTCTCCCCTTAATCTACAAGTCTAGGAAACGATAGAACTGATGATCAACATTGGCTTCTAGGGGAAACAGACTATATCGTTGGATGCAAAAACATTAAAAATAAGTTTTTGAAACCTCACATGAACTTCATCTCTGATCAGACACCATTACATAAAAAGGACGCAGATTATTAAATTTAATATACTTCTACATTATTAAATCTAATATAATTCTATCATGTATTTTGCTGTCTAATCAATTGTGATAAGCTCCATATGAGGCAACTTCAAAAGTTCAAATGTCTTTCACAGTTGTGCAATACCCAACCAAGTAGAAGAATATCATCAAATCGCCCATCCATTGAGAGACATTGATCTTTACTTAAGTATGATTTCCACTTCCCCCAGATTTTGTTTCACAGCAATATAAATAAGCGGTTTTAGCACAATCAGCTTGATTTATCTGTTGCACCCCACAATTATTTACATTTCATGCTAGCGTCACAGCCAACTTCAAGCAGAACAGATGAGAGGCGAGAACGGATTACTTTAACAAGAGCAGGTACCTCAAGATAGTATTTTACATTTCTCTGACATGGAGAAAACAATAAAAATATTGGACATCACCATCACTTGCCGTGCCCTTGTGTTGTGCATTCAGAACAGATAATTTCGTGTCATCTGAATATCATTTGGAGTGATGAAGGAAATAGCAGGAATGCCTTGCCAGAAACACATCATCAGCAATGTTGTTGCTAGTGGATGACCACTGTACTCAACAGTATCATAGAGCTTGGAATCCAAAACTTAAATACTCGATCACACAACAAATCATCCTCGGAATGAAGCTTAACGTGCGCTGCTTTTTCTATTCATCACGTCGTGGTAATACAGGAGCACGCACATAGGCTGACCAAGAATGCAGAAAAAGCACCAGAACATCATATTGCCCACCTAGAAAGATTATATACCTAATAATATCAATCACTTGTAATTGTATTTTAAATGAACTTAGAAGAGAAAAGGACCCAGCTGAGTGGTATGGAAATATAACTGCACCCAAAAACATACCATTGAACTTTGGAACTTATTTTGTAAGAAGTTTGTAAGAATGACCAAAGGAACCTGATAAGAGAAACACAGCCAAATTTTAATCTGCAGCATGGACAAAAAAGATAATATTCCTTCAATTTCAAATACTGATGTTTTAATAGCAGTGGTCTTTGGAAACATGAATAACAATGAATTTAAGTTCTATGCACCTGATGAAAATGACTGCTAACCTACTATAATATGTTAAAATACACTGATTGTGTAAAAATTTGTAGCCAGTGTTATACAACTTATATCTAATAACAATATGTTAAATGCCATTACCTGGAACATGATTCCAATGAACGCCCACCACTTGAAAAGGCAACAAGGAACAGCAATACACAGCTGCAGATAGGCAGGAACATGTCATCTCCAAACCAGTAGTTGTAAGTTGCCATTACCAGGTTTCGTTATAAAATATGAAAGAGGACGGAAATAATGTACCTCGTGGAGAACAGCAGATACAAGGAAAGCAATCAGTATTGCGACCCCCTGCACCAAGTGTTGTGGATATTAAACTTGTCAAAACGGAAAGTGCAAAATCATTTGAAGCAACAGGCTGGCGATTTATCCTATCTACAGACTCACCAATCAATGAGATCTGACGGGAAAAACTTTTACATAAAATATACTGCTGAATTACAACAACCACAAAATACCCTGTGTAATCCCATAAGTGGGGTCTGGGGAGGGGAGGGTAGGATGTACACAGACTACCCTACCTTTGTGGGGTAGAGAGGTTGTTTCCGATAGACCCTCGGCTCAAAAGAAGTGTAAAATATACTGCTGAATTGTCAACTAAAAAAGTACTTTATGAAGGTCGAATATCAGGGGCACAATTTATTTTTCGTTTCAGCGTAAAGATGTAAAATTAGGGTTTTAAACCCAACTTCACTGGAAATATTTGTGCTCGAAAATCGGCCTGGGATAAAAGGCGAAAGTGCTGCCATAAATTTTCTAAAAAATGCATTTTGAATTGAGAACATAAATAGCCACATAAGTGGAAGTGAGGTAATTCCTTCCACCTTGGCAAGATACAATGAAACTAAAAGTAGAAGAAATAGCAGAAATCAATTTCGAGAGGCTAACACAAGAAAGGTACGATATATATAAAAAAAAAGGGCAGCCCGGTGCACTAAGCTCCCGCTATGCCAGGGGCCGGGAAAGGGCCGGACACAAGGGTCTATTGTATGATATACACAAGAAAGGTTATACACGAAAAAAAAAACAAATTAGTGAGACTGAGAAGGCACCTTCGGAATTCCGTTCCTTAAGCATGGGAAATAAATGTGACGAACCATCCACTTATGAACAGGCTGCATTAATCACAAGATACATGGTTACTAATTTTACGGGAAGAAAAAATCCTCGACGGAGATGGAAGCGTAATTGCATGTGCTTGTACTAACGGTTCTTTTATATGGTGGAATGGGAAAATTAATCTGGGGAAGCGGGACCTCAATAAAGGCCTTTGTTTAACATAGTCTCATGCAATCTGTTAGGCTGTTGTTAGGTGGAGAGAAAATGCTCCCATTCTAACTTAATGCAGTTTCATATAAGAGGAGAAAAAATAGAACAATACCTATACTTTGGAAAACATTTGAGTTAAAAACTCAATTATTGACCAATTGCATTAGATTTGTCTAAACTAAACTATTAATTCGAAGTCCATTAAGCTCACTTTTAGTAGTAACCTAAAAGAAACAAACCTTAACCTGAAATTTTCTCTTGTTCTCCATTACTTTTAGGTACTTATTATGATAAAATTGGAGGACGAAATTAAATTAGTAAGCTTTTGTATGACATCATTACTTTTAGTGGACCTAATAATACAATGTCAAAGTAAAAATTTATTTTTTTATGGTTTGCTTTTCAGCACATAAAAATTCAGAATTCAAATAATTTTTTTATCACTGTGGTGTGTGGTGTCCGTACCAGCTTGTACGCACCTCGACTAATTCCATGGGGTACCTACTACCTCCCACCAGCACAGGTACCAAATAAATCTGTCCGCAATGTCATGAACAGACAGAAAGAAATCACCTAGTATTTTTACCTCGAGTAAGATTTGAACCTAAGAACTCAGGGTTCTCAACCCACTTCATTAACCATCAGGCCACACCCTTGGGCACTATATCTATTAGATATTTGTCCAGCCTTATTATTCTGAAAGCTTGCAGTATTTCAATATTAAAATGATCTGTTTCACAGAAAAAACCTGAAGTCATAAATTATGATGTTCAATTTATAGTTAATTGTCATTCCTGTCAGTTAATCTAGTTACTACTTGCTAGATACATTTACTTACTATAATATGTTTATAACAATAGCTTAACAGTTACTTTGGCTAATGGAAAAGATTATTAAGCACGAGCAAGAAGTGTACTTTCTGAAAGATGCAGGTTGGGCCAAAGATATTTTGTTAAAGCCAAAAGTGGAGTGAGAGAAGACAGACATTTAATTCTGTTAAGGAAAGCTTTACTTAGTGACAACCCAAACCAAGAATGATGGCGATAGGATATAACATCATTTCAAAATGTACTTTTGGTGTTCCACTTCTTGGTCAATAAGACAACAACATGTTTGTGTGCATAAGAATCAGGAAACGATTTACAAAAAAAGGAAGATAGACATACCATATTCCACATTCTCCAGTACTGATAACAGCAGCCGCAGCAGAATAATCACGTAAAAAACGAATAAGAAACTCCAACCAGCTCTGAAACAGTTGGGATATAAGAAAAGGCAAAGTCATACTTGAATCTACCTCATCAATTGTTTTGGCATTCCACCAATCCTTGTAGAACTCACGATCACCAAAACATAGTAGTTCGGCAAGTATATTTAGCCTGAAGACAAATATGAAAGATGTAAATTCTCTTTGATGCATGGGGA
Organism: Anisodus acutangulus; assembly: GCA_029783415.1. NCBI lineage: Eukaryota > Viridiplantae > Streptophyta > Magnoliopsida > Solanales > Solanaceae > Anisodus > Anisodus acutangulus. The sequence goes on along the minus strand of CM056491.1, from coordinate 33,232,112 downwards.
ACATAAGCCAAATATTCATTTTAGTATTATTCAGAGATAAGAGTACAAGCTTTTCATATCCTCGTTAACACCAACGCATTTCGAAGAAAAAGCAAAGAGATAAATTATGATGCCCATGCCATGACTTTGAAGCTTTAAAACTAACAAACATAAGGAAGACTGCATTTTCTAAACATCCGATGAAATGAGTCCTAATGCCATGTCAACAATCACAACTCTTCAAAGGGTTCAGAAGGCCTTAGCATCAAGGGAACATATATCAATCAGATATATGCTAACGAACACCATTCAGGCTCATTGAGAACCTCCAGGTTCTCTTGGTGCACCTTCTGATCCTTTCTTTTCTCCCTGATAGTAAGCACCAAGTGTGTTCAGAAACTCAAATTTTAGTAAGCTGTGATCGACACTTCAATGGTTAGTAACTAACCATCAAAATTTGAGATAAACATGTTTCGATTGGGGGAACAGATATCAATCAGATATTTGCTAACTAACACCATTCAGGCTCATTGAGAACCTCCAGGTTCTTCTGGTGCACCTTCTGATCCTTTCTTTTCTCCCTGATAGTAAGAACTAATCGTATTTAGAAACTCAAATTTTAGTAAGCTGTGATCGACACTTCAACAACATTAATGGTACTTATTCTGCAGGATTACAAAGCACACATTTCTTGCAAGAAAAAGGGTTTGGGCATCGATCAAAAGAAAAAGAAGTAAATAATATATGAATCATAAGTAGAGGGACATACCAAAGATGAAAGAAGCAGTAAAACATGCACAGCCAGACATATAAATTTGGAACCGAAAGCTTCAATACCCTCTCGATGGCGTATAAAAGGTTTCCTTTCAAAGGATGTTGTGAATTTTGTACAATTGGGTTAATGTACTGCATAAGGATGCATCCCGTCAGAAAATATTTACGCTTATCAGAGGAAATGCAGATTGAACCTTCACGAAAGAAAAAATCACCTGTTCTATGATAAATCCCATCAATCCTGTAAATGTTACTAGCTTGATGAATTGCCGGGCCACCCAACCTTTGTGAATGCATGGAGTGCGGGGATAGCTAAGCTTCAGATGACGCAATAAATAAATCCAAAAAACTAATGAGTTAATGCAAAAAACAACTCCTAGAGTGAAGTCTCTTTGATCCCTTGTATAGAAATTTTATTAGAAAAGGGATTTAATTATAAGATCATAGCATATATATTTTTTGTAAGAAAAAGGGAAGAGGGAACCACCATAATTATTAATCTAGATAGAAAAGAGTCATTCAATACTAGATAATCATGGAATGAACTTTGTTCAGTCCTAGCTTAATTGTTTGGTTGAGTTAAGTCTTTCTGATTTAGACCCAAAATTATGATAAAATACACTAAAGGGCAGCCAGGTGCACTAAGCTCCCGCTATGCACGGGATCCGGGGAAGGGCCGGACCACAATACACTATGGTAGTCAAAATGAATGAATATGTTCAATTCAACAACTCCTAATATACTAATTGAACTGGACTTAATCTAAAGTTTTAAATAGCAACAAACTGTTCTTGGAGTCCGAGTCTGAGCAGTACAATTCGATAAGAAAATTCAAAGGCAGCAATGTAAGTAGTTTAAAGAGTATCATATAATATAAAAGTGTGTGACCGTCTCATTTAAAAGCTTAAGTTGTTAGAGAGAACACACTTTTAATAATAAAAAAGGCAGCCCGGTGCACTAAGCTCCCGCTATCCGAGGAAAAAGAGCACACTTTTAATATTTAATTATATTCTCAACACGCCCCCTAACGTGCTGGCCTGATTTATTTTTCAGGGACGAAGCACGTGGAAATTTATTTTGACAATGGGTGGCGGTGAGATTCGATCTCAGGACCTTTGTCTGGCTCTATAATACAATATTGAAGTGTGTGACCATCTCATCTAAAAGCTTAAGCTGTTAGAACACACTTTTAATATTTAATTATATTCCCAACATATAACCCAATCCTTTTGCAATCTCAATGAGTAATTTAAAACATCTAAACACCAACAATACTAAGTCCAAGGTAAATCGTCAAGCATACTAGGTCACTCCGTCCACCAAGGCTAGAACAGACGGAAGAAATCACCTAGTGTTTTTGTCTTTGGAAATTGAACTGAAACCTCATGGTGCTCGACCCACTTCATTGACCACTAGGCCACTACCTTGGGTGCTAGTGTAGTGACATGTCTTATCTTCATTTTTTTTTTTTGAAACTGGTAAATATGACATGTCTATCTTCATTAATTCGTTTTTTAAAATAATTTACTCTATTTGCACCAATATTATTTGAAAAAACTGTTTCAAGCATGCAATCTATCATCGAAAGCATTTGAAGCTATCAATAATTGTAGAGGGAAATATGAGGATTGTCACAGATGAGAAGACACGACCATTCGATACATACTATAGGGTAGCAGGGAAGTAGTTAGTCCCTGCAAAAACAATTCCGACATCTAAAAGACAAAAACAATAAGTTGATGACTATGAATCACAAGATTCCTAGCACCAAATTTACTATTTGTAATAATTGCAACACGAATTTAAAGCTCCTAAATTTTGATATATTAGAAGATGAATAACCCCTCTGTTCCACTTGCGACCTAATTTTACTTTACTCTAGTGGACGAATTGACCAATGCTAAGAGTGATGTCAGATCAAGGGTGTGGCCTAGTGCTCAACGAAGTGGATTGAGAACCTTGAGGTATCAGGCTTAAATCCCAGCGGAGGCAAACACACTAGGTGATTTCTTTCCTTCATGGACCGAGTTACCCAATATTTGTGTTGGTGGGAGGTAGCAGGTACCCCGTCGAATTAGTCAAGGTGCGCGCAAACTGGCCCAGACACCACAGTTATTTTAAAAAAAGAGAGAATAGCATCTACTAATTTTGAGTTTTTAGTTGCAAAATGCCTAAGAATTTAAGAAAAAATTGATAGTCAGTATAAACTTTGACCATTGAAGTCTACATATGATAGTTAATTTGGCACATATTAAATACAAGTTCATTAGCAATAATGTTCAGTCCTCTATGACCAAACCATAAACCTGAAAGCATCGACTAGGCGCAGTCATCCACTCCTAATTTCTATATTAAACGTTGCATCAAAACCACCATAAACAAGTTTATCTATCTAGAATCGGGGTTAATTTGCAAATAGACATAAGCTAATGATGTTTTAGTGCAGGTTCTCTACAATGGAAGAAAATAACTGGATAAAAGTTTGCAAGAATTAACTGATCCTACCTGATAACATAATGTAGGAGCAACCATGAAGTAAACCAAACTCTTGAAGCTAACATCATAAGAGTAATCCGCATCTGAAGTTTCAACCTAACAACATAAATAAGTGAATAAAGAAAGAACAAACAACATAAATTAGCTAGATATAAGAGACTCAATATGAATCTCTCAAACAACAAGAATAAGCCAAATCACTGAAGTTGATTAATTTAATATTCACCCACAAATGAAGCTTTAACTAAGTGCAGATCCTACAGGGCCATGAGAAGAGGACACGGATTAATAATACCTTATCCATAGACTTCGCAAGCTGTCTCATATCGTGATTTGCATGTGCATAAGAAACCAGCTTCATCCATACAATACAAGCAACCAGCATCAATATGACACCAGACAGAAAAGCAGAATCACACCTGTGCAGTTTAAAACAAGTAAACTTGATATTATTTTCAATATATATCAGCTAGAGAAATAGCAGTTGGACAGGTACAGTTGAAAATTCTCCCCTCGTAATGGTAATCCAAATTTACATCAGTGGTTATCCTACCCAATATCCCAAATGAAGGTTTAAAAATTGTCTTAAACAGTTAACTCAGAAACAAATATTAGTTCCTATGCAGAACTCCTCTCCCATTAAATAGGCATCTTTTGACTTCTAAGATATTCACCAGTTGTAGTAGTAGCTAGAAAATTTCTCAGTTTTACCAAAAACATGGTAACTGTAGGAGCCGCCTACCATACACTTTAAGAGGATGTAATATCAAAGTTTCATGACTAGAGTGCATAAAGACATACTTAAGAATGACCAGAACTGGATACAAAATGGCAGCTGTTGTTATAGTGATGTGAAGAATGACCACCGCCTGCAGCATCACACAGAAAATTTTCTTGATTAAGTTTGAGTCTTAAAGTTTTTGAGGATCATAAAAACAGTCAAAGCATCACAAATGACAAATCACGCCACAAACACACCAGTATAATCTTCCTTCACTATAAACAGGAAAACGAGTCAATGAGAACTCCATGTGAAAGAAATTTTCACTTTACATGATAAGGATGGATTTTAGAAAATAAAAACATAAGTAAACAGAGAAAAAGAGGTGATCTCACTTACACACTCAGTCATACGCCTCTGCTGCGCCATCTTCTCCACAAGGAAAGCAGTGAGAGGCAGAAGTTGGAGACTGAGACTGGAAGCACATGAAGACTTTCAATTTTTTGTCTAAGGAATAGTATTAGTATGTATTTAAGACCAGAACAAAGACAAGGGGCTCAAGATGGAAATACCAGCACATTAGAAGTGGCCAATCCCTTAAAGACTTCGAACTAAACCAAAAGCCAGCCCTAATTAACAGGCCATACTGCAATAGTAGTCAAAATTTGTCATCTGCAGTATAATACTTAAAAATGACATATAATCTCTTTTGTAACACTATTCCTATTCATTGATTGGCTTTGATGGCGATATTGATGCATCAAAAAAGTGGTCGGGCTGTCAATTGCACTTAGTCAAATTAATTACAGTGATATTACAGAAAGATGTATACCTTCATCAAATTCTCGATAATCAGCCTGCTGTTAACAGCAATCAGCACCACCACACAGAGATTGAACAGGCCTGCGTGACTCTACCACAAGAACCACATATTGGGTGTCAGCAAAGAGTTTTATGCCCGCTTTATACAAAGGTATAAGCACTTGTGAGCCACATGAGATGCAGTCAAGAGAAACACGAAACTGAAATTCTTTAGCCTTCAAAAAGTTTGTAGACTTCCACTTTCTTCATTAGTTCATACATCCGTAGCTAATACTGATAAGATAGCATAATAACTCTTTTATAGTGGGTATCATGCTATAAGCACTTGTAAGCCACATGAGCACTTGTGGGCCATATGGGCAATCAAGAAAAGCACGAAATTGAGGATCTATCGTCTGCAAAAAGTTTATAGACTTCCACTGTCTTCATTAGTGAATACTGCTAATATTGTACAGTAACTCTTATAATTTGTCAAGGTCTCCTGCTACACTTTTCGCCTATAAGCACAGTATAGGGCGAATATTACCTGTTTGTGATCAAACCAAATATCAGAATAACCCATAATCTACTGATAATTCTATATATCTTCTCCTGAAATTTCGGTGACCATACTGTACTACGAGTATCGTCCTATATCACGCAGGGTGAAAACTTATTATTTAGATGATGGGTTAAAGACGGCTTCTCTTGCGGCATGATCACTGACAGTGGCAGGAGTACCTTTTTGGCTCACCTCTTTATTTTAGTACCCTATCTTTCAGATCAGGGTGAGAACCTATTAATTAGATGATGGGTTAAGGACAGCTTCTCTTCTGGCATGATCACTGACAGTGACAGGATTGCCTTTTTTGGCTGACCTCTTTGTTTTAGTACCCTATCTTTCAGATCAGGGTGAGGACCTATTAATTAGATACGGGTAAAGGACAGCTTCTCTTGTGGCATGATCACTGCCAGTGACAGGATTACCTTTTTGGCTGACCTCTTTGATTTAGTACCCTACCTTTCAGATGATGGGTAAGCACAAGCACAGCTTCTTTTTTTGCATGATCATGGTCAGTGGCAGGAATATCTTTTGGTAATCATAGACTAACGGTTGATACATCCAAAAACTGAAACTGGTACATGAAAACAATTTGGAATTGTATGATCTTAACTTAAGAGGCTAGGTCTAAGCCATGTGATCGAATGAAGTACACCAAGGACGCTTGCAAATTGCAATGCCTAGTTTACTCTGATGGAAAGTCCTGCTGATGCTAACAAAAAGTGAAGGACTAATGTCCGGGCAATCTCTTTGAAGTTCATGTGTAATAAAAGACAAACTATTGCACATTGAGCACAACTGATCCTTTTTAGTAGACAATTTCACTCAAGAAAATTTGAAAGTCGTTGACTTATGGGAAACTCCAACTGCATTTAATAGTGACATTCTTGTTCTTAACCGGATTTTTCAGCATTATATAAGTACTTAGTACTCCCTCCGGATCCGGATCGAAAAGAGTGTACACTTAGCTATTTGCACACCCCTTGAGAAAATACTAACTCCTAGACAAAAAGATGTAATTTGACTAAACTGCCCCTAATTAAATAGGTATTGGGATTTGGTCACATAGCACTTAATAGGGGCAAACCTGAAAAGATAAGGTTAATTATTTCTTGATTTGATAAGTGGACACTCTTTTTGACTCAAGAAAAAAAGGCTAAGTGGACACTCTTTTTTATCCGGAGGGAGTATTATTTGTATCGATAGTGTTTTGGGAAGGATATCCAATATAATTCTAGTGCATGGGGCAACAATAAGAATGTATCTCTTTGCTCAAAGGCAGCAGCCTATCACAAAGCTAAAGTTTGACTCATTGTCGAGTGAGAAGTTCAATGAAAAATCAAAAAGTTATTTACAATCTAGGCTTATCTGTCATGTCTAACATTGGTTTTTTGTTTACAACCATCAAACAGGCTGCCAATTGTCAAACTCAACAGTAGCCACTTCACATACGACAACGTGGACAATGACCACATAACATAATGGATTTCACAACATGGACGAAGGAAAGAACATAACTTTTTTTGAAGAAAAATAAAAGCTTTCTCTGAGCCCATGTCCCTATATTCAAACACCTCTTTTCAGCCCCATTCCAGCATATTTTGCAATCCACTACAACAAAGATACTCATTTTATTTTAAAACTTAACTGTATTAACCCTCAAATATCATACAAGTCCCTTACACTTGCAATCTAGAAATAGAAAATTAACAGTTCTGCAAATTGCAATAACTACGGTATTGAAGGTGTGCTCTGTCGTCTACAGCTCACCCCATGATTTAATTTTGATCAGGAAATCACCCCATGATTTATTCCAATTCAAACATAGACCCGATATCGAATATCTATGCACTTCTACTTCTGCAACTGATCACTATCATCAGTAGCCTTTAATAGATATCAGCAAATTGAGAAATAGACTTAATAGCCTGTTTGACCGATGGAGTCTTATACGATAAAAAGGTGCCACCAAAACTTAAAGGCAAGCTCTATAGAGTGGTGGTTAGACCAACTATGTTGTATGGGCGGAGTGTTTGCCAGTCAAAACCTCTCACATTCAAATGATGAAAGTTGCTGAAATGAGGATGTTGAGATGGATGTGTGGGTCTACAAGGAGGGATAAAATTAGAAATGATGATATCTGGGACAGAGTGGTAGTGGCCTCGGTGGAGGATAAGATACGGAAAGTGAAGTTGAGATGGTTCAGGAATGTGCAAAGGAGAGGCATAGATGCCCCAGTACGGAGGTGTGAGAGGTTGGCTATGGACGGTTTCAGGAGAGGTAGAGATAGGCCGAAGAAGCATTGGGGAGAGGTGATTACACGGGATATGGGTCACGGGCGGGCTTGTGCTTTCGAAAACCACCTCTCCACCCACCAATATAGAGGTAAGGTTTGCGTACATTCTACCCTCCCCCGATCCCACGTTGTGAGATTTCACTAAGTATGTTATTGTAACCTGTTTGGCCAAATCAGCTTATTTTGAAAAGTATTTTTTCCAAAAGTGCTATTTAAAAAAGTACTTTTAGTGAGAAACAGCTTGTGTTTAACCAATTAATGTACAAAATACTTTTGAGTAGCTATTAGTGTTTAACCAATCTTTTAAAAAGTGTTTCTAAATGTGAAATGATTAAGGGACAAGGACACCAATATATGGTTCTTTTCATCACCCCGGATGACGCACACGGCTTTATTTTCTCGGAAGTGCTTTTGGGGAAAAGTTGTTTTGTTTAGCTTCTGAAAAATAGTTTCTGCTACTCCCCAGAGTAACTTTAAATTTTCTCCCAAAAACTTGGTCAAATAGGCCATTAGGCAGCTTAGCATTCCCACATAAATCACAGATCACAATTACATCCTAAAATAGATATGTTATCAATCAACACAAGGCTTGTTTGACCTCATATGACAAGGACGAAGCACAACATCCAAAATTTCCCTGTTTATACAATCATGAAAATGGTTAAAAAATAGACACACCTGTCTGAAAATGGCGTCGGAGCTGAGAGGACTCTCCTTGATTCGGCGGTGAGTTGGCGCCGACGCTCTGTAAGAAAATTTATAAGGCGTTGTTCCTTTGCTTTCCTCACCGCCATTGGCAACACTACCACCATCGTTCCTTTCATTTCCATCACTCGACTCACCAACCGATTTACTCCGCTCATTCACCGTTTCCAATCCAGCACCGCTTCCACATACATCCGAACTGTTGATTGCCTCAAAACCATTACTGCCACGTCTTCTCCGAACCGCGTGATTAGGATCGGAGTTTAGGTTTTCAATACCCGAAGCAGTTGTCATAGTCGCCGTTTCTACGCTCTCTGGCAATTCCGTGATCACCATTGCCTACTCTTACGAAACCACAGCCTAGAAAAGTTCTGGATAGTTCTAGAAAGGCAAAGAAAACACTCGAAAATGTTGGAAATCAAAACTTCACATGCAATGAACTGTTCGTCGGTAAAAGAATTGACATTTATTACATTTTTCTATTATTTGTAATTATATCTGTGGAATTTGTGCATTTTAAGGGGGACAAAGATCGTGAAGATGAGAGAAGCGCTTGCAAGTTTATGAAGAGAGGTCAAGTTGTTTTATAAAAGGACAGAAATGGTGACATGCATCAACTGCGGACTAACATACTTTATTACGATGAGGCTATGCGTTAGGCGTTTATACTTTTGACTAGCTACTTCTATATATACGCTATATTTATTTGAACAAGAAAAATAAGGCTATAAATTAAGATATCTATATTTAAGAGTATCAGCATATGAAATGTTAATATGAATTCATTTGAACCATACTCAGCTCACAAAGTTAGCTTTGTTGGTTTCACAAAGGTCGGAGAAAACGAAAATTACAAGTAACTGCTAATGTAAGAATTGAAATTATAATTCAACTAGAAAACTGAAAATTACAAAGACGTTGAACAAGAAAACTGGAAAGTGTTTTTGATTGCTGAGTCGAGTGTGGCACTCTGTCCTCTGTCCTTAAAATAATATTGCCCCGTATGTATCTTTTATACGTCTTGGACAGTTCGTCTCCCAAGATAAAACAGCAATGAAATAATTGAGCAAAGAAAACTCAAGAGCTACCGTGAAGAATATTAGTAACGAAATGATGCTTGAAAGTTGTAGGAATAAACTATTTTCTGCTTGTGTATTTTCGTGTAGTGTAAGTGTTGCTCAACAATGGTGCAAGGGGTGTTTATATAGGTGAATGAGCGGTTGTTTGACTGTCTCCATATCAGCCATTATTGGCCAAATAATGACCATTATGGAGGTAGTAAAGCCACCAAATAAATGATGAGAAAGACCAACGGATTGGCCATTATAGGAGGAGTAATTCAGCCAAAATAAATGGCTGAATTGAGTGCTTGATGTTTCTGTTCTTACTGCCCAAATTCTGACTTTCTGGAAACTTCAGGGACCAAACTGTACATCTGAAAGAATTCTGATCCAAACTGTATATCTGAAACTTCTGGGATCAAACTGTACTTCTGGCAAAGTTCTCTGTCCCAAAAAGATAATATCAGAAGGCCCGTGAACCCGTGAACCCGGAACCCGGAACCGGACCGGACGGGAGGGCGGCGGCGCGCGTGTGGGCTTTCCTTAAACCGAAGCACATCTAGGTCCTCCCTCTTTTAAACACATGGGATACCCCTTGGGGTCCCAAACCCTAAACCAATTTCTTGTCTTATATACACAACAATTCTTTCTTCCTCTACCAATGAGGGAGAATTGATCACACACCACACTTTTTTATGCTTCAAACACCTTACTTCGTGAACCAATATCTCTTTCATTTCTCAATGAAATTCGACGATTCTTGGCCCTACGGTTATCTACGTACTTAGTAGATCATGCATGTGTGAAGAACCGGATTCTCCAATATGTGTAACACTAGTGTTTAAGCAGTTAAAGTTGGTCGGTCTCTGTTGACACCCAATTTTGTCCCATCTTTTTGGATTTTATTTGCAATTTTTAATATTTTTGACACTTTAAAATAATTTTAAAATATAGGCATATATATATATATATATCATTATTATCATTTATTATTTGCATTTTTTACTGTAATTTGCATTTTAATATCACAATCATACTTTTATCCTAATATTATATGTTATTTTATTTTCACAAAACGGCATTGCATTCTTATTTTTTTTAAGCATCAAACATTTCACAAATATTATATTTTATCATATTATCATCTTTATAATTTATAAATTTTGCAAAGCTTTCCTTTTATATAATAAAACCTCCTTTTATATTTTAACACATAACCCACTTCATTTCCCCAAAACAATTTCTACTCAACCCATTACAATAAAAACAACCCATTTGGACCCCATCCAAGGCCCAACTAATCACCCCCACTTATCCCCTACCAGTGGTCCCCAATTCGACCCAAAAACATGCCCACCCGGATCGCCCAATACCCAATTCCCCTTTCCATTTATTTCCTTTACAAGCCAAAACCCTACAACAAAACATTTTCATTCTATATATCTCTCTCACTCTCTCACTCTCTCTCTCTCTCAATGGCGCTTGCCCGTCGCGCACTTACCACCCCTAACCCTAACGCTGCACACCCACCACCACACCACCACCTACGCGCCACCTCACCACTACCATACCTACAATCGGCGACCCATACGTGACTCCCACACGCCGGTCACTGCTCCGACACTAACGATGCCGCCGCCACCCCACACCACTACCCCACCTACGCCAGGACACCTACACCACCGCCACCGTCGATTTTGGGGTTTTGAGGTCCTAAGTCCGAAAATGAAGTTCAGGTTTACTCTTGTTGGTGGTTTCGATTTCACTTTTGTTGGTGGTTTTGGTACTTTTGTTGGTGGTATCGGGTTTGATTCGTTGGTGGCTTCCGATCTGTTTTGGTGGTTTTATTTTTGGTCTCACAATCACGGTCGAATCACCCCGTTTCGGACGAAAATCTCCAGGGTTTATGTTTCACTTTGTTGTTGGTGTGCACCTGAATTTGGAGGAAAATCGGGTCGGGTCAACTTTGACAAGGTCTGGGCCGAGTTCGATTAATTTCCGTGATTTTTGTATGTTTATATTGTGTTGTTGGTTATCGTAATTTGGAGAAAATCGATTCGATTGGTCAGCGACCCGGATAGTGGTCGACCTTGATTAATTTCCAGTTTTTGTATGTTTATGTCGTGTTGTTGGTTATCTCGTAATTTGGAGAAAATCGATTCGTTGAAAACATCATCGATTGGTCGGTCAGACCGACGGTCAGGTCGACCGGTCGGTCAATTCAGCATTTTTATATGTTTATATTGTGTTGTTGGTTACCTGAAAATTTGGAAAGAAATTTGATTAGGGTTGAAGTATCCTATGCGGGTCGGAGTCCTTTTCGGTCGGGTCGACCGGTTTCAAATAAATTTCGAATGTTGTGTTTTAATATCTTGTTGTTTATTATCACGAAAATTCAAGAAAAAATGTATGATTAGGGTCGGGTCACCGAAATCGTGCGGATCAACATTCAGGGATCAGTCGGGTAAATTTTCGAGTCGGATCGGACGTTTTAATTGCGAACAATTGCTATTTTTGGCATTTTTAAACATCTGCTGTACCTTGTCTTCTTTGTCTTCTTGCTTTGAATTAAATAATGCATTTTGGGCCGATGAAATTAAATTAGTAGCGCTTTTTTTTTTCGTTCGTTTCTCGCTTTCGCTTTGTTTTCTTTAACATCCGTGCGATGGATATCTTTCATTTCTTGTTTTATTGTCTTAACTAATACCTGGCATAGTAGATGAAATTAAATTGAGGCCACGTCTTTTTTTCTTCATTTCATTTCTCTGTTTCTTTAATTTCTTTTAAACATCCGTACCACGGATATGTCTTTGTTCTTGTTTTGAATTAAATCGCACTTAGGTAGGTGAAATTAAATTGAGGCCGCATTTTTCGTTCTTTGTTCTCGCCATCTTTGTTTTGGCATTTAAACATCCGTACGCGGATTGTCTTTCTTGGTTTACTAGTTTAAATAAATACTTCATTTAGGCCAATGAAATTGAATTCGAGGTAGCCTCTCTTGAATCGATTTTAGTTCTTTGTTTTGAATTTATCGATTGATTTCGATATTATTTCTTGTTTTTAACTAATACCGCATTTAGGACCGATGAAATTAAATTGAGCGCTTTTTGTTTGTTTCTCTGTTATCTTGTTTTAAACATCCGCAGCGGATATGTGATTTTTATGCCTTCTTGTTTTTGAATTAAACACCTTTGACATAGGCCGATGAAATTGAATTGAGGCCAGTTCTTTTTTTCTTTTTCGCTTTCTTTTTTCATTTTAAACATCCGCAATGGATTCTTGTTTTAGTTTGAGTTCGTTTTTGAATAAATATTGCATTTTAAGCTTTTATTGTTTTAACATCAGAGCGTGGATATTTCTTATTTTTATTTACTAAACATCCAGTCTTCTCGAATTGCCTCATTTTTACCTTGTTGTTTACCGCCTACTATGCTGCTTTATTATGCAGTTCCAATTTTTAATTTTGCCGATTTGAACACGATACCACACCTGGCCGATGAAAAAATATCCGCTCGATTTTGAGGCCTCCCACGGTTGTAAAGAGCGGAAAATAAGCTTACGCAAGGATGAAACTTAAATCTTTTTCACTGAGAGACCAATATGTTCGGTAGGCAAGGCAACTAAAATGACCAACGAGTCATATGTTTAACCACACATTGATTGGAATGATCTTTTCAAAATTTAAGTCTGAGCCCTCTGTAATCAAAACATTTATTGTTTTGGATGCGGATCCGAAGCTATGTATATTTAATTATTTCTAACCGTTTATTCTTGACAGCTTGCAAAGATAAAGTCAGAAAAGGCAAATAACCCTCGGAGATTATTTATTTTGTTGTTGTCTTTTACTTTCTTTAATTCAACTTTATTCCATTTTGTATTGTAATATTATTGTACTCGTGAAATTATTGAAATATTTAGAATAGGTAGACATAGAATTAATTATTAGGGTAGTCAAAAACTTGAAACCCGTAGCTAGTTTATTTATTTTTAGGCTCGGTTAAGTTTTAAAATTGTTAATCGCTAGTTTATCTATTTTTAGGCCCGTCGCCCATAAAAATCACATTGCATACATCTTTATCAATTTTCATACGAATGCATATTTATATTCTTTTTTTAGCTTTACATGTATATTATTGTCATACAAATGCATGCTTGTACAAATGCATCATTTCATTAAATACTTGCAACATTATTTTTATACTTGTAAAACATGCACTTTTTAACATAATAATTAACCTGAGTTTGATCGGATAACCGCAAGTTAGCGGATCTTAAAGGATGCCTAACCCCTTCCCTTTAGAATAATAGAGAACTCTTACCTAGAATCTCATTAGTTTCGCAGATCACAAAATTGGAGTTATTTTACAGCTTTTAGTTAGTATTCAGGTGCCCTAATTCACCTTAGAATAATTAGGTGGCGACTCCTCAAGCAAGCATTTTTAGTCAATCCAGAGGGAATCGACGCCATCGCGTCGCGAAGCCCGCAGGTCAAAATTGGGTGCGACAGTCTCAACTCCCGCCAAAGGCTAATTTCCAACAAGCTTTTGGGTAGGGATGGCAATTGGGTGGGGCGGGTGCGGGTACCCCTCCCCCGCACCCGTATCCGCCAGAAAATCTTGCACCCGCCCCGCCAGAAAATTTTATACTCGCCACCCGTGGCGGGTACAATTTTCAACATCCATACCCGCCTAGGCGGGTATATTCTTAAATCCACACCCGCTCCACCACCCAAGTGGATATCCGTCACCCGCCAATACCCACATGTACTCGCCTGCCATGTTTTGTAATCAATTCATTTTTTATCAATTAGTGATCAACATGATCCCAAAAATTCAAATTCCAAAAATTATCCCAAAAATTTGAGTCAAGAATCAATATTGTCACGGTCTCATTTTCTTTAGGAGAGAGGGAGGAGAATTTCAGATTTTTTCACCATCAGAATTTCCCATTTTTTTCACCTCTTCCCCCTTGCACAACAAAGAATCAAGAAAACAAAATTTTCAAGAAAGCCCAAAAATTATCCACCCAAATAACTATATATTACAAATGTAGACAAAACCCAGATATTATTTCAGCTATATAAGCTAAAGTTTTTCAACTTTTTCAATTGAACTCCACAAACCCAATTGGTAAAACTTAACAAATGCACAAAAATTGACCTCACCAAGACAACCCCAAAGCACAAAGCAAAGACAACAATATTTTTCGATCAACATCTCCTTTAAAGAAAAAGGCAGAGACGTCGAGGTGGTTCGTGAAAAAAGTTTGTGATTTTCCTTTAAAGAAAAAGGCAGAGACGTCGAGAATGAGAGAGTGAGGAGAGACGGTGTGAAGGGGAACGAGAGAGAGGGAGGCGTGAAGGACTGAAGAGGCATAGGGTTTTGAGTTTTCTTGGAGAATGAGAGACTTGTCGTGACTTATGGGTTGAAGGCACGACTTATGGGTTGCTAATATTTTGGGCTTAGGGCGGGTATAAGGCGGGCGGGTATGACTTCAAATCCACCACCTACCCGCCTATCCGTGACGGGTACATTTTCAATACTCATACCCGCCTACTACCCGCCAAAGTTATACCCATACCCGCCTCAACTGGCGCGGGTGCGGTGCGTAATTCGCAAAATTATACCCACCTGCCATCCCTATTTTTGGGGTTGAGTTAGATCCAAAATTCATTCTTTACACTACATACGGTGTTTAATAATAGGAATGTTTCTGAAGGTATATGTTGTGTATTATTTGGTTTAGTGTAAACACTAAATGCAGATAAAGTTTAACTCATACATTCAAACGCAAATATTTACACCAAACGAAAATGAATACTTAAATGTAAAGTGATAAATTGTGGTTAAGTGCTATATATTCTTACTTTAGTTTTTAATGTCCTTATAATTGGTTTTAAACATATAATGACATTTACATTATTACAAGAGCATGTCATTAAGGGCAAGTCTCCAAATATAGAAATATATTATTATTTTAACAAATTAAAAATGCAACAGTGTGATATACAAAGAACAAACGGAGTAGATGTTTTATATTTTAACAAACAAGACATATTATTTTTTTATGAAAAATTGAAACGGAAGTTCTATAACAATAATAACGATATATTCAGTATAATTTCACCCGGTAGATCTGGAGTGAAACGGAAGTTCTATTAAAAAATATCTAGCCGTTTCTGTTGACCATACCTAATTAGAATCAAACAAGATGCTCTTTTGTTTACACAATTACTAAACAAAAAGAAAAAACTGACCAGATAAGAAACTCCAAATATGATTATGAATCAAATTAACTCTGTAATACCATTAAGGGCAGAATTGACAGATTTACATCTTTGACTACAAATCTATTCGGAAAGGGTAACATTACATTAGTAGTATCTGTTATTTTATTAATACAAACTTTCCAATAAAAAAGTAGGTAGCTTGGATCCCTATGTTAATCAAAAAGAGAAAAAAGATAACAACGTATTTATTATTCAAAGCTGAAAAGCAAATTAAATTAAAGTACTCTTTATAAACTATTGTTCATCCTAAATTACATTGAAATTCATATAGATTATTTATATATATTAACAGACTTAATTAATTTTTGGACGACAATTCTTTTTGTTTATCGAGGTTTAAATAGATTATTTATATATATTAGATGAATTTTAATTTGAATACAGAAGTTGAATCAAAATTATTGATTTTGTTGAACCCGCACAAATTATAAGATTATGGCAGAATATTATAACAATAATGAATACAAAAACTAGTTATCAAGTGACAAATTTGTTTGACGCCAAGAGGGGCTTAAAGCAGTTAAGAGTAGGGCTGGCCAGTGGGCCGGGACGGCCCGACCCCGCCCCGACCCCGCCCCGACCCCGTCCCGAGCCCGCCCCGGTCCCGCCCCGACCCCGCCAAAAAAATAAATAAATAAATAACGGGGGCGGGACTCGAACTCGGGACGGGACGATGTCTCGTCCCGTGAGACCCGAGCCCGCCCCAGGCCCGCTTGACCCGACCCCGCCCCAGGCCCCGTCCCGAGCCCGAGCCCGAGCCCGCCCTTTTCTCCCTTTGCAAAAATGGCCGTTGCACCAACGACCATTTTAGATTATGGCCGTTGGCCAACGGCCATTTTAGGCCCCCCCCTCCCCCAACCCCCTACCCCTTAATATTTATTTTTAATCCATAAGTTATTATATTTACACTTTAACCCAATTTTTCAACTATAAATAACTCATTTTCTCTTCATCTTTCTCACAAATCTTCCTACAATCTCTCTAATTTCTCAATATATCTCTCTACAAGTCTAAATTGTTTGCTAAATATTGAATTTTATTTATTCATTTGGGTACTGGGAGTGAAGTTGGAGACTTGCTTGAGGATCTTGCATCGAGTAAAGTTTCAATTTTCAACCTTTCGATTACATCGCCGACGTTACGTCAGCTTTGGTACATTCGTTCCTTCATTAAATTATTATTGTCTGTTTATTTTATTTAGCGCACTTAATTTTATTGTCTTTAATTATTTATTATCATAATTAAAATGAAAGGATTAAAAGGTATGTTTAAGGGTAAGGGTAAGAGTGCTTCTTCTAGTAGGGGCAACCATGGCAATGGTACTTCTTCTAGTCATCTTATTCCTACACAGGATGATTTTGTTGATACTCAACATTTTCCTACAATACCATTAGATTTAGACCAGGAGCTATTTTCTGGAACTCAAGAAGACTTTAATTTAGACGATGATATAGATGATATACCCACTAATGTTGATGACAACACACCCACTAGTGCACCTTCAACTGAAATACCTCCTATTCCCCCTAGTATGAGACGAGGTCCAGCAAAACGACCATTAAAATCAGATGCATGGACATTTTTTGATAAGGACGTAGAGAATCAAGTAGCCATATGTAAAATTTGTAAAAATATTTTAAAATTTAAAATTGGAAAAGGTCACGGTGGGACGGGGGGTTTAATTAGACATGTAGTAAGTGCTCATCCAGCTAGGTATGCCCAATACCAGGCTTCAAAATCGAAAAGAACGTCCGCTCCATCAGGACAAGGTTCACATACTGATATTGTCCCGGACCAAGTACAGGGTCAAATTAACCCTATGACGGGGGGAATTGTAGGCTCTAAATACAATAAACATAGAGATAGGGAAGCAATATCAAAATTAGTTGCTGTGGAGGGTTTGCCTTTTTCATTTCCTTCATCTCCGCTTTATTGATTACATTAGAGATATATATAATCCTGCTTTTAACGCTTTTCCTAGATCAACTGTTAAGAGAGATGTATTTAAATTCGCGCATGAATATCAACAATATTTACGTTTTTCATTATATCATTTTAATGGCAAAGTATCTATCACGTCTGATATAGGTCGTAGTACTAACGGCCATGATTATTTAACTGTAACTTGTCATTGGATAGATTATAAATGGTCTATGCAAAAACGTATTTTAGCGTATAGATATATAGATGATAGGCACACTGGTACTTTTATTGCATAAAATATTTATCAAGTGTGCGATTATTACGGAATTACCGATAAAATTATGACTATTACATTAGATAACGCTTCTAATAACAATTACGCAATTACAATTTTAAAAAATAGTTTAACTCCATCTTTTCCAGACTATTTTCATATAAAATACGCGTGCCATATATATAACTTAATTGTAAAGGATGATCTATCACTTTTTGAAGACATTCTTAGTAAAATACAATTTGCTATAAACTTTATTTTTAAAAGTAATAAAGTACAACGTAGAAAAGATTATAAAAAAATTCGTCATGATTGTGGACTACCTTATAGAAAAATTCCACAAGAATTATCCACTAGGTGGAATTCTTTATACGAGCAACTACTTGTTGCTTATGACTATAAATTACTTATAACTTTATTTTTTAACTCTCATAATAAAAAGCCAGCTGATATGATTTTAGATAGTGATTGGGAAAAAATTTCCGAACTTATTGTATTTTTAGAGAAATTTTTTCAAGCAACAAAAGAATTTTCCGGTATATATTATCCTACTATTTCAACTATGTTATTTTATATAACTCTAATATTTTTATTACTTAGTGAATATATGAAAAAACTAGCTTATAAGGCAGCTATTAAAAAAATGTTTCTCAAAATAAAAAAATATTTTATTCCTATTCCCTCTATTTATATTATTAGTTCTGTATTAAATCCTACTATTAAAATAGACGGTACTAAATCACTAATTGAAACTATTTACGATTGTATAGAAGTACTACCACCTCCAAGTCCCAAAAATCTAAATCACCCACCACCTATTGAACAAACTAAAGAAGAAGTGTTGTCTAGCGTAAAACACCAATGCAAAAATATATATAGATTTTATCAACAAGAAAATACTAGTAACTTACCAGCTTCCATACCATCTTCTTCATCTTCAACACAACCTCACAAAAGACATGTTGTTTCTGCGGCTAGTATTGAAAGCCTCAGAAATAGAATGTGCGGTCGTACCTCTACTACCAACCAAATTAGCAAGTTGGATATTTTTGTTTTGCAGGGTTCTGTACCGTATCAAGAAGTTATCAATGAAGATGGACATGAAGACTTGTTGAAATACTGGAGGGAGAATGAGAAGACCTCTCCGACACTTTCATTGATGGCTCGAGATGTTTTGAACATTCAAGCGTCGTCAACTGCGTCTGAAAGCGCTTTTTCTGCAGGCAGATATCAAATAGGAGACCACAGACACTCATTAGCCGGAGACAGCTTGGAAATTGCAGTATTATTCAGAGAT
Organism: Anisodus acutangulus; assembly: GCA_029783415.1. Lineage (NCBI taxonomy): Eukaryota > Viridiplantae > Streptophyta > Magnoliopsida > Solanales > Solanaceae > Anisodus > Anisodus acutangulus. The sequence goes on along the minus strand of CM056491.1, from coordinate 33,212,934 downwards.
TGGATACGAGCGGAGCAGAGCGGAGAAGGAGCGGTCAACCGGAGATCAACGAAGAAGATGATGAAAACTACAACGAAATCTTAACCGAAGGTAGTGGAAGCGACGTGGATCAATTTGACCAACAAATACCAATTCCAACCGAAGAACCACATGAAGTCATCAAGCAATTAGAACATGTTTTTTTGAGAATGTAATTTTTTTAATTGTAATTTTATTATGTAATTTGTAACTTTTGGACAACACCACAAAGTTGCAATTTAGATTTTAGACAATTGTATTTGTATTACAAAAAAATCATATGTCTATTAAATAATATAAGAGACACAAAAATAACCTTGGGATGTTTTTATTACACTATCTTGTTTTGTTTATTGAGTTTTTTTATACATATGTTATTTAAAAAAAAAAAACCCGCCAGATCCCGCCTCGAGCCCGACCGACCCGAGCCCGCCTCGCCCGCCGACCCGATATCGACGGATCGGGATCGGGACTGACTTGCTCCACCCGCTAGACCCGACTCCACCAGAGCCCACCCCACCCCGACCCCTTCTCCCGCCCCGCCCGACTCCCGACCCTCGCCAGACTACCGCTGCACTGAGCCCACCGCCACTCTTAGTTAAGAGTTGTGGCGAAGTCAGAATTTTCACAGGGTTTAAAAATATAAAGAAGTAAATAAACAAAGAAGTAAGAGTTCAACATTTGCTATATATACATAAAAAATCATTTTAATCTTATATATACAGGGTAATTTTTTGTAGAATGGGGTTCCAGTGAACTCCTAAACACCACCTGGCTCCGCCTTGGTTATGAAAGCCGAATGTCTCTCGGAAACAGCCGTTCTACTTACCAAGATAGAGGTAAGGTCTGTGTACACTCTACCCTCCTCAGATCCCACATTGTGGATTTCACTGGGTATGTCCTTGTTTATTTGTTGTTATGTTGTTTTATCTTCCAATAAACATTATTTTTCATATAATAATATGCATCGATTGATAGGTATAGAGGAACAAGTAATGGGGGCGATGACGAGATGGGTCTAGTGAGGAAATGACAGAGATCTTCAAGATCACAATTCACAGGGAAGAGCCGCTCCAAAGTTTCAAGGAGTAACAAATATTGGGTTTTTATATTAATCTAATAAATACAAGATATTTACATTTTATAAAAACACTATTATTTAATTATAATTAAGTGATATATATTATTATTTTAATTTTTAATTGTTAAGATTACGCGATATAGACTAGTCTCTTTGCTAGGGGTGGTCACGGTTCAGTTTGAATCGTTTTTTATGTAAAACAAAATCAAACCAATTAAATCGGCTATTCAAATCGTTCAACGACCAAGCCAATTAAATTGGTTTGTTATCGCTTCGATTTTTATCAATTTTTTTTGGTTATTTTGATCTTTTCAATTTTTATCGATTTCTTTAAAATATATTACAGTAAATTCAGGTTGGTTTTTCTATCTTTACAACCAAAGTCTAAACAAAATAATCACTATGTTCATGTGAAGCAAGCAACAAATATTACAAACTTTGACCGAAACTGATATATATATATATATATATATATATATATATATATATATATATATATATATATATATATATATATATATATATATATATATATATATATATATATATATATCTTTTTTAGAATAAAGCTTACCACCAATTTGGCTCTGATTTTGTACAACTTAGAGAGAGAAAAATAAACACTACATTTTGTTCAAGCCTACAATTAAGGGCTGTTGGCTGCTACTTTGTTGGCCAATTCTTTTGTCTACTTATTTGCTTTGTTAAGGCCCAATCTAGTAAGAAAGGCCCAAGAGTAAGAAAATACAATATCTATTGTTAATTTTTCATATCAAAAATAAAAATACACACACATATATAATTCTTAAAATAAGTATATATAAAGTCGATTTAATTCGATAATTTTCTATTTAAAACCAAAACCAATCAAATATTATCGGTTTTCAAAAGTAAAAACCAAATAAAAATATTGAGTTTTTTTTTTTGGAATTGATTTGGTTATCGGTTTTTCGTGAACACCCCTACTCTTCGCATCGTGTATGTATGTGACAGGATGCAGCTTTGTGTGGATATATATATATATATATATATAGTGATTAAGAAGAAGTTTAAATCCAATACTATTTCATGTCAATTTGTCAATGGGTGAAACAAAGGATTAAAAGAAACAAGGATAATCTATTTAAATGAGTTTAACTTATATGCACCGATAACATAAAAGAATTTTACACTATCATATCACATTCACTTGTTCCAGTAAATAAAAAGTCTTATTTTCAAGATTACATATTATACTTTTTATGAAAAGTTGATTATTTGTAAATAATCTCATAATATAAAAAAATGTTTATGCTGTCTCACGAAAGGAATATTGATTTTTCCTTAGCTTTCACAAAAAGAAAAGAGCATATGATCAGTTATGGCATAACTGAGGTGAGAAAATGTTGAAAGTCAGTCTTGATCATGATTTTCGTTCATTAAACTTGACTTTTACTACGAAAAAGGCTTAAAATATTTCTCCGTACATTAGTATATTTTGAGTATTGAGTGGTGATTTATAAGTTTGTAAAATGTTATATCAAATAACTCATATATTTTTTAATTAACTTGATAATTATTTTTTGGGTTGATTTGTTAAAGTTTTCAAATTGAAGAATCCCATGAAAATTGTAATTATTTCTTACAAAGAAAATCAAGAGATTTAGATAGCACCAACTATTATTAAAAATTAGTGGAATTGAAATTCAAAGAATATAGTAATATAAACTCAAGGCAATTGAAGGATGCATACCTAACAAAATATTAGGGCATAATATTGCATATTAACGAAAATCATCACTAAAATTTCAAATCAAGGAATAATTACGCATACAAATTCATCAAATCACTTAAACTTCATATCACAAAGATGTTAAAAATCATCGAGTAGTAAGCAAGCTCTCAGTTTGGTTAAAAAGATTTTGGGACAGATTGACGGAAACTTTATGTATTATATTAGTCCAAATATTCAGAGCTAACTCCCACTTTGTGTCATCAATGTAGTATATTTTATGGACAGGAGAAATGTAAAGGATGCTTACTCAATTAAACATTCATGAACTGAGATTAATTTTGAAAACCATAGGGAATCCATGGAAGGCCTCAGCTGCAAAGAATAAAGATGGTATTTCAGGGAATTTGTTTGCTCTTCAAAGGGGAAATGAAGCATTAGTAGCTGAAATAAGGGCCTCTAACATTTCTATTGACAACCTTGTTGCTTGGGTCAGTATAAGCCTCTTACCTACTTGATAGAGGCTGACATAATTAGGTACAATGATTACATTTCGATCGTTGCCTGCAATGTTTTTTGTACTGAGAAAGTTACCGTGCGAGCTCCGAATTAATGTTTGTACTTGATAGATAGGTACAATGATTACTATTAAAATAGTTTCATTTTATCATGTAACAAATACATATAATTTCAGTTCTAATCATAATCATGTAATTTTATGTTTAATATTAAAGTATTCTTAGAATTCTCATCCTTCAAGTTAGAATAAACATTAAAATATACAGACCATATGCAAGACTGGTTTGAACAGTCCATGTAAAGAATTTTTTCCAGTTCTGGTTCCTGCCATCTCTTAAAGCAGCTATAAAGTTTTTAGGTAAGTCTCTTAAAGTAAGTGACTTGAATGCAACCTATATTAATCCAATATGCATGAGCAATATCATTGTTATTTAATAATTTGAAGGTAGCATGATCACTATCTACAATGATAGTTTCTTCAGTAGTTTTTACTACTCGTAGAAAACCTAGTTTCTCAAAAGTACTCATTTAATATATATATATTTTTAATCTTTTTGAGGTTAGACATGCGTGTCACGCTCATGCATCAAAAGATAAAAAAAATGTTTTACAAACTAGGGTTTTGAGTTTTTTTATTAAAAGCGTTTGTTGAGTTGTTTTTGCAGATAAATAAATAAAATATGTAAATAATTTTGATAAATTTGACACTCAAATTCTCAAAAAACTCAAAAATAAAGATGACCCCGACCCTCACCATCAGACGTATTGAAAGAAAAGGTAATACACAATAAAGTCACGCCTTAAAAAATATCCTTGACCCTCATAATTAATCGATCTCATTAGAGGAAACGCCCTGAAAATCGGTACAGATTTATATTAACGTCATTGTATAGCTTAAAGTACCCTTCCAGCTAACATAATCTATTAACGTGTCAAACATTCTTAATCGTCAAAATGTGAGTATTTTCTATGGTACTTAAGTTATGTGCAATAACAATGTACGTATTTTACACACTATTTGAGTAATATAACATGTCAAAGCATATTAGGTATCATTTTTATTAGGTTATCATTTAACAACAACAACAATAACATTTTCAGTGAAATCCCACAACGTGGGGTCTGAGGAGGGTAGAGTGTATGCAGACCTTACGTCTGCCTTAGTAGGTAGAGAGACTGTTTCCGAGAGACCCTCGGCTCAAGACAGAGCATAAGCACAAGCAAAGAAAACGCACAAGCAAAGCAAGATAAACGGCCAGATCCGGTCAGTATGAAAATGCTGATATCAAAAGCGAATAAGCCATGATAGCGCATTCTGAAAAAGTAAGCAGTAACTACCGCAGGTAAATAAGCTACAAAAAATACACTAGAGAACACATAGTAGCAGAAATCAAACTACATGAAACTATAAAGACATACCACGCCTATTAGTATGATAGGCTAAGCGGACCTACATTAATAACACTACATCTACCAGTTTGCAAGCGTAAGTAGGACTACGCTCGACTACCTACTACCCTTCTACCCTAACTCGTGTCCTCCACAACCCTCTATCTAAGGTCATATCCTCAGTAAGTTGCATCTGCGCCATATCACGTCTAATCACCTATCATCAATACTTTTTCGGCCTACATCTACCCCTCATGAATCCGTTCATAGCCAACCTCTCACACATCAGCACTGGGACATTTGTGTCTCTCCTCTGCACATGCCCAAACTATCTCAACCTTTTTTCCCGCATCTTATCCTCCACCGAGGCCACTCCCACTTTGTGTCGGATATCATCATTTCTAATCTTATCCCTCCTTGTATGACCACACATCCATCTCAGCATCCTCATCTTCGCACTTTCATCTTTTGGATGTGTGAAGTCTTAAATGGCCAACACTCCGCCCCATACAACATAGTCAGTCTAACGACCGCCCTGTAGAACTTGCCTTTAAGTTTTGGTGCCACATTTTTATCGCACAAGACTCCAGATGCGAACCTCCATTTCATCCACCCTGGCCCTATATGGTGTGTAACATCGTCATCAATCTCTCCATCCCCTTGGATAATAGACCCGAGGTACTTGAAGCTTCTTTTATTTGGAAGTGGATCTTAAATTGTCAAGATCACCTCCCAAATCAGAGTCTGTGTAACAAAGAAGTTCAGTATGAATTGAGTACCAAGACTCACTTCCACGCATGTCTCAAGGTCGCTCCTGTTACTGAACTTGCACTCTAAGTATTCTGTCTTGGTCCTACTCAGACTGAACCCTTTAGACTCCAAAGTCTGTCTCCAAACCTTCAACTTAGCGTTCACTCCGCTGCGAGTTTCATTAATCGGGACTTCATCATCTGCGAATAACATACGCCATGTCACCTCCACTTGGATTTATCACGTCAGTCCATCCACCACCAAGGCAAATAAGAATGGGCTAAGAGTTGATCCTTGGTGCAGTCCCATTATCACTGGGAAGTGCTCCGAGTTTCCTCCTACTATCCGTACCCTGGTCTTGGATCCATCATACATATCCTTGATCGCCTTAGTGTACGCCACAGGTACACCTCTAACCTCCAAACATCTCCATAGAACCTCCCTAGGGACTTTGTCGTATGCCTTCTCGAGGTCAATGAAAACCGTATGTAAGTCTCTATTCCTTTCCCTATACTGCTCCACCAACCTCCTAATAAAATTAATAGCTTCTGTAGTCGAACGCCCCTGCATGAATCCAAACTGATTCTATGAAATATACACGCCTCTTCTCACTCTCATCTCTACGACCCTTTCCCAAACTTTCATAGTGTGGCTTAGCAGCTTGATACCCCTATAGTTGTTACAACTCTGGATATCATCTTTGTTCTTGTACAAAGGGATCATTTTACTCCACCTCCATTCTTCGAACATTCTCGCCGTCTTAAAAATGACGTTAAAAACTCAGTCAGCCACTCCAAATCTGACCTGTCTGCTCTCTTCCGAAATTCAACTAGGATCTCATCAGACCCGGTCGCTCGTCCCCTGCGCATCCTGCGAACAACACCCTTAACCTCAACAAGCTAGTTAATAGTGTATAAATATTATTTATACTATTAATACATATAACTTATATTCTTTGTTTAGGTATTTGGATAAGGCATTATTACTCCCCCGAACTATACCTGAAATGGCTACGACACCTTATATTTGTGGGGTCCTATTAACCCCCCCTCCAAACTTTTTAAAAGTCTTTATTGTTGACGTGGCATGAGAACCAATCATTTGGCAGGCGGTGAAATACACGCGCTGCCACATGTAATTTGGTATTTTTTTTAAAAAAAAATTAAATCTATTTCATTTTCTATTTTTTCTTTTCTTTTAATTTCTAAATGTGATGAAAATATTATTTTGTATTTTGAAAAATAAAAAGGACAATTATTTTTGTATGAACTTGAAAAATTATTAGAGGTGTTGAGCATATTCGAAGGTTGTTGATGTTTTAAAGTTGAGATTCAAGTGCTAAATTCATTCTAATTCCTTAGTTGTTGATGAAATTCGAAAATGAAATAAGAATTTTGAATCCATCATTGTTGAACCTTGAAAAAAATGAATTTGTCAAAATTCTTGGTTGTTGGCCAAATTGATTACCGGGGTATGGTGATGTTGTTGTTGTGAAGTTATAGTTGAAATTTGATCTTGATTGGTGCGGATTTAGCTGAGTTTTTGTTGAATTTTGATTCCAAAAATTAAATTTGGAGCTCTTGAAAATGGGTGATAAAATGGGATGAAGAACTCTTGAAAATCAACTTTGGAATTGATACGCGACCATTTCGTATAGGTTAGAGCCCTTTTTTTTAAATTTCCACGCGCTTGAAGGAGGTGTTCTCACGCAGTGTTCCACGTTAGCAATAAAGGTGCAAAGAATTATACTTTAAAAAAGTTTAGGAGGGGGTAATAGGACCCCCCGCAAAGGTAAAGTGTGTCGTTGCAACTTCTGATATAGTTCGGGGGAGAATAGTGTCGTATCCCATTATTCTAAAGATAGCCACCCAAAACCCAAGTGAGTGTTACGGATTCTTTTTTTTCTTTTCATAAAGCACAACAAAATCGTCTTCTAAAAAGCGTATTGTACATACATTAATGTATTTGGCTGAGGTACAATAAACGCAAAAGTAAAACTATATATATATATATATATATATATATATATATATATATATATATATATATACATACATACATACATACGCGCGCACACCATCGTGCGTAAAATTGAAAGAAATAATCCCCTTGATTATTTTCATTAATTGAAATGTATTTATACAAGTTACAAAATAGGAGAATCATATTCCTATTCTACTCCTAAAACCTTATTCTACCATAATTCTAACTATACAATTATGGTAAGTGTATAATCCTAATTTAGGTAACAAATACACGACAATATACACTAAATATATTTACCATATATACAAGATTACAAGGTTGTAATCTGCCCATGATGGGCCAGCCCACTGGCTATCGTGACTGCCTGTATTCCCGTGATATACACCTTTGTATATCAAGTGTATATCACGGGTATATATACTTTGTTTAACACTCCCCCGCAGTCATAGCGGGCGGTCTTCGAACGCTGAGACTGTCCCTAAAATCTTCAAAAAGGTCCGCGGGTAGACCCTTTGTAAAGATGTCTGCAACTTGATATCTAGACGGGACATGGCATACGCGAACGTGACCCCGAGCAACCTTTTCACGGACAAAGTGAATGTCCATTTCGATATGCTTAGTACGTTGGTGCTGAACCGGGTTACGTGAAAGGTAGATGGTACTAATGTTATCGCAATATACCAAGGTTGCCTTATGAATGGGACAATGAAGCTCCAAAAGCAAATTACGTAGCCAACATGATTCTGAGACTACATTAGCTACCCCTCGATATTCGGCCTCTGCACATGAGTGGGATAGAGTTGCCTGACGCTTCACTGACCAGGAGACCAAGTTGTTGCCAAGGAACATACAGTAGCTAGACATCGACCGTCTGGTGTCTGGACAACCACCCCAATCAACATCTGTGTATGATATAAGTGTGGATGGAGAGGAAGCATATAAATGCAAACCATAGTCCAGTGTACCCTGAATATACCTAATGATGCGTTTGATTGTATTCATGTGCTCAATTCAGGGATCATACATGAATAACACACATGCTGGACGGCATACGTAATATCCGGTCTTGTAAAAGTAAGATACTGAAGAGAAGACTGCGATAGCGAGTCGGGTCCTCGTATGGTGCGCCGGTCGCGACACTAAGCTTGAGCTTTGTATCAACAGGAGTGGAAGTGGACTTACATGATGACATCCCCGCCCTCTCGATGATCTCAGCCGCATACTTTCTTTGAGACAAAAATAAACCATATGAATGACGCTTGACTGCAATCCCCAAAAAGTAACTCAAAGGCCCTAAGTCTTTCATAGCAAACTCAGAACTGAGCATGGCCATGATAGACTGGCGTAAGGCATCGGAAGAGGCAGTAAAAATGATATCATCCACATACAGCAGAATGTAGGTCAAGGACGAACCACGACGGTAGATGAACAAGGAATTATCTGACCTACTGTGAGTGAACCCAATAGTCAAAACATAGTCAGCAAATCTCGTATACCAGGCCCGTGGAGACTGATTAAGCCCATATAAGGACTTCTTTAATAAGCAAACATGATGAGGATGGTGAGGATCCCTGAATCCCAATGGCTGATGCATATAGACTGCTTTCTTGAGATCACCATGTAGGAAAACATTCTTGACATCCAACTGATGAATAGGCCATGCCTTTGAGAGAGCTAAGCTAAGCACAGTGCGAATGGTAGCCGGCTTGACCACCGGACTAAACATCTCACCACAATCTATCCTAACATGCTGAGTCTTACCATCACCCATAAGCCGTGCCCTATGTCGAGCGAATGAACCATCCGAATTTTCTTTATGAGCAAAAATTCACATAGACCTGATAACATTAATACCAGAGGGACGGGGCACCAACTCCCACATCTTATTATCAATAAGAGCATTATATTCATCAGTCATAGCAATTTTCCAATTCGGGTCGTTTAAGGCAGACATGATTACGGGGCAAGGGGGATTTAGAGACATTCGAATGTAAATTAAAATATCTTTTTGGTGTAAAAATACCCCGTTGACTACGAGTTACTGGTCTAATACTCGAGGAAGAGGTGGACAAATTTTGGGAATTTTCTGGGCTCGGGAAGGACTGGACAGCAGGCAGTGGGCTCTTGGCCCAGTCTGAAACAGACTCGGCATCGAAGCTTGATGGACCGAATCGACCGGTTCGGTGTTGGGTTTCGCCCAATCACCGAATCGCCCGGTGAGAAGACGGGCGATCTTGACCGAGAGACGGGCGATTGGACCAGGCGATGGGTCCATCAAGAATTTTGGGTGCGGGAGATGTCCGAAAAATGCCGAATAATATACGGGGATATATGGTCATCCAAAAAATTATACGAACTAGGTTCGGGAGTATGAACTTTCGTAAATGGAAATTGGGTTTCATAAAAAATGACATGCCGATTAATTATGATTTTCTTGGAGGATAAATCAAAACATTTATAACCACGATGATTAGACGGATAACCCAAAAACACACACGGAGTAGACCGAGCCTGAAGTTTGTTAATTGTAGTGGATGGGAATAACGGATAACGCAAGCACCCAAAAACTCGAAGATGAGAATAAGAAGGGTTCTTATTATATAGGATTTGGAGGGGGGAAAAATATTTCAGACCTTTGGAAGGAATTATGTTAAGGAGATATGTTGTCATTTGAAGAGCATGATGCCAAAAATATGGGGGTACGGAAGCATGAAGTAAGAGAGTGCGGACAATGTTATTTATGGAACGAATTTTGCGTTCAGCTTTCCCATTTTGTGAAGATGTATGAGGGCACGAAAAATGAAAATTGATCCCATTATTTGCACAGAACTCCCGAAACACCCTATTGTCATATTCTTTCCCATTATCGCACTGAATATTTTTTATTTCTCTTTCGAATTGTGTTCTAATGAATGCTCTAAATTTTATGAAGGTGGAAAACACTTGAGATTTATTGGCAATTGGAAACGTCCACAAAAATTTAGAATAATCATCCAAAAAAGCACATAATATCGATGACCCAACGAACTTAGAACAGGAGACGTCCATAGGTCGCTATGAATAATATCAAATGTCATTGAAGTATGAGAATTTAAGTCTATAAATGGCAACTTAAAAACTTTTCCTAAAGAACAAGATTGACAAAGTGGAGTACGACTCGTACCCTTACAAGAAATAAAACTGTTTTTATCTAAAATTGATAAAATAGAGGATCCCGGATGACCAAGGCGAGCATGCCACAAGGAAGGAGAAATGGCTGCAAAGGCTGATGGCAAGGCTTGACTCGATAGACCAACACCGGGCGTGATAGGATAAAGATCTCCCCTATTATCACACCTCATGAGAGGACTCCCCGTCTTGAAATCCTTCACAGAGAAACCAAAAGGATCAAATTCAACAGAAACAGAATTGTCAGTGGTGAATTTTCGGACAAACACTAAGTTTTTAATCAATTTGGAAGCATGTAAAGTATTTTTCAAGATAAGGGGTGGATTGGGGGGAGACAACGTTTTCTGACAATAACCCTGAATTGGAATAGAGTTTCTATTACCGACAATTATACAGCAAGGGTTGCTCAAATTGGAATAAGATGAGAGAGTACCTGAATCGGATGTCATGTGGGTGGTGGCACCGGTATCCATATACCAATTTGGGTCCGGTTGTGTCAACCCTAGTGTGTGTATCGCGACCTCGGTATCGGTCTGAGTGGGGCCTGCTGCGTGGTGAGCTTGCGAAGGCCGGGGCTATTCGAGCCGAAACAGCTGCCGTGGCTAAAACCTGGAATTCTTTGCCGTTCTTGGGCGATGTGGGCCGTCTGGGTTGCTGGAAAGCCCACTGGCCAGTGGTTGCAAACTGTGGTGGAGCTGGGCCGTAGGGCCACTGTCCACTGGTCCAAGCCCACGGCCCAGAGGCCCAAGGCTGAGACCAGGGGTTCGGTGGCCCACCGAAACCGGAGGAGCCATCGCCATCGCTGGCCACCGTGACTGCCGCCTGAACCGCCGCGTTTGCCCCCGCAATTTTTATTTTTCCGGCCATTCTTGTTGCCCCCGTGGTATTGGTTTTGGTTCGAATTGTTGACATAATTTTGAGGACTTGGGGAGGAAGTCATCATGACCACGGGACTAGCATTAGTAGCCGCCTTTTTAGCCAAACCGACTTCTTCCAAGGTAAGCATGGATCGGGTTTGATAGAACCTTGAAAGAGGATTACTTTGACGAAGGAGAGTCCCAACGCCACTATAGGCCTCGGATAGGCCAACGACCATCTGTAAAACAAGACGATCTTCACTAACAGGCGTACCAACGTTGCGGAGTTGGTCCACCAATTCCTTCAACCTTTTGCAATATGCTGAAATGTTCGGAAAATTTCCATGTTGACGTGGGAAAAATCCTGTTCAAGGGTAACAGCTCTGGAATTTTGATTATCCTGGAATATGTCACGCAGTCTATCCCATGCGGCCATCGCCATAGCGTCTGGCTCGATAATCGTCTGCAATAGGTCGGTGGAGATAGTAGAATATATCCACTGAACGACAATGGCATCAATCATTGTCTATAATTTAGGATCCTCCTCGCGTTTAGGCACCTCTGTATCATCAAGAGCCGCGTGGATGATGTGATGGATGACTTGATGCGAACGAGCGTGAATTTTGAACAACTCGGCCCACGTCGCGTATTGGACGTTTTCTATTTCAAGAATTAACGGGATATGATTCTTGATGTTAGAAACAACAAGGGCAGGGTTAAACGAGTTCTTTGATGTAGACATACCGAAAGAACAAGAGGTGAAAGAGAGATTTTGAGAGCGGAAGACAAAATTTGGTAAAACCCGAGGGGGGGTGGGGTCTCGGCCGAGAGGGAGGAACAAAAAATTTGAGAGAAAATTTTTGTGTGACCTAGACTTTTGATACCATGAAAGAAATAATCCCCTTGATTATTTTCATTAATTGAAAGGTATTTATACAAGTTACAAAATAGGAGAATTCTATTCCTATTCTACTCCTAAAACCTTATTCTACCATAATTCTAACTATACAGTTATGGTAAGTGTATAATCCTAATTTAGGTAACAAATACACTACAATATACACCAAATATATTTACCATATATACAAGATTACAAGATTGTAATCTGCCCGTGATGGGCCAGCCCACTGGCTACCGTGACTGCCTGTATTCCCGTGATATACACCTCTGTATATCAAGTGTATATCACGGGTATATATACCTTGTTTAACAGTATACACACAAATTTACAAAGACAAAATTAAACTAGTGCCAATTCATGTCATATAGTACAAAAACTAAAAAGGATATCGAGGCATAGAACTGGGTAAAATTCACAAATCGTCTCTTTCAGCCTCTATAATTAAAAAATATCCACTATATTATTTGTTGCTCCCAAATGCACATGCAAGTACACACGATCGTACAAATAACATAGAATTTTAAGTCCAGATATCATACTCATAGGAAATTATGATTAACTATTTATTAAATTAAACTAATGCTAATTATCTAATTAAGAAATAAAATCCAATGTTATATTTATAAACTAACTAATTAAAGAAAATATATAATGAACTTCAACCAAGAAAATAGTTGACGGGTTAATTATTACTTTATGAGTATCTCCGGAGTTGCTCACAAGTTTGTAGATATTACTCTAACGCACATATCCCTATGGTCATAAAAAAATAACAAGAACACATTTAAATCTCCGTATTCAACTAAGCAAGACTAAATGATAATTTCTATCCTCATTAGCGAAACATATTAATACGAACAAGCGTTATTTATTCTTATTATGCATGCAAATTCCCTATCCCTAGTTTCAATTTACAAGCCACAGATAGTGTTCAACTATTGGCCAGATAATTAAACAATTGAGATCAAGAATATATAAATAATTCAAAGATGGAAAATCAATAGATATAAATGATAATAAAACGTCAACTTTCATGTTTTGGAAATGAAAAAAACAACAAAATATCCGAATAAAAACGTAAAAACATAAAAGCGTAAAAACATAAAAACGAGTATTACATGAAAGAAAAGGTAAAACCCAATAATTACGACTTTCGCGGTGGTTCCAAACTCTCTCTAGATCCAAAATTCTGAACTCGAGATTAAAAATAATCTAAATGTTATGTAAAACTCATGTTCTCTGAAATATTTATAGGGGCAGGAAAAAGCTCAAATAAAATAACAGAGTCCAAAACAAATAGGAAAATTAGCTTCCGAGAAATTGTTGAGTGCGTCCAGTTCCTCCACCGACCAAGTCATTTGTTGTTTCTTACGAACTCTGTTGTTACGGCAAAACGTATTGCCTTCAATTGTTACTTCAGCACAAATTTTACTCCCAACATCACACAATAAATTCACCCATCATTAAGACCACTTTCCACATTAAAGAGCCACGTAGACATACATATATTGGCCTTCCATTCTAATCTTCAACGTACAGCCCCTTATTTATTTAAAAAATTACATTTCCTTCTTTTTCTTCCATGTTTATTCAATTGCGCTCCAAATCTCTTCATCTTACCCCCTTTATTCATATATAATAAAAATATAATATTAAGCATAAAACAATATAATTTATACTCAAAAGACAATTAAAAATATTAAAACATAAGAAACAATGAGTAAATATATACATTTTAGGCCGAACATCAATTGAGTTTCAAATTTCACATGTGAAATTCGTAACTACACGATAGTGGCTATTTCTTAAAGACAAAGACGACAAGTAACCAAAGGCACCATGATAGTGGTTATTTCTTAAAGAAAAAGACTACAAGTGGTCAAAGGCACTATTTCTACTTACGAATTAGGATACTACATAGGCACATGTAAAACTCCGTGATAAGGCCAAAAGCTATTTCTTAGGTTGCTAATTAGGCCTATTAGGTGTCTCCATACATTTTATATCAATCAGTGTGTGGATAAATACTTATCTTTATCAGGTGTTTGTACCAAGCCTTTAAATTTACTATAGTTAAGTAATTTAATGATGTGACAAATGCATATTAATTAATCATTATAATTAAGTGTTAAAAGTCTATGCACAAACATTTATCATGCCTCCATTGATTTGGTATAAATACCAAATACTAATAAACTATCTTATAAAAATTGTAAGATTGTATTAATCTCCTTTGGAGAGCCTTTCTCATTAATACAAAATATATATAGGTGTATAATGTTGAATCATTCTATAATAAGGATCCAAATTCTACCATAATTATACAATACAAACTATGGTAAATATATTCATTTGTTACACTTGCTAATACACCCCCTCAGTCTGAGCGGGAGAAAGTCGGACGCTAAGACTGGACCTGAAGTCAAGGAAGAGCTGTCTAGGAAGACCTTTTGTGAATATATCTGCATACTGATAAGAGGAAGGCACATGTAGTACTTTGACATGACCGAGAGCAACCTTCTCACGAACAAAGTGGATGTCTATCTCAATATGTTTGGTTCGTTGATGCTGGACTGATTATGAGATAGATAGATGGCGGATATGCTATCACAATACACCAAAGACGCCTTACGCAACAATACTGAAGCTCCAAAAGAAGGTTTCAGAGCCAATAGATCTCAGCAACAACATTGGAACCACCTATGTATTCTGCTTCTGCACTGGAGCGAGATAATATGGCTTGCCTCTTGGTAGACCAAGAAATAAGATTATCCCCCAGGAATACACAATAGCCTGAGGTGGATCGTCGCGTGTCCGGACAGCCTGCCCAATCAGCATCCGTATATGACAACAACCTGGTCGGTGCTGAGGGGTAGAGATGCAATCCATAATCAAGTGTGCCCTTAACATATCGAATGATACGTTTGAGGGCAGTAAAATGAGGCTTCATTGGGCATGCATGAATAAGCATACCTGCTAAACAACATAAGCAATATCAGGTCTGGTGAAAGTAATGTATTGTAGTGCACCAACAAGACTTCTGTAGAGAGTGAGATCTGACATTGGATCACCATCCAAAGCACTGAGCTTTGATTTAGAGTCAACTGGAGTAGACATGATCTTGCAATTTTCCATTTTGGCCCTGTACACAATCTCCCCTGCATACTTACACTGACAAAAAAATATAGTATTTGCAGATCTAGTCACTGATATCCCCAAAAAATAGCTCAACTTTCCCAAGTCAGTCATGGCAAATTCAGTTTTAAGCAGTGCAATCATCTCATTTTTTAATACATCAGAGGAGGCAGTAAGAACAATATCGTCAACATATAATAACAAGTATGCAATGTTACTACCTCTATGAAAAATAAAGAGAGAATTATCATACTTGTTGCATACAAACCCAATCTGCAAAATGTAGTGAGCAAAGCGTTTGTACCATGCTTTGGGGGCTTGTTTCAGACCATAAAGTGACTTACGGAGATGACAAACATAATTAGGGCCCTGTGGATGGACAAAACCTGGCGGTTGGTGCATGTAAGCAATTTCTTTCAAGTCCCCATGAAGAAATGCATTCTTCACATCAAGCTAATGAATCAGACAATTCTTACCCATAGCAATGCTCAGAACTGTGCGAATGGTAGCCGGTTTAACAATCGGACTGAATGTCTCACCACAATCAATGCCCTCTTGCTTATTGGTACCATTAGCCACCTGTCTCACCTTATAATGTTCTAAGTCACCAATGTCTCTATACTTGTGATGAAATAGCCACATACAACGAATCACTTTTATCCCCACTGATCGAGGAACAAAATTCCAAGTATGCTGTTTTGTTAAAGCATTAAATTCTTCACGCATGGCCGCATTCCAATTCAGGTCTAGTTTGGCTAATTTTGGGTTTTTGGATATTGGAGATATGGTTTGTGTGGTTAGGTTGAATTGGACTTTAGGTTTGAAAATCTCGTGTTGGGCATAGGTTTCCATACGGTGCATGGGGGCAGGAGTAGGTTGGGGAATATGATGGAGAGCTGGTTCCGGGTTACTGGATATAACGATATGGTTTGGTTCTCTGATATGTTGGGTGGCAGATTCGGGTATTGGTTCGGTGATAGCTGGGAACGATGGCTAGTATGGGTGGGTCAATGATCTGGACAGAGAGAATGGGTGTGGTATCGACGATGTCTGGGCTATTGACGGTGTTAGGTTGGTAGGGGTCGAGTTGCCGGTGCGATTGGGTACTGTTACAATGTCGGACTGTGACAGAGATGCAGGGAGTCGAATGCCGGTGATGAGGGGGGGGGCATTCGGCGGTGAACTGACAAGAGTCATATGGAACAAATTTCGGGTGACGGGAGATACAACCGGTGGTGACTTGGGTCGGGTCGCCACTACCGGTGAAGAGGCTTGGCCGCATCGCACGATTTTGACACTGCGACGCTTTGATGGCGTCGATTCCTCTGGATTGACTAAAAAATGCTTGCTTTGAGGAAGTCGCCACCTAATTATTCTAAGGTGAATTAGGGCACCAGATATGTTTAACTAAAAACTGTAAAATAACTCCCGATTTTGTGGTCTCTGAAACTAATGAAATTCGGATAAGGGTTCTTTATTATCCTAAAGGAAGGGGTTAGGCATCCTTTAAGATCCGCTAACTTGCGGTTATCCGATCAAATTTGAGGTTAATTGCTATGCTAAGAAAAAGTGCATGTTTTACAAGTATAAAAATAATATTGCAAGTATTTAATGAAATGATGCATTGTAGCTGCATTTGTATGACAATAATATACATGTAAAGCTAAAAAGAATATGAATATACATTAAGTATGAAAATTGATAAAGATGTATGCAATGTGATTTCTTATGAGTGACGGGCCTAAAAATATATAAACTAGCGATTAACGATTTTAAAACTAACGAGCCTAAAAATAAATGAACTAGCAATGGGTTTCCAAGTTTTAGACTACTCACTATTAATTAATTCTATGTTTGCCTATTCTAAACATTTCAATAATTTCACAGTACAATAATATTACAATACGTAATGAAATAAAGCTGAATTAAGAAAGTAAATGACAACAACAAAATAAATAATCTCCAGGGGGTTATTTGCCTTCTTTGACTTTATCTTTGCAAGTCAAGAATAAGCAGGTTAGAAACAATTAAATATACATAATCCCTTGAATCGTATCCAAAGCATTAATGTTTTATTCACGGAGGAGCTCGGACTTAAATTTTGAAAAGATCATTCCAATCACGTCGGTGGTTGCGAACATATGACTCGTTGGTCATTTAGTTGCCTTGCCTAAAACATATTGGTCTCTCGGGTGAAAAAGATTTAAGTTTCATCCTTGCCCGAAGCTTTATTTTAAAGTCTTTACAAGCTATGGAGGCCTCAAAATCGTGGACATTTTTTCATCGGCCAAAATGCAAGATTTAATTCAAAAGCGATGTGATAAAACAATACATATCATATCCGCGGATGTTTAAAAGCAACGAGAAAAGAAAGCGAAACAAAAAGGAGCGGCCTCGAATTTAATTTCATCGGCCTAAATGCAATATTAGATAAAATGATAAAAGCGACCAAAATACAAGATATCAGGTGTATGAATATTTAAATGCCAAAATAATAAATATGATTTGAAACTAAAGCGTCCAGGCCAGTCAAATTTAACGAGCTCGGATGAGCAGCGAAGCGATGAAAGAAGAAAGAAAAAAAGGTGTTCATACCCAGTCTTTGAAAGCGGACCGAGGAATCAAACATTTTTTGGAATTTTGAGATGACCAACAACAAAATATTAAACACAAAAATATGAAATTATTACCAGGACCAGGTGACCCAAGAATCGACAAGCCTCGACCCAGAAGCAATCCGCCGAAATCATTTTTTTTAATTTTATTTTGGATAGCCAACAATGTAATATAAACACAAAAATCGAAGAATTTACTCGAGCCGAATTCTGACCCGAAGCCGGATCGGCTGACGACCGGATCGAATGTTTCAACCCGTCGATCTCTTCAAATTTCGGATAACCAACAACAAAAATATTAAAACACAAAAATCTAGGAATCTATTAGAATCAGGTCGACCGACTTGTCGAGTGACGAATCGGAATCGGATATTTCAACCCGAATCAAATTCTTTCCAAATTTTGGATAACCAACAACACATATAAAACATAAAATCTGGAAAATTCATTCAATTCGATTCAGAACCGTCGATCTGACCGACTTAGAATCGGATATTTCGGCGAATCAAATTCTTTCCAAATTTTGAGATAACCAACAACACAATATCAAGCATATAAAGCGAAATCTTACCTAAATCGGGTTGACCCACCCGACCCGACAGTGACACAAAAAGGGGCAAGAATTCATGCAAAATCCAGGCCTAAATTCACCGAGAACTCCTCTTTTCGGACAAAAATCCACACAAATCGACCCAAACGTGATGAACAAAGGGGTATTTTATGGATGGGTTTCCAGATTTTTGGGGGATAGGGTATGGGGTTGACGGGTTGGTTGGTAGTGTTGGCGACGATGTCGGCGTATTGGTGAGCTGGTCGGCGATGTGGCGGCGTGGTGAGTTGGTCGGCGACAGGTCATGCGTATGGGCCGGTTGGTGTCGGCGTCGTGGTGGTGATGTGGGTGTAGGTTGTCGGCGTAGGTGGGGTAGGGTGGTGGTGGTGTGGTAGTGTTGGCGGAGGCGGCGACGTGGGGTCGCCGGTGTGAAAGTGCGACCCGTTGAGAGAGAGAGAGAGAGAGAGAGAGAGAGAGAGATTATATGGAAAAAAAAATGAAATGTTTTAGGGTTTGGTTTGGTTTTAAAGGGGAAATAAAGGGAAGGAGTTGGGTATTGGGCGATCCGGGTGGGCTTTAGGTTGGGCTGTATATTTGTTTTTTTGGGTTGAAATAAAATGGGTGATGGGTTGGGCTTGGACGAAAATGGGTTTTAGTTTGGGTTGGGTAGGAATTGTTTTGGGTTGAGTAGAAGTTGTTTTGGGGGGAAATGAAATGGGTTATGGGTTTAAAAATATAAAATGGTTTTATTATATATAAACAAATAAATAAAAGCTTTGCAAAATTTATAAATTGTAAAGATGATAATATGATAAAATATAATATTTGTGAAATGCTTGATGCTTAAAATAATAAAAATATAAAATGTAATGCCGTTTTGCGAAAATAAAATAACATATAATATTAGGATAAAAGTATGCTTGTGATATAAAAAATGCAAATGACAAATAAAAAATGCAAATAATACTAATAATAATGATATATATACATATATATGCCTATATTTTAAAATTGTTTTAAAGTGTCAAAAATATTAAAAATTGCAAATAAAATCATAAAAGATGGGACAAAATTGGGTGTCAACAGATGCCCCTCTTTCAGTCGGAGGCGATGAAAGAGTTTTCGGCCAAAGAAGTTGGTAGTAGCCAATTTTGTCCGATCATCGACTCAAGGAAGATTAGAGATGCATGTAGTAGAATTAGATGGGAGAGAAGTTGTAAAAGATGAGTGCGATTCAAGAAAACAATGCCCGGTGTCGAGCTATGATGACCTTTGGTTACGGATATTGATGAGATCTTTGGGAAGTGTGGAACAACGTTGATACTTCCGATCAGATGGCGTTGTTGCATAGGCGTGATGAGGTGACGCGTGGCTAAGCAGGCGTTATCTCGGATAAGGCGTCGCGCGGCGTGAATGAAATTGAAATACCGCGTTGGAAGGTGGGTGCGGTAAATTAAAATAAAATACCAGCGTTGGAAGGTGGGCGCGGTAATTAAATACCCGCATTAGGAGGTGGGTGCCGGTGGAAATTGAAATACCGCGTTAGAGGTGGCGCACAGCCAGAAATTGAAATACCGCGTTAAGGTGGGTGCTGGTGGTGAAATACCCGCATTAGGAGGGTGGGCGCTGGTGAAATTGAAATACCCGCATTAGGAGGTGGGCGCTGGTAAATTGAAATACCCGTGAGGAGGTGGGCGCTGGCGAAATTGAAATACCGCGCATTAGGAGGTGGGCGCTGATGAAAATGAAATACGCGTTAGGAGGGTGGGCGCTGTTGAAAATGGAAATACCCGCACAGATGGGTGGCGCTTGTTGAAAATGAAATACCGCGCGTAGGAGGTGGGCGCGATCAAAATGAAATACGCGTGGGAATTGGGTGCTTTGGCGCTCGAAATTAAAATACGCGCTAGAGGTGGGCGCTGTTGAAAATGAAATACCGCGACAGAGGTGGGCGCTCGATCAAATTGAAATACGCGACAGAGGCGCGGCCGAAATTGAAATACAGCGTTAGAGGTGGGTGCCTATGAAATTAAAATACGCGTGGTGGGTGCTCGGTGAAAATAAAATACCAGCGTTAGAGGTGGGCGCTGATTGAAATTTAAATACCCGCGTTAGGTGGGTGCTGGCGATCAATGAAATACTGCATTAGGAGGTGGGCGCCTGGCAGCCAAATACCATTAGAGGTGGACGCTGACGAAATACCCGCGATTAGGAGGTGGGCGCTGACGAAATTGAAATACCCGCGCGTAGGAGGTGGGCGCCGATGAAAATGAAATACCCGCGTTAGGAGGTGGGCGCTGATCGAAATGAAATACCCGCGCGATGGGAGGTGGGCGCTGGTGAAATTAAAATACCCGCATTAGAAGGTGGGCGCCTGAAATGGCGTCGTTGTATTGGCGTGATCGCCATTGTGACCGCGTGGGTTGAAATGACGCGTCGTTGCATAGACGCAGTGGTGCGTTGAAGGCGTCGTTATTGTAGGCGTGTTGTCGCAGATGACACCGTTGCATAGGCGTGTTCTTGATAGCTGGCCGTTGTATGGGCGTGTTGTTGATGTTGTAATGCCGAAGAAAGATGTAAATGACGTGCCATTGCCGTCGCTTTCTTTGTAATATGATTCCACGTTGTGTTGAATCTTACGCGATTCAAACTTCATGTGGATGTGGATTGAAATGTCGTCCATGCAGCGAAAATGTGATCTGATGTTTGTGCCGAATTTAACACACATCTTGCGGCTTCCTTGCCTTTGTCAACACTGAAGCACCTGCACTCGAAGAAATTTGTGAGTTTAGGGAGGCGGTTGATTAGCGTTGATTTATAGCTTTGGCTCAGGATGCTGCAAGTTGAACTTGTTTGGATCGAAGACATAGATGTCGGCATTTTTCCAAGTCCGTTGGCGTGTTAACTGCAAAGGAACCTTTAAAATATGCCCCAGTTTCTGGTATATATGAAGATGCTGAACTTCCAACTGGACAAAATCGAGTTTGTGTTGGCAACTTGTTTGTCCTGTTAAGGCAATCATGTGAGCCTATTGCGTTGTGTGCAAGATAAGGGAAGAAAATTTCCAACGGTGTGACCGAAGCCGATATAGGCCGCCTACGTATTCCGACAAGGGAAATCAGGTCATAACGTAGTTCGCTGAAAGCAAAATGGTGATTGTGAAGTTTTCCAAAATGGGACCGAAGCCGATGTGGTGCCTACGTATCCGTAGGGGAATCGAGGTCATAACGTAGTTCATGTAAGCTAAAGGTTTGTGTAAGGATTTTCTAAAAATTGAGGTACCGAAAGGCGTGTGGCGCCTACGTATCCCGCCGAGGGAATCAGGTCATAACGTAGTTCATACGGCAAAAGTGATTGTGAACTTTTTCAAAATGGGACCGAAGCCGATGTGGCCGCCTACGTATCCCACCAAGGGAATCAGGTCATAACGTAGTTCATGCGGCAAAAGAGATTGTAAGGATTTTTTTTTTTAATGGGACCGAAGCCGATGTGACCCTTCGTATCCGTAGGGGAATCGAGTCATAACGTAGTTCATGAGGCAAAAGTGATTTGTATTTGTAGAATGTTTTTTTGTAAAAGAGAGTGACTAGAGTTTGAAAAATGATGCAATATATTTTGCAAGGTTTTTTTGTTGTTGTGTTTTTTTGTTTTTTTGTGAAAATATGAAAAAGACATAATCACGTCTTGACTTCGGTTGGTACCAACAATTAGTATTGTGCTTAGGAGTTTTGTATTTGCTTTACTGTCAAATCGAGAGCGGACTTCAAGGTAATTCCTACACTTGGATGCTACCTGCATACCATACGAGTATCGACACTTGCTTGAGCCAAGATTTTGACATATATGCATCCTCATGTTTCAAATGCCCTCACCTGAAAGAAGGTCCCTTCCTCACATGTATTTCAGTATTTTGAACTTTGGGACGTCTAGAAGTACACTCACCCTCGAAAGATGTTCAATGCATTTAATTGTGATACCATAGGCTTGGCTAGTCATGTGAGTATCCACTAATGTGAGAACCCTCGGTATAGGATCATGTAGGGCTTGTTATGGGTTTGTAATGTAGGCTTGGGGAAAGGAAAGGATATTATTTGGGTAAGGAGGACTAATCCTTCCTTGAGCGTTGGAATATGTCCGTGCTTGGTATTTGTGTGCCTTGATCTTGCGTCACGCTTCTTTTTGCCCCTTTGTTTGTATCGAGCTTCTTTTGAATATTTCGTTTGGAGCTTTTCCCCTTTTGAGTTATTTCCTTTTTTTTTTTTTGTTGTTGATATTGTCGGGGCTTTTGACTTCTTTTTGTGTGAAGTCGTACTTTTGTTTGGTTTTCTTTTTCTTTTTTGGGAACATTGCAACTTCGACTCGGATCTTTTAAGTAATTTGCACATTTCTGATGCGCTCAAGGAGGTCGGGCCAAGAGAGGGATAGTGCGTGTACGTACTAAGAAAGGGTATAGGCGTAAGATGTGGTTGTTAAAAAAAATAGGCTTTAGGCTCAAAGGGGAAGTGCTACGGATAATGTTATTTGGTAAGCTGAAAAGGCTCAAACGGATCAAAGAAAGCCTACAATCCTTTCCTATACCAAGTGTTACTCAGGATTTCGCCTCAACAAACATTCGAGCCAAGTTCTAGATCACAATGCAATGCAATTGAACTTATTCTAAAAACTCACCACACGATGCATATGAAACGATGAGGTTAATTTTGTTCATATCTTGGAAGTATGCAAAACAATTTTTCAAATGTCGCCACAGGCATGAATGGGAGGTAGCAAAAGAATCTATGATTTACCACAAAGTCAGTCTTCTCCGCCTGTTCTTTCCTATGCACACTCCTAATTGTGTTGGTATCAACCAAGTCAATCAATGATTCTTAAAATATATATATATATGTATATATACATTTTTATTTTTGAATAAAGGGTACCGAACCCGAATAGGGCTGCCTACGTATCTCATCTTTGACGAGAATCAGGTGTGCGTAGTTCGTGCAGAAAGTAAAAAAAAATAAATTCATCCATGATAGAATAGTAAAAGTAAAAAAATTATATAAAACAGATAATTGTCCACTATGGGACGAATGCAAAGTAAAATATAATTGTCCACAGTAGAATGAATGTAATGGAAAAATGATTATCCACAATAAGATGCATGTAAATAAAAAATGAATATCCATTATAGGATGAATGAAAAGATTGATAAACCAGATATGTCCCTCTCTACGGTGGACAAGGAAGTGTGTCTTTTTTTTCTTCTTTTTTTTTTAGTGTTGTCGAACCCGAGAAGGGCTACCTACGTATCACACCGAACGGTGAGAATCAGACACTCGTAGTTCGTGAAGATAGGTTATAAAAAATGTAAGATTGAAAAAGAATTTACCCACAATAAGATAGCAAGTAAAATTGTATGCAATAAAAAAAAGTGATTGTCCATATTAGGATGAATGCAATGAAAAAAATAATAATCCACAATAGGATGTAATGAAAAAAAGATTGTCCATTAGGATGTAATGAAAAAAAAAAATTGATAATCCGAAATCATTTTTTTCATTTTTTTTTTGATTTGATTGATTTTTTTTTTAGGGGTGTCGCACCCGAGAAGGGTTACCTACGTATCACACCGTATGGTGAGAATCAGACACTCGTAGTTCGTAAGGATATGTTGTAAAAGTGGTATGATATAAAAAAATTATGTAACGAAAATTAAACATATCAACTGAATTTGCAAATATGTAACAAAACAAAAGTATAGACAAATTAAAGTGATGACTCGTTGAATCTGGTGTTGGCTGACTTTTTCCAGTCAAAACATCTTTCGGTCATCTTTGTGAAAGCCTTTGGCTTTGTTCTTTCTGAGTATATCCAGGAATAATGTTTTAGAATGACCGGCCCCATTGTTCACAAGGACGATCAACTTTGCAAAAATAAAAGCACCAGGTGAAAGGAGGAAAGTCACGTAAAGAATAATAAAATGTGGATGTGTGATAGTATAGTCAAAGACTCCCCGATTGCTTCACAAGGTCCGAGAGTTGATGTTCAAGAACGTTTTATTCTCGGCGGTGACACAATTTCTGTTCAAGAGTTGCAAGCGACATGGTATGATATGTACAAAATTGAAGCAGCTAATTATTGCATTAAATAATATGTACAGAGATAAAAGAAGAAAAATAGGAAAGAAACTGTGCGGGAAGTAAATATGCATCCTATCATGCATGGAGCCTCTCTTATGCCGAGGTGGGCCTAAACGCCAAATATGAGAGTTTAGGACAGATTAATCCAAGTTGTCAAACTACAGTGCTTTTGTTGGAAATGAAGACAAAATGTATGTACATTTTCCAATATCGGCATGTCATGATTAGGCTTGGATTAGTCCATCATTATCACGCTACAAATAATATGTTGATGGTCGTTGGGGGAGCGAGACCCGTCGACAATTTTGGTGGATTTCTTAATTGTGGAGTCGATGCCAAGGATCGACCCACCTATGGTGAATGTATGCATGATTAAAAATAAAAAGGGTATAGCTCTATCCTAAATTTACTAAGATTAGGCTTCTTGGACTCAAGGTTCCAGCGGATTGCTCGAGTGAGAAGGCTCTGTGACCAGCCGGATGGTCAGGACACTCAGCGCATATACCAACTCTCCTAAAATTTTGGAAATTTGAAAGAAGTTTGCGGGTCATAAAACACACCTCGCGTGTAATGTGTGATAGTGTCAATTTTCCATAGTGGAAGAAATATGGCGGAATGCCAATTTAAGGAAAGCAATAAAAGAATATAGCAATTAAAGAAGTTAAACATACAAAATTTCAAAGAAAACAATTAGAAGCATTAGAATAAATAAGAAGCAAAATAAAACACAATAATAATTAACTGAACTTGCTATGGTTAAGAACCTGAATTTCCCGATTGGAGTCGCCATCTTTGTCGCACCGATTTTGACTGCGGGCTTCGTGCGACGATGGCGTCGATTCCCTACGGATTGACTAAAAATGCTTGCTTTGAGGAGTCGCCACCTAATTATTCTAAGGTGAATTAGGGCACCTGAAAGTTTAACTAAAAGCGTAAAATAACTCCAATTTTGTGGTCTCTGAAACTAATGAAATTACGGATAAGGGTTCTTTATTATCCTAAAGGGAAGGGTTAGGCATCCTTTAAGATCCGCTAACTTATGCGGTTATCCGATCAAATTCAGGTTAATTGCTATGCTAAGAAAAAGTGCATGTTTTACAAGTATAAAAATAATATTGCAAGTATTTAATGAAATGATGCATTTATCTGCGTGCATTTGTATGACAATAATATACATGTAAAGCTAAAAAGAATATGAATATACATTCATATGAAAATTGATAAAGATGTATGCAATGTGATTTCTTATGAGCTGACGGGCCTAAAAATATATAAACTAGCGATTAACAATTTTAAAACTAACAGAGCCTAAAAATAAATGAACTAGCAATGGGTTTCAAGTTTTAGACTACCCTATTAATTAATTCTATGTTTGCCTATTCTAAACATTTCAATAATTTCACGAGTACAATAATATTACAATACAGAATGAAATAAAGTTGAATTAAGAAAGTAAATGACAACAACAAAATAAATAATCTCCGAGGGGTTATTTGCCTTCTTTGACTTTATCTTTGCAAGCTGTCAAGAATAAACGGTTAGAAACAATTAAATATACATAACTTCGAATCCGTATCCAAAACAATAAATATTTTTATTACGGAGGGCTCAGACTTAAATTTTGAAAAGATCATTCCAATCACGTCGTGGTTGCGAACATATGACTCGTTGGTCATTTTAGTTGCCTTGCCTACCGAACATATTGGTCTCTCGGGTGAAAAAGATTTAAGTTTCATCCTTGCCCAGAAGCTTTATTTTCCGTCTTTACAACTGTGGAGGCCTCAAAAAATCGACGGACATTTTTTCATCGGCCAAAATGCAGTATTTAATTCAAAAACAGTAAACAGTAAAAACAATACATATCCGTGGCACGGATGTTTAAAACAGAAAACAGAAAAGAGAAACGAAACAAAAAAGGAGCGGCCTCGAATTTAATTTCATCGGCCTAAATGCAATATTAGATAAAATGATAAAACAGCAAAATACAAGATATCCGTGTATGAATATTTAAATGCCAAAATAAGCCAACAGTTTGAAACTAAAACGTCCAGGCCAGTCGAAATTTAACGAGCTTCGGATGAGCAGCCAAGCAGTAAAGAAGAAGAAAGAAAAAAAGGTGTTCATACCCGGTCTTTGAAAACGGACCGGAATCAAACATTTTTGGAATTTTGGATGACCAACAACAAAATATTAAACACAAAAATATGAAATTATTACGGACAGGTGACCAGGCCGAATCGGCAAGCCTCGACCAAAGCAATCAGGCAGAAATCATTTTTTTAATTTTATTTTGGATAGCCAACAATGAATATAAACACAAAAATCGAAAATTTACTCGAGCAAGGTCGACCCAGACCGGATCGGCTGACAGGCCGGATCGAATGTTTCAACCCGAATCGATCTCTTCCAAATTTGGATAACCAACAACAACAAAAATATTAAAACACAAAAATCACTGGGAATCTATTCGAATCGGGTCGACCCAGGCAGTCGATGACCGAATCGGAATCGGATATTTCAACCCGAATCAAATTCTTTCCAAATTTTGGATAACCAACAACACATATAAAACATAAAATCTGGAAAATTCATTGACCGGGTCGATTCGAAGGTCGATGACGACGAATCGGATATTTCAACCCGAATCAAATTCTTTCCAAATTTTGGATAACCAACAACACAATATCAAGCATATAAAGCGGAAATCTTACCTAAATCGGGTTGACCCAGGCCGACGATGACACAAAAGGGGCAAGAATTCATGCAAAATCCGACCTAAATTCGACCAAGAACTCCTCTTTTCGGATAAAAATCCACACAAATCGACCCCAAACAAATGAACAAAGGGTATTTTATGGATGGGTTTGGATTTTGGGGATAGGTATGGGGTTGACGGGTTGGTTGGTGGTGTTAGGCGGACGATGTCGGCGTTGTGGTGGTGGTCGGCGATGTGGCGGCGGTGGTGAGTTGGTCGGCGTGAGGTCGGGTATGGGGCTGGTTGGTGTCGGCGTCGTGGTGGTGATGTGGGTGTAGGTTGTCCGGCGTAGGTGGGGTAGGGTGGTGGTGGTGTGGTAGTGTTGGCGAGGTGGACCGGCGGCGTGGGGTCGCCGGTGTGGGTCTTGACCCGTTGAGAGAGAGAGAGAGAGAGAGAGAGAGAGATTATATGAAAAAAAAAAGAAATGTTTTTAGGGTTTGGTTTGGTTTTAAAGGGAAATAAAGGGGAAGGAGTTGGGTATTGGGCGATCCGGGTGGGCTTTCGGTTGGGCCTGTAGATTTGTTTTTTTTGGGTTGGGGAAATAAAATGGGTGATGGGTTGGGCTTGGACGAAAATGGGTTTTAGCTTGGGTTGGGTAGGAATTGTTTTGGGTTGAGTAGAAGTTGTTTTGGGGGGAAATGAAATGGGTTATGGGTTTAAAAATATAAAATGGTTTTATTATATATAAACAAATAAATAAAAGCTTTGCAAAATTTATAAATTGTAAAGATGATAATATGATAAAATATAATATTTGTGAAATGCTTGATGCTTAAAATAATAAAAATATAAAATGTAATGCCGTTTTGCGAAAATAAAATAACATATAATATTAGGATAAAAGTATGCTTGTGATATAAAAAATGCAAATGACAAATAAAAAATGCAAATAATACTAATAATAATGATATATATACATATATGTGCCTATATTTTAAAATTGTTTTAAAGTGTCAAAAATATTAAAAATTGCAAATAAAATCATAAAAGATGGGACAAAATTGGGTGTCAACACTGACAACGCTCTGTTGGTGGCAGCATGGTTAGATGGCGATGTGACAGTAGTAGGGACGACATGACCGTTGGATGTGGCAGCGACGGGAGGCAGTGACAGTGACTAAGTAGTGGTGGTGGTGGCGGAGTACTGACCACCGGTAGTGGCAGTGACGGGAAGTGGTGGTGACAGGGTGCTGACTGCTGCCAGAACAGTGGTAGCATGTCGGAGAGCGTGGTGGACAAGCGGTGATGTGTCTGAATCATCAAGAATTTTGTAGTCAGTGATTCAGATTTTTTGAATGTTGTCAAACGGAAAAACATACTCGACAAAAGTGATGTGGCGTGAGATTATGATTTTGTCGATGGATAGTTCATAGCACAGGTACCCCTATGGTTTGATGGGAATCTTAGGAAGGCGCACAAAGTAGATCTGTGTGCCAATTTGTGGGGGGTCGTGGATGTCAGATTAGGATAACACAAACAACCGAAAATTCTAAGATGGTCATAGGTAGGGATCCGCCGGTAGAGAATTTCGGTGGGTGTTCTATTTTGAATCGCACGGGTAGGTAAAATGTTGAGAATGTGCTACCGTTTTTAGTGCATATACCCAAAAAGTAGAAGGGAGAAACGCATGAAAAAAAGGGTACGAATCATATTATTAATGGTTCGGAGAATTCTTTCGGCTTTTCCATTTTGAGGGGAGATGTGAGGGCACGAGAAATGAAAGATCATGCCATTAGCCGCACAAAATTTATGAAATAGGGAATTATTAAACTCTCGACCATTATCACATTGAAACGATTTTATGTCTTTTTCAAATTACGTTTTAACCAGTGTACGAAACTCAATAAATTTGGAAAACACTCGAGATTTGAGTTTGAGTGGATAGACCCAAAGAAAGTGAAAGAAATCATCCAAAAATACCAGATAATATTTGTGGCCTAAGTTGCTAGTTATGGGAGATATCCATAAATCAACGTGAATAATATCAAATGGGGAGAAAGTAGTACTCATAGAAGCTGTAAATGGTAGTCTAACGTGTTTTCCTAACTGACATGAGGAGCAACTATGAGAAAGGTTCCCCTTGTTACATTGGATTAAATTTTGGTTTCTAAGAGAATAAAAAATGTGAGAACCCGGATGACCAAGTCTACTATGCCACGTAGAGGGAGATATGGTTGTTAAAATGGTGGGAGGAGTGACACCAGCAGTGGATGTGGGTAGGAATGGATATATGTCCCCCTCACTATTGCATCTCATAAGGAGTTTTCCGGTACGGAGGTCCGTTACAGAAAATCCAAACGGGTCAAAATTAATTGAGACAAAATTATCGGTGGTAAATTTTCTAACAGAAATTAGATTTTTAATGATGTTTGGGGCATAAAGGACTTTTTAAGAGAGACATGGGGATGCGGTGGTGGGGTAAGGATGTGGCCAAATCCTTGAATTGGAATGCGATGACCACTACCGACCATAATAGGTTGTGGAGTTGGTAACTGGCGCAGTTGAGGAAGATTACATGAATTATTGGTGAGATGAGACGTGGCGCCCGTATCCATATACCACGCATTATCGGGCTATTGACGGGTCAAGGAAGCCATTGATTTATTCTCGGGTTAAAGGATAAAATTTTAATTATGTTCGGGTAAAGGAAAGATAGGAAGCAGAAGGCAGAAAAAGTGGGTTGTGTTTGTGTCTCATGCAGTGTGCTGTCACGAGGGAAAGTGAAAGGGGAAAAGCAGGCACGAAACCACACTTCAGTTTGTATCTCGGGTAGTGAGGTGAAACAAATTAGAGTATTGTTTCTCTGAACAAACAGTGTTGTGCCTCTGAACAAGAAAAAAAAGCACTTGTGCTTCTGATTTTTTTTTTTCGGTTAAGGAAAAAGAAAAAAAGAGGCAGACAATGATAGAAATCGCAGAAACCGAAAGGGAGAAAAGAATTAGGGTTTAGGTTTTGACTTCTGATACTATGTAAGATTGTATTAATCTCCCTTGGGGAGCCTTTCTTATTAATACAAAATATATATAGGTGTACAATGTTGAATCCTTCTATAATAAAGATTTCAATTCTATCATAATTATATAATACAAATTATGGTAAATATATTCATTGTTACCCGTGCTAATAAAAATAATGATGGTTGTGTAGATTCTTTTTGTCTGATAGGATCAAATAAAGAAAAAAGGATGTCTCGATATGTTTGGACAAACCACAAGCAAAAAGATAACATATTTTTGTAAGTGATTAAAACAAACGCTATCGTGATTGAACCAAATATAAAAGAAAAATTGAGTAAAGTAGCTTATCTTAAACTCATGAAATGGGTGATAAAGAGGTCGGCATCAGAACTCTTGTCTTGATATACTTACAAGTAAAGCTCAGAAACGTAATTTGGAGTAAGGTACTAGAAATTTTGGATTATATGAGAAGGGAAAAGAAACCTAAATAGCGTTAATTAATATAGGGTTTGTTTAGTATGAAGTAGTGAAATTCTTTCTTATTTTTTGATGTAATTGGTAAGTACTGAAGTGTTTCGAATTGTATAAACTTTAGTAAGCTAGATATTAACAGCCTGTTTGGATGGTTGTTACTTATTGTATTGTTAGTTTAAATACCATGTTTGTTTTGATTACTTTAATTTTATTGTATCATATTGTTAAATCCATTGTTACCTAACAACGAAAAATCCCACTTTATGTAATGACCGATTTGGTGTTATCACGTCGTTACCTAATTTATTATTTCTCATTTTAGTCTTTACTTATTATCTAAAAATTTATTGTATCGCATCGTTAAATCCATTGTTATGTAACGACGAAAAGTCTCATTTTATGTAATGATCGATTTGGTTTTATCGCGTCGTTACCTTATTTATTTTTTCTCATTTTAGTCTTTACTTATTATCTAATAATTTATTGTATCGTATCGTTAAATTCATTGTTATGTAATGATGAAAAGTCTCATTTTATGTAATACCAATTTGGTGTTATCACATCGTTACTTTATTTTTTTTCTTCTCATTTTTGTTTATTGTCTAATAATCATAGTTTATTCTTTATCGTACCTTTCTATGATAGCTCTACACAGTATCCTACTTTTCATGTAGGTTTATCCTTTAAATTGTTGATGTCTAACATTTTGTAACGACGAGAAAAGATACAATCTATCCAAACGTTGTATTCATCAAAACAATACAGTACACTACAATGCAATACAATACAATACGATATAATACGATACATAATATGAAACAATACATAACAACCATTCAAACAAAGTGTAATATCAGTCCAAACACAACTGCAAATAATCATATTTTATTATTTATCCCTACCTTTTTATAGTAGCCCTACCCCTACCCTACTTTTCCTGTAGGTGTGACACTATGTAACTGAGATACAATACAATCAATCCAAGCATTGTATTCACTAAAATAATATAGTACGATACAATTTGAAACAATACTTAACAACCATCCCAACAAAGTGGTGTTACGACCTATTCGGTGTTATTGCGTCGTCACCTTACTTTTTTCTCATTTTGTCTTTACTTATTATCTAATAATCATAGTTTATCCTTTATCATACATATTTATGATATCTCTATACCGTACCCTACTTTTCCTGTAGGTTTATCCTTCAAATTACGGATGTCTAATATTATGTAACGACGGAAAATGATACAATCTATCCAAACATTGTAGTCATCAAAATAATACAATACAATATAATACAATACGATACATATATGGAACAATACCTAACAACCAAGTCCAAACAAAACCGACTTCAATTTTCAAATACACTTTTCAAATATAGGTCCAAACACGACTTCAATTTTCAAATACACTTTTCCAACTTAGTTTCAAAAACTTCTTTTTTTATCAAAGCCTAGTTACTTCTATGGCTTCAAATTTGCAACTGTTTCTATTTCCTGCTTGTTCAGAAAATGCTCCTAGAGTTGAATTTTAGTGTTTTGAAATGCTTTGTTTGGCACTATTATCATTTGGTGAGTAAAAGATCACAGTGAAAATCAGGTGCATTGGATCTATTACTTCAAAATCCACCATTCTTTAGTATTAATTTGATATGGGATGTGGAATTTGTTGGTTATGTAAAGTAGTACGGGAAGTAAATAAATATTACAAGTGTTCGAAAGGATAAACAAGTAGCCAATATTCAGAACTTCCGAAAGCTTGTTGAGCGTTGGATCTTGATAACCTGAAATCAAGAAACACTAAATCTGGATTGTTACAACTGTGTGCTGAGTCGAGAGATGACTCTCTGTCTTTAAGACAAGATTGCCCCGTATATATGCTTTTACGTTAACGGGCAATAGTCTCCCAAGATAAAACAACACTTAATCAACACTACAAAGCAAATAGGTTGATTCTGACGAAGAAAACAAATACAAAACGACTTGCTGAAGAACAGAAAAGGAAGGAAGAGTATTAAGTTTTCTGTTCACTGTTTGTGGACAGAATTTCAGTTGTTCTCTTCTGTTTGTCTGTGTATTATATTGTAGTCTCGTTTCTGTTCTGTGTTCTATTTTCCGTGTCACACAATTGAGCCAAAAGGCATCAATATATAGCATAAGGGGAGACCTCTCAACTGCCAAGACATACTGTTTATGGCCATTGAAGGAGGGAGTAATTCAGCCAAGTAATAGCTGTTAATGGAGGGAGTTAATCAGTCAAGTAATGGATGGTTAATGCACAATAACGCCACCAAAATAATCCCAAGACCCGGACGGGACGGGCGGGCGGGCGGCGGCGGCGGCGCGCGTGTGGGCTTAGCCTTAAACCCAAATACATCTAGGTCCTCCCTCCTTTAAACACATGGGTTACCCCTTGGGGTCCCAAATCCTTAGCCAATTTTGAGACTTATAAAGAGAGCAATTCTTCCTTTTCCCACCAATGTGGTAGATTTGTCCCACACCATATTTCCACGCCTCAAACACCTTACTTCGTGGACCAATATCTCTTTCATTTCTCAATGAAATTTGACAATTCTTGGCCCTACGGTCATCTTCTCACTTAGTAGATTATGCACGTGTGAATAGACAAAGCCTCCAATATAAGGAACCATAATGTTTAATTCATTAAATATGGGTGGACGCACCTCCCCACCAAAGACAAGTTTCCAACAGAATTCAACTGTGTTTTAGGTACCGAAGGTCGAAAACATTGTTGTAAATTATGGTATTGGAGATGCTGCACAAAATTCCAAGGGTTTAGATGCAACAATGAATGATTTGGCATTAATCACAGGGCAAAAGCCTATGAAGACTAGGGCTAAAAATGCAATTGCTACTTTCAAGATTAGAGACGGTCAACCACTTGGTATTGCTATTACACTTCGAGGGAATGTGATGTATTCGTTCCTTGATCGGTTAATTATACTGGGGCTACCTCGAATGAGGGACTTTCAAGGCGTAAACCCAAATAGCTTTGATGGTCATGGAATTATAGCATTGGATTTTGTGAACAAAGTGTTTTCCCATAGTTAAGTTATGATGCTCTTGGTAAGCCAAGAGGAATGGATGTTTGCATAAGAATAACAATTGAGACAGACAAAGAGGCACACAGATTGTTGGCCCTCATGGGTATGCCATTTAGAGAAGGTGATGTTGGACATACAATTGTTATGCTAAAGAAAAAGCTTAGAGCTCATCATTTTGACTCAAAGGCGAAGAAAAGGTTTAGGAGATGAGGTGCCGAGGTGCGCGTGAGCTGTTTTAGACACCATGATTTTAAAATAATGAGTTGATTTGTTGTATTTTTTCTTTTTTGGTTGTTTCTAGTGTACAAATGAAATGGAGAAATCTGTAATTGCACATTTAATGTGTCGTTAGTGCTATCTTGAAGTTACATTATTTATATCGAATCTTGATTGTTGTAATCTCTTGTTTTAAGTTTGTTACTATCCACAAAATTTTTGACCGGTGATTGCTACAGTCTCTTGTTTTAAGATTGTTCTTATCCTCAACTCATGAATCTTGATTATTGTAATCTCGCGTGTGATATATAATATATTTCCTGCCCACCCCCTAGTCCCTCTGCCATTTACTTTCATTGCAGGTAAAAGATTTTTCTTGTTTGCTCCGTCGTATTCACAATTGGGTGAGTTTTAAATCTCTACATTGCAGACAGCTGGTGTATGTTAATAAATTGGATGCAAAAAAGTTGGTGCGTTTTTGTTGTATAATACTGTAGTTGGTTTATTTTGTTATACCATTGAATTTCTTACCTTCCTCGTCATGTATGTGAAAGTATATTTATGTCCTAGAGACAATCTGTATTAGGACAAATGTACTTTATACACATTCATATTATTATTAATGGAGATTAATATTTTGACATTTGCAATTATTAAATTATTAGTTGATTGTTTATAATATTCTATAATATGCATCCCTATAGGTTACGTTGTTATTAATAATGTGAGATATTAATATTTTAACGTAACTCTTAAAATAGCCTCGACTAATGATCATCAAGAATGGGATATCGATGACATGTGATAAGTCGACATGTGGTCTGCATCACTTTCTTAAAAGATGTAGTATGTATCACCTGCTACGAGTAATGGCTACTCGTGATGGACACATGGATACTTTGGAAGTATTGGTATACCCTGCTGATATACTATTTGTTATACATGTCTAAAGTATGATCAGCCTGTGTAAGATAGAAGTCCTTAGACTTGAGGTCGATACACACCTTGTCTACATAGTAATATACTTTGATCTTGTCCTAAGCTCAAATTCCTTATAGGTTGAGATACGACTTGTATTTGGTACATTATGATGTGGATTAAAGGTGGTAGTTGATCCAAGATTAGGATTCATTCCTCGAATGTATATTCGAGAGAACACTCAACTTCTCATTGATATTGGGTTGACTAAGTCATTGGCCAACGCAATAGACATATCTAGAATATGGTCTTGTTGTCAACCAATATAGATGAGATATAATGATCAAGACATTTGGATAGACACTCGGCAAATCCTAAGCTTGATCGAGTGTATCGTGAATGAAAGGATTTTATCTTACCACATAGAAGTTAAGTTTACTGGATTCATGTAAATGTACTTCACATAATGAGTTCGTCTTGCGAAGCCGTCTAGGAGCTCCGCATAGACCTTAATTTGATTAGTGTCGATATGAGAAGGCATGTAGGGTCACACTATGTCGATTGTCCTTTCGATCTAAGGATGTATTGAGAAAGTATTAAATATTCAATTTAGAATCGAGATATTTAAATGAATGATGATTGTTTTAATTAAGTCAAAATTGGATTTTGGATTTAATTAAGAATGTGCTAAATTTTTTTGGACCAGGCCCAAGGTTAAACCCTAATCCGATTTGACATAATTTTCCCCTGTAAATACAAACCTACACTTCATTATTCATTACACTTGAATTTCATATCATTATTCTAAGTCTTAGAGACTCAGAATCAAAACACTCTCTCGAACCTCTGCCGGATTTTCTAGCTTTCCAACGGAGGAATACATTGAAGCTTGGAGCTTGCAATCGAAAGGGCATCCGCATGCGCACCCACAGTTGATAAAGATTCCAGCTATTGTAAACATGTAAGTACCATTCAAGTCTTATGTTTACGATTTTAAATTACCCTATAGTCAAACAGTTCTACGTTTGTTGGATTTGAAACAAGTTTTCAATATCTGATGCATACAACAACCCAACAAAAATCCTACAGTGGTATCAAGAGCCAGGGTTGTTTTGTATGATTATAAGATAATTAGTTAATAATAATATGGATTAGAATTTGTTTAAATCTGAAATTTATGTCGTTTAAAGCTTGAAAACTAATATCTTAAAAGCACATCATCCTTGTCTTTCAACCTATTAAAAATGATGTAATCGAGAAAGTCATTCCGATCTAACTCTTCTAAGTCAATGCGCGTAACCAGTTCATTGCGAACATGGTGCACTAAAGCGAAAAACGAGAAGGGATTGGATGATGGTCGATGAACGTGTTGTTTGATAGTGAAGGGTAACGAAGATGAATCTGCAAATCTGACTTTGAACCAATTTTAGGGTTTCGAAAATGCGGATTTTGTACTTCTGAGACGGAGGCGCCGCAACTCCACGATGGAGCGCCGTGGCACCGAGGATCCAATTAAAAAAAATAAGAATAGTGAACAGTAACCGAACACTGTTCCGGCTTTTAATATATATATATTTTTTTCCGAAACAATGAACATTACCGAACACTGTTCCGATGTGAACAGTGGCGGCAGTCACTGTTTCGGCGTGAACAATGGCGGCAGTCACTGTGCCAGCGGTGCAGTGCCAATTTCCGAAATTGCAATTTAGCCCTTGGGGTAAATCTAAAAAATTTAGAAGTTTCTGAAATTGCAATTTGGTCCCTGAAAATGTTTTTAAAATCATCAGATTTGGTCCTTGGGGCATATCTGTAAATTTTAAAAAAGCCGATTTGGTCCCTTGGGCCAAATCTGTAATTAATTTAAAATTCTAGAAATTACAGACAGGTCCTTAAAATCTGAAAATATCTGAAAATTAAAATTAGATTTTCTGAATTTGAAGGGGTTCGAAATTGAAATTTTAAATTCTTCAGAGACTAAACTGTAAATTCTGAAAATCTGAAACTTACAGAAATATCCTGAAAATCTGTTTTTAAAATCAGAAAATGTTTAAGGGACTGTTTGGATTAGACTTAAATTTTAGAGTTTAGACTAGTTAACCCAGGATCATTATTAATTGTATATTATTGAATAATATACGAACTATGTGCTAAGTGTTTAAATGCTTTCATTTAATAATTAGCATAGTGTCCGCTATAACTATTTGGGCAGGCGACGCCTAGTATTTGATTAAACCATCTTATATCCTGCATATTGGGTTGACGGTTTCCAACTATATGTGTCATTAGTTTTGCATGATATTAAGATGTCATATTGGATATGTCGTAAAAGAGTTGATCTTGGTTAAACCCTGAATTAAAATGTTCACCAAAATTTTAAATACAAGTCTAAATTAAAACGTGTCATCCATTATAATTGTTAGAGTGTAAAATCCTTTTCAGCGATACGAGTATTTATGCCAAAGCATTTTTTCTCAGTCTACGAGGACCCAGACTCTTTCATAGATGTGTTTTAAATGTAAAGGTAAACGATACATTTTTGTGGGTATTTACACCAAAGTGTTTGCTCACAAAGGTCAAATTTACTTAGATACATAAACGCAGTCGTGTAATGGGGTTGACTTGTTTAGACAAATCTTGGGGCCAAAGTGTCGGACTAATCTAACGAGGCAAGATTAAATATAATATTTGATCAACCAAGAGTTGCAAATAAGTTTTGCAATTGGTTTAGAACCTACCAAGATGTGTTATTGAAGTTATCAGCCAAAGCAAACGCGGAAATATCATAGGCTTGGATCTTGGCCCATTATGACCTTCAATTAATATAGGTTCGTATTCTACCATGGGATCGTAAAAATATGTTAAAATAGTGGGAGTTAATTAAACAAAAGACCATGTTGATTAGCCTAAACGAATATGTATAATAGAAAATAAATTTTGAGTTTGATTTTCAGTCTATCTAATTCTTCATATTATCAAAGATGTCGAGCTTATCATTGAAAATGTTGATTGAAATGAACAAACTTACTGGACCTAACTACCTTGACTGGCTAAGAAATTTGCGAATAGTGCTGGGATAAGAGAAATTAGAATACGTGTTGGACACGGTGCTCCCAACAGTCCATGCGACAGACTATGCCGAATATGCCTCTTTTGATAAGAATGCTTACCAAAAATACATAGATGATGCCACTTCAGCACAATATGTGATGCTGTCTTCCATGTCTATGGAACTTCAGAGACACTATGAGAACATGGGTCCCAATGAGATGCTCGAACACTTGAAGAGTCTCTATGACTCACAATCCCAGACTATGAAATATGAGTTACTGATAGAACTTTTTAAGTTTAAGCTTAATGAAGGGGCCCAGGTCTCGCAACATATGTTGAAGATGATAGGGCTGATAGAGAGACTTGCTTCAATTGGAACGAAGCTGCAAAAGAATGTCGCTACCACCCTTATCCTGAACTCTCTCCCTTGTTCATTTGAAAACTTCATAGTGAATTACAATATGAATGGAACAAAGGCGAGTCTGCCGGAGTTGCACAACATGCTCAAGACCTTTGAGTCTTCCACTTCCAAAGGCAAAGTTGTGCTCATGGTGAGCTCTACTAGCCGACCCAAGCTAAAAGGTAAGGAATGGTAGAAGAAGAAGGGCAAATCAGTCGATGCGCCCTCAGCTATGAAGCTTAAGTGAGATGTGAAGAAGAAAAAGGTGAATCCGGTTAAGGATGCATGCCTCAACTGCAATAAGAAGGGGCATTGGAAGAAGGACTGCACTGCACCAAGAGGAGAAAAAACACCGGGTGCTTCTACCTATGGTGGACAAGGTATGTACGTCATTGAAATAAATATGTCTAATAATAACTCTCATTCCTGGGTATTGGATACCGTTTGTGGCTCACACATTTGTACCAATGTGCAGGGGCTAACTGATAGCAGGAATGTTGGACCAAGAGAGGTGGACCTACGTGTTGGAAATGGAGCACGAGTGGATGCTGAGCGTGTAGGAACTTATAGATTAAATTTGCCTTCTGGCTATTGTCTAGTGTTAAATGATTGTTACTATGTACCATCGCTAACGAGGAATATCATTTCTATCCCTGTTTTGGACATGGAGGGTTTTTCCTCATATATTTATAATGGCAGTCAAGTACTGTCTTTTGATAATGTTATATATGGAACTGCTCCTCTTGTGGATGGATTATATACACTAAAATGTAGTCGAGAAATATTCAATGTACAAAACAAACGAGTTAAGATAAGTAATAGAAACTCTACCTACCTATGGCATTGAAGACTTGGTCATATCAACGAATCAAGGATAGCAAGGTTGAGGAAGTTAGACTACCTCGAACTATTTGACTTGGAGTCTTATGGTAACTGCGAATCATGCTTGAGAGGAAAGATGACCAATAAGCCACTTTCTGGGAAAGGTGTGCGAGCCAAGGAGGTGCTTGAGTTGGTCCATACTGATGTATGTGAGCCATTTTCGACTTAAGCTAAATGAGGTTTCCCATACTTCATCACTTTTTACTGACGACTTCACAAGGTATGGATATGTGTATCTTATGAGACATAAATCCGAGGCTTTTGAGAAGTTCAAAGAGTACAAGTCGGAAGTAGAGAAGCAACTTGCAACAAGTATCAAGACCATTCGATCGTATCGAGGAAGTTAATACTTGAACAAGGATTTTCTAGATTACTTAAAGCTACATGGAGTCCAATCAGAGTGGACACTCCTGGAACACCACAGATGAATGGTGTTGTCAAAAGGAGAAATCGAACCTTATTAGATATGGTTCGATCCATGATGAGCTTCTCAGCTCTACCGATATCTTTGGGGACATGCTATACAAACCTCAGTATATATTCTGAACATGGTTACTTCCAAGTCAGTAGAAAATACACCCTATGAGATATGGTGTGGCAAGAAGTCAACTCTTAACATATGAGACCCTGGGGGTGCCCTGCATATGTTAAGAAGATGCTCACTGACAAATTGGAATCCAAAAGTGAGAAATGTTACTTCGTGAGGTATCCAAAGGAAACTAAGGGATACTACTTCTATCTTCCTAGAGAACGTAAAATCATTGTTTCCAGGAACGCAACTTTCCTCGAAGAAGAATATGTCTACAAGGAACATAGTTGCACAGAGATAGAACTTGAAGAAATTCAAGAACTGCAAGATAACATAGATGTTGAATCATTGCCGAATGACCAAGGCAATAATTCAGTGGGAGTATTTGGCAAAGATGGGGTACTTCAAATACGCCTTTCGGCCAGTGAGAGTGTTACGAGGAACAATGCAGAAATGCAAGATCCTCTTACACAACCTTTAGGAGTATATGCAATGGTTGCATCTCCTTCCATTCAGGAAATACATGAAAATGATATTCCTGAAAGCTCTCAAGTTAGTGGATTATCCAACACACAAGAACCCTCTCACAGTCAGAACATAACAAGCACTGAACTGCAAAATAATCAACTCCGTAGGTCCACTAGGACTCATCGTCCTCCTGAAAAACTAAATCTACTTGTGGAAACACACAGTGAGATAAATATTCCCGATAACGATGAGCCTACAACCTATAGCGAAGCAATGTTAGACATTTATTCGAAGAGATGGAAAGAAGCCATGAAATCCAAGATGGAATCTATGTACATCAATTAAGTGTGGAACTTGGTTGATTTGTCAGCTGGGGTTAAACCCATATGATGCAAATGGGTCTTCAAGAAGAAGATCGATACATTCGGAAATGTACAGACTTATAAAGCAATGTTGGTGGCTAAATGTCATATTTGACGGCCTGGGGTCGATTATGATGAAACATTTTCACATGTTGCTAAGATTAAGTCCATTCGGATTTTGCTTGCAATAGCTGCATATTATGACTATGACATTTGGCAGATGGACGTCAAAACCGCCCTCTTCAATGGTAATCTAGTTGAGGAGGTGTATATAAAACAACCTGAGGGTTTTTCGCTTGAGTCCAAACCAAATATTGTATGCAAGCTACAAAAGTCCATTTATGGGCTTAAGCAAGCTTCAAGGTGTTGGAATATTTCTTTGACAAAGCAGTCAAATCGTTTGACTTTGTTAGAAGCAAAGAAGATCCCTGCGTTTATAGTAAGCGCAGGGAAGGGAGTATTGCCTTCATTATTATATATGTAGATGACATATTAATAATGGGATACAATAAGACTCTCATGCAATCAGTCAATGAATGGTTATCCAGCACCTTCATGATGAAGGACTTGGGTGAAGCCTGCTACATTCTTGGAATTATGATCTATAGAGATAGACCTAATAGATTGTTGGGGCTGTCACAGTCAGTCTACATAGACAAATTGCTTAGACGATTATCTATGGAAAACTTCAAGAAGGCGGTCTACTTATGGGACAAGGCATCAAGTTATCTAAGAAGGATAGTCCTTCTAATACTATAGAACTTGAACGTATGAAAATGATCTCATATGCTTCGGCTATAGGGTCGATCATGTATGTCATGACCTATACTAGACCAGATGTGGCCTTTGTACTTAGTATGACTTGCAAATTTCAGCAGAATCCTGGGGAAGAACACTGGAAAGCAGTCAAGAGTATTCTTAAGTATCATAGACGAACTAAAGATTACTTCTTAGTCTATGGTGGGGAAGAAAAGCTAGCTGCTAATGGGTACACTGATGCTAGCTTCCAGACGGATCTTGATGACTTCAAATCTCAGTTTGGGTACACGTTTATTTTCAATGGTGGAGCAGTAAGCTGGAAAAGTTTCAAACAAGCTACAACTGCTGATTCGACAATAAAAGCTGAGTACATTGCTGGATCGGAATCTGGTAAAGAAGCTGTCGCGATTTCTGAGTTCCTGAAGGAACTAAGGGTAGTTCTGAGTGCCAGTTGTCCAATAACTATTTATTGTGACAACACTGGTGCGATTGCACAGGATAAGGAACCAAGATCAACAAACAGAAATAAATATGTACCAAGGAAGTACCACATACTCAGGGAGATGATGGAGACTGAAGAGATTAGATTAGACTATGTTCCCACAGATGATAATCCAGCTGACCCATTCACTAAACCATTAAGCTTAGTCAAACATAATGGTCATTTTGAGAATATGGACATTAGATATGTTGGAGATTGGCTCTAGGCCAAGTGGGAGATTGAAAGTTAATTTATATCCTAGAGATAATCTGTATTAGGACAAATGTAATTTATACACATTCGTATTATTATTAATGGAGATTAATATTTTAGCATTTGCAATTATTGAATTATTAATTGATTGTTTATAATATGCACCCTAGAGGTTACGTTGTTATTATTAATGTGAGATATTAATATTATAACGTAACTCTTAAAATCGCCTCGACTAATGATCATCAAGAATGGGATATCGATGATATGTGATAAGTCGACATGTGATCTGCATCACTTCCTTAGAGGATGTAGTATGTCTCATCTGCTACATGTAA
This sequence comes from Anisodus acutangulus, assembly GCA_029783415.1. Taxonomy (NCBI): domain Eukaryota; kingdom Viridiplantae; phylum Streptophyta; class Magnoliopsida; order Solanales; family Solanaceae; genus Anisodus; species Anisodus acutangulus. The sequence continues at coordinate 33,170,260 of CM056491.1, read as the reverse complement.
TGGCTACTCGTGATGGACACATGGATACTTTGAAAGTATTGGTATACCCTGCTGACATACTGTTTGTTATACATGTCTAAAGTATGATCAGCCTGTGTAAGATAGAAGTCCTTAGACTTGAGGTCGATACACACTTTGTCTACATAGTAATATACTTTGATCTTGTCCTAAGCTCAAATACCTTATAGGTTGAGATACGACTTGTATTTGGTACATTACGATATGGATTAAAGGTGGTAGTTGAGCCAAGATTAGGATTCATTCCTCGAATGTATATTCAAGAGAACACTCAGCTTCTCATTGATATTGGGTTGACTAAGTCGTTGGCCAATGCAATAGACATATCTAGAATATGGTCTTGTTGTCAACCAATATAGATGAGATATAATGATCAAGTCATTTGGATAGACACTTGGAAAATCCTAAGCTTGATCGAGTGTATCGTAAATGAAAGGATTTTATCTTACCACATAGAGGTTAAGTTTACTGGATTCATGTAAACGTACTTCACATATTGAGTTCGTCTTGCGGTGCCGTCTAGGAGTTCCGTCTTGCGGCGCCGTATAGAGACTCATAATCAAAACACTCTCTCAAACCTCTGCCGGATTTCCTAGCTTTCCAAAGGAGGAATAACTTGAAGCTTGGAGCTTGCAATCGAAAGGGCATTCGCGTGCGCACCCACAGTTGATAAAGATTCCAGATATGGTAAACATGTAAGTACCATTCAAGTCTTATGTTTACGATTTGAAATTACCCTATAGTCAAACAATTCTACGTTTGTTGGGTTTGAAACAAGTTTTCAATATTCGCTGTGCACAACAACCCAACAAAAATCCTACAGTATGCATCCATGGTAACTCATATATCTTTTCCTTTTTTGATTAATCTTATGCTTCTTTCCTTTGTTATATTTTTGGCATTAGAGTTTGATTTTGATGAGATCTGACCACAATCTGCCATGGATTGTGTCTTTATATTGAGTCGTGTCATTCTGTACAATTGGATTTATGGTTCTGAACATACAATTTTTTGGGGAGGAAAGGAAGGATTTGAAGTGAAAAGGATATGAATTAGGTCCTATGGACTCTAAATTTGTCTAAAAGCTTGATCCTTGGTGTGTGTGAGGCTGCGGAGTCCCATACTCATTTCTACTCCCTGATCCCCCTCTTTGCTCCCTTCTCCCTCTAAGCTTTTATTTATATTTGCGTATTAGAGAATCACAATTATCTATAGTATTTACTTTGTTGCTTAATTTTTTTCCTTTTCTGCTCAAATTATACCGTGTTTCTTTCAAAGTGTGTATGAATGTGCTTTTTTAGTAGTTTCAGATTCTATGTCATTTGATTTGGTTTAACCTGTTCTTCTAATGCGTCATTTTCACCATTAGTATCTCACCCATAGATTCTCATGGCGTGTACTCTAAAAATGGTCCAAGTTCCCCCCTCATTTTATTATGTTGAGACTTGATCTAGAGAGTCTTCCGGCTATGGAAATGTTTTTGTGTGATACTCTTAATTTCTCTTTGCACATGTTAGATTTTTTTGAATGTATGTAACTTGTTCTTGTGAGTGTCAACTCTTGCAACTAGAGATGACAATGGATCTTGGACCCGGTCCGGATCCGGTAGATCCATATCCATTTTATAGGATATGGATCTTCAAAATTTGGACCCGACGGATTGGGATCGGACCCGGATCCATTTTTGACGGATCGGATCTGGATCCGGATCTTGTATTTGAGATCCGTATCCGGTCCAGATCCGATTCGTGGATCCGTTTATTATTAAATATATCAATAACTTAGAATGTAATTTTATAAGTATTTTCTTAAATATTTTTCATAATTTATGTATTGGGTAAAAAGTTGAACTAGGATAAGGCACAAGTCACACAGCTATGTAATTTGTATTTGAAGTTTCATTTCTTTTACCTGTATGCTCTCTGCAGTTTTCCATATTTTCATTTCTATAAAAAGAAAAAATTATCACTCTTCTTTAAATTTCCCTTTCTTGAATCTGCTAGCCATAAGCTTTAAGTATCTACGAAATATTAGATGTACTTGTTCAGGTCAAGTCTACTTTTGGTCATTCTTCTCTCTGAAAAATTGAATCATTTGTTTGATCAGCAAAAAAAAACTGAGACTTTTGATATATGATTGACATTGTTTTATGTTGTTTAATGAAGTCAATTAGTAGAACTACAAGTGGAGCATCACTAAAGCCTCCAAAAATTAGCTCAAAGTTGCAACATGTTCAGCATTACTAATGAAGTCAATCGTCTTTATTTCCTTATGATGCTAAAGCTTTGTTCAGTATTTTGGAAGAATGATGTCATGTTTGTGTAGGTATTTTTCAATCAGATTGCGTTTCATTTTGTCATAAAAGTTTCAACATGTGAGAATATTATTCAAGTCAAAAAAATTTACATGTAGATCCATATCCGATCCGTGGACCCGGTGAATCTGATGGATCCGGATTTGGATCTGATTTTTATAGACCCGATGGATCTGAATTCGAATTTGGATTCAGATATGAAAAATGGATCAAGATCTGAATCTAGTAGGATTCAGTCAGATCCGATCCATTGTCATCCCTACCTGCAACAATGTCTCACCACCTTTTTGACGGATTGACCTATATTATGTTTTTAGGCAAAGGTGGGTCTCTGACTTTTGATTTTGCTAGATCTCCATACTGTTACTCCTAGATAGCTCTCTGTAATATCTAAGCCTAATCTTTGATTGTTGCCACCCCCTAAAAAAGGAAAAAAGAAAACAAAAAGGGAAAAACATATGAGTATAATTGTAGAAATGAGGAAACAGGAAAAAGGTGTCCAAATCAGCTAATATTTTCCTTCTTATTTCTAATGCTTTTAGAAGCTTTTGTTATTTCCTTAAAATTGAAATCTTTCCTGCCACTTGTGTTATCGTGAACACAGACAGAAGATTCTGGTAGAAAGTAAAGAAAAGAATCTACTTTCATTGGGTACTTCCTTTAGTTTTGGTCAATAAAAACCCTTGCTCTTGACGAGTACCTCATAAAGTCGATGAAATTGAGTATGTGTTATATCCTTTAGATCGAACAAGAATTTAATGGTGGTGCTCATTTTTTGAATGTACAATTTTATCTGATAAAATAACCTTGTGAAATTGTAATATGTTAAAATATATTCTCTAGCAAATTTTGGTTATTTTGCGTAGCCACTTTTTACTATTCTTCATTTGTCTTTAAAAGTTTAGCAACGAGTAATGAAGCGGAGACGAAGATACTTCTATTCTTATGTCTTCCTTGTTGTTTTTACCCCTTTCGTTCCCTTTTTTAATTTTAATGTTATCACTTAAAACTAGTTTAACTATAATGAACCTTCTGAATAGTGAAAGAGGAAGGGGTTTAATTACATTTCTTAGGTTTGAGGAGGATCTTAAATAGTGTGGAATAAATTCAGAGGAGTCATATAGCCAACCCCAAACAATTTTAGATTGAGGCAAAGTTAATTGATTAATTGACAAGTTACATGTGTAACAATCTTTCTGAGGCGATTGTCATTAATTTTTTAGTTAAGCTTAATTAGATACCGATGATGCTCCTTTCCTTCTTGAAGGACACTAGCTTATAATGGAAAAAACTTATTGGCTAGATATCGCTCTAGGGAAAGAGAGTTTGAATTACTTCTCAGTTAATCAAAACATTGCTTGTTGCTTCCAGATACTGATGAACTTCTTTGGCAGATTTTCTATCTCGAGTCTATTTAAGGGAACATTTGCAACACTTGGAGGTAAATATTCCTTTGCCTGTTTCTCTGGTAGCTGTGTTTTCTTGTAAATCATGTAATGAAAATTTTCCTTTTGCAGTTTGTATTTTCTGGAAGTTGGATTAATGTGATAGATGATCCTTGCAGAATACAGCAAAGGCATTTTTTTTGGGTGTGGGGGTGGTTTGGGAAGGCTCGCGGTGGTTGAACACTTTCGGGATAGATTTTGCCTTTAGGTAATCTCTAGTATGATATAAGGAAATCCGGTAGTAAGTTATAGGTTATTTAATATCTGTTAAATTAAATTCCTTTTATTTCCTCTGAGTTCATTTGGTTCTCAGAGAAGTAATGCAGTTATATATCCAGAATACATGCAGGACACGAAGGTGAAGAGAAAGGAAAGTGATTTTCTTGCTAGAAATAAGATTTGCCTCCCAGCAAGTTACAGAAAAAATTATTAAATAACTCTAATCCACTACCAGTACAAGTAACTCTAGATGTATTTAAAATCCTGTGAAATATGAAAGTACTTTCCATATGGTGTGAGTAATAATTTGACATGTAACAATATTCTTTATAGATGATAATGGAGGAACTGCATTGTTTCTCTAAAAGACGTGGAACTACTACATTATTTCTGTAGCATAATAAAAAAGCTTACTTAATGACATTGTTTCTTTGGAAGTTTTATTATGGACTCCTAAAATGATTGACCTGATTGTCTATAACATGATCAAATTGAATAATATTCAATCTAAACCGATGTATTGGTTTTTTGAATTAGAATCTACGTACTTCAATGCACAAAAAACACTACTAATCATGAAAGTTGTATTAGAAAGGACACACATTTATTTGAGAAACAAAATGGAAATTGCTTTTGTCCCGATCCAAATCGGAAGGCCATGACGGGCACCCGAACCTTACTTGCCGAGCACCACTAATCATATATTTATCACATAACCGTAATTAAGCATGGGCCACGAGGGCCGCCACGAGGTAACCTGCTGACACAGAAATAATAAACTGGAAAGGAGCTACGTAAAATCCTGCAACCAGAAGAACCCAACTTATGTACATATACATACTAAGGCCGACAAGGCCATACACGACTACTATACACAAGACAACTGTCTACAAGCCTCTAAAGAGTACGTGACATCATAAGGTTGGTAAAGGGCCCCTTCATACCCCTATGTATATCAAAAATATCGTACCACGACTAGACTGCAACTCTGGAACAAGTAGAGTGCTTTAATATCAGCTGAACCAGGAACCTGCTAGTGCGGACCGTCACCCTGTATACCTGAGCCTGCGGGCATGAAACACAACGTCCCTCGATAAAAGGGATGTCAGTACGACTGATGTACCAAGTATGTCAGGCATGAAGAATAGCATAATAAAGACCTGAAAGTAACATGAGACAAGAAACAACCAACCAGTGGAGAATGCCTCTGAAGGCTATAATATGCCTAAGTGTCATACCTGTGCAGAATGCCTCTGAGGGCCATAATATGCCTACGTATAATGCGGTCATACATTTACATATGCATATATAACATTATCAACCTTTGTGGGCATCCCATCATATCATACAGGCCTCTGTAGGCATAATCATCATCATATACCAGCTGATCAGGTGGTGGTGCGTATATAACGTTGTATCCCTTTTCTCATACCCCATACATATATATATAATGCATACCATATAGTCGCGTATATAACGACTTTGAGGTCAAGGTATATATATGAATATAATGCATAAATGATACTAAGACACTATGAGTTTATCGGAGTGACGTAATGTCGCTTCACCTCCAATTAACATTATGAATATTAACATATTTCCCATATACCTCAATAGGGTTTAGGAACATATTTATACATGCTTTGAAAAGACGAATGAATAACATGAACATCCTTAACTACTAAGAGTAGAATCATTTATGAGACAATATTACGTTTACATTTCGTTACTTGGAGCATGCCAAAAGAAGGAAGAGTTAGCCTTAACATACCTTTGATATTAACCCTTCGATAGCTACTACAAAATCAGCATGTCCAGAACGCGTTAATCTTAGTTGTCCGTATGAGCCCGTATAAAGTCGTAGATGATGATTCAAACCTTGATTGCCCCTTCATGGCGTCCCGCTAATTTAATTAATTATTAAGAAATCGACAATTTGCTATTATCCAGAGGAAATCGATGTGGACATAACCTCTATATCGTTCTTCGCATTTTGCTTCAACCAACGAGAATTTGCAAACCTAAATACGTTGTTGCAAACTTCTTCATATTGAAATTGCTCTAAATTAGGTGAAAATAAATACATCTTCTCTAAATGATGACAACGTTGCTTCTCTACTAACTAAATACCGTTTTGACACCTTTTTGTTAAGAAATAATGTTTATCTAAATTGAGAATGTCTTTTATCTTGCTGCCAACGCTTCCATGTGAAAGTGGTCTAATTCATGTGAGAAGTAAGAGCTTCTAATTTATTGTGGAATATGGGTCCGCCACTTATTCCATATATGCTAAAATCAATTCTTATCTCAATGGTATGAGTCATATGTTGATCTTTTTCCAAGGCTCCACGTGGAAAGGTGTACATATAAACTTTATCCAAATTAAATACCCCATGGACCATGTGCCATTTTGTACACATATCGCTTATCCATATAATCACTAATTATCTCCATGTCTTCCACTAATTCAACATTTACTCCATTACACACAATTAATTCTTGATCTTAATTCACTTAAATAATAGATCATTTTGACATACCTCATATACCCCTTATCATGATCATGAATTATGATACCAGTTCGTAACCTCTTTTTGCACACACAAAATATTATTTATACTCACCGTCATCGCACTTTTAAGTCTGAATCATTTCGGGACTTCATCTTCTTATAAGACGAGCCCTTTATTTACAAGCTTGAATATGACCAAAATTCTCCAGGCTCGGGTTTACTTTCATACGTCTAGCTGCTCAAACCATCGCCCGAAAGTATGGGGTGTTTCATCATTTCCCCCTTAGAAACATTCATCCTCGAATATTGGGGTTTCCACATCTAGATTTGTCATGATCACACTTGTCCTCATACAAACGCCTTTTACCTGCGGACCAACCAATGGCTACTACTTCCGTGCCGATATTCGATTATTTTGATTTAAGCCTAGGTAATTCATTCTAGTCTCATTTAATATCTATAAATCGGGTTCCTTCTTGGTTCTCAATGCAAAATTTATCTCTTGTCATTTCATACCCCCTTAATCCTTAACTTACCTTGAACCAGCCACTCCAGTTACCTCTAAGCTCTTCGTCTGGATTGCCGGCTGTCTTTGTCTTTGTTGCGACTACACAAAAATATTATTATAGTTCTCCCTTAAAGAGTTAAACAACACATCTAACCTACCCACAATCATGTATTCAGCATAAGGTGAGTCTGGGGTTTCTAAATACAAGGTCACAAGGGTTCGAATCACGTATTAACCGTCCATCAGTGAAATCTCATATCTTATTACCCTGCTAGAACAATGTTGTGGTCCTGTTACTTCTACTCTGGTCTCTTCTTTACAATCTCGGCCTATTGCTACTAGAATATCATCTGTTCCCTTATAATAATTAATAAGTTGGTTAAGGATATTTGTGCTTCATCTCCTCTTCCGCCTCCTATGTCATCTCATCTTCCGCCTCCCATGTCATCTCATCTTCCGCCTCCCATGTCATCTCTCCTACATTCTTATTCTTCCATAGAACTTTCACGGGGGCTACTTCCTTAGTCCTCGACTTGCAAACTTGACGATCTAAGATAGCACTAGAAACCTTTTCATATGATAAGTCCTTTGTAACCTTCACATCGTCAATTGGAAAAATTTGGGAAGGATTCCCAACACACACTCTTAACATAAAAATATGGAAAGCCGGATGAACAAACTCTAACTCCGAAGGTAAGTCCAATTAATAAGCCACTTGGTCGATTCGTCGAATTATACGATATGGCCCAATATACATTGGATTGAGTTTTCCCCTTTTCCCAAATTTCATTACACCCTTTCATAAGAGAAATCTTCAAGAAGACCCATTCATCTACTTGGAACTCTAAGTCCTACCGCCGCACATCTGAATACGACTTCTGGTGACTCTGAGCGGTTAACAACCGTTTTTGCGATAAGATTCACATTCGCTATGGCTTGGTGCACTAGGTTAGGCCTAGATAATTCTGATTCGCCTACTTCGAACCTTCCGATAGGAGATTTACATTTCTGTCCATACAAAGCCTCGTATGGAGCCCGTTTAATGCTAGCATGATAACTGTTATTGTACGCAAATTCAATAAGGGGTAAATGCTTATCTCTACTTCCCTTGAAGTCCACTACTCATAGCAGGTATTCGAGCGTTTGAATCGTACGCTCAGCCTGCCCGTCTATTTGAGGGTAGAAAGTTGTGCTAAGATTAACTTGAGTGACCAAACCCTTTTTGAAATAATCTCCAGATATTAGTTGTGAACTGCGCACATTGGTCAGATATAATAGAAATATGCATACTATGAAGGCGAACAATTTCCTTAACGTACAACTTTGCATAATCCTCAACTGTGTAGGTAGTTTTGACCGCTAGTAATTGAGTTGATTTAGTCAGTCTATCAATAATCACCAAAATAGAATCAAACTTATGATAAGAGCGAGGTAAACCCGTAATGAAATCCATATTAATCATTTCTTATTTCCACATCGGGATCTCAATGTTTTGAGTCAAGCCGCCGGGCTTTTGGTGCTCTACTTTTACTTGTTGACAATTAAGACACTAAAACTTCGCAATGCTCCTCTTCGTGTCTTTCCACCAATACATACCTTGGAGATCATGATACATCTTACTAGATCCAGGATGAATGGAATATCATGAGCAATGGACCTCCGCCATAATCTTTTCTCGTAATCCTACTACATTGGGAATACACCAATGGACCTTCCACCTGAGGGTCCCTCTCCCATTATACTCAAAGGTTGTGGTTCTCTTTTGTTAAATATCATTCCCGATCTTCTCTAAAAATAGGATCTTTATCATGACGTTCTTTTTTTCCAGTATAAGGGATGGACCTGTTGTATTCTGAGTCATAGGACTATCACTATTTGAATCGTCCAATAGAACTCCCACTTAGCTAACGGATGCGTTCCCTCAGGTCAACTTCTTTCCTTAGTGCTCACTTAGTCAAGCCGCTTGTGGGTGAATGATTCTATTGTCAACTTATCTTTGTTTACTAACTAGTGTGCTGAAAACTCTTATATTTGTAGTATCTCAATTGTGAACACTTTATGGACAATGTCATCAAATTTGAAGTGCGTGTATCATCGCAGTTAACTCTCATTCATGGTCTGAAATGAATATTTTTTTTCATACTTTCCCACTACTCATAATTATAAACAACTTCCTTTCTTTACTTCTTTTGACACTTGTTCACTCATTTTCTTACTTGTCGTACTCTTCTTAATTCTAATTATTCTGGTATACATAGGTAATCTCAAACATTGCTCCTGATTCCAATCTTTGGCGTTATTACCCCTTAAACGATGAGTTGTTAACTTATTCCCTCATTCAGTACGTGGAAGATTCTAAAGAATTTGCATTACATGACGTTGGCCTACTATATCCAAACCTGGTCATTATACTTAGATTCGAATTCCTTCACTTGCCTCATGGCTAAGACTTTGTATTAATGGCGCTTTGGAAAAAGATTTCCTTGATCTCGTTAAGCTGTAAACCCATTACCTTATCTATCTCGTAGAACCTTTGGTCAGTTCAAAAATGCTCATAGACATCCGTATTTACCTGACATTTAATCTTTATTATAATGTCATTATCCCTTGACATATATCAGTAATGTCTACCTTGTATCCATAGGCGTCATTGGCCCCTTTTCACATGTTTAAGTGCTAGTCTCGAGCTTTACTCACTATTACTTCCGTTTACATACTTTCTGAGAGGTATGACTGCATATGTTGTGCAACCGATGCTTCGTATACTTAGATCCAATTCATGGTGTCACATGATCCAATGACTTGCCAAGCTTTCTTGTCTTATCATTATTAGATCTCCCATCGTCCGAGTGCTCATTTGTCTTACCTTTACATTTCCATTTTAAGTTGCCTTGGGGGTCTCTTATCTCAAAGTATATCTCATACTATCTTTTTGAACATCAGAGGTTCGTCACCTTTGGCCGAAGAGTTCTTACTGTCCCCTTCCACTACCGTGGATAACTCAATCCTTATATATGACTTGGGTTTACTATTCTAGGTACATCACTTTACGTGATCTTTTTAAATTTACTGATGGTCACTCTTCAGACGATTCGATTATGACAATCCATTCTTGTTAATGATACCCTAGGACTATTCATAATATAGGTAAGACATTATAATTTAGGTCACACGTACATAACATATTCCCCCTCCCCATCATTCTAATCAACAAGAGTCACTGTAAAACGTGTAGATTTTCATAACCTACTAAACCTCCCAATGATGTCTTCTGCTTTTTATCTGTACAACTCATAATCATCTTATCCTTACCTTTGCGCATCAACTTGGAACACTTCGAAACGTGGTGGCCATAACTGCCACACTAAATCAACCCCTTGTACCTTTGTGGCATAATCTGACATGCACTCGACCATACTGACTACAAGAGGATCGGGGCGATCTCACTCGACCTTTACAACTTTGACCTTGAGATATTGACATCTTTGAACCCTTTAAATATCGACGATCCCTGACTAATAAACTCCCCCGGTTAAGCTCTTTAACCCCTCAAGGGTTTATCTCTATCAGATACTGTAGGATAAAGTCGTGCTTGAGAGGCAACCAATTGATTCAATACCTGCACCGCTCTCCTTACATCCTTATCAGACGGAGCCGGTGGTAGGACTGATGGTACAAAAGCTTTCCTCAACTCCTCTGTTACTACTAGATTCGTCGACAGATGGGAAAACAACTTACTCATATCCTCTGACAGATTTGTCTCAATTGAGAGCATATTACTCGCATTTATACTCAATCCAACCTCAATGTCCCTGCTAATCATAGCCCTAATGGAAGAAGGCACTATTGTAATCATAAACACGATAAGGTTTACTAAGAGAATTCTTACAATTCAGCTCTATAACACGATTCTATATCAAGAAGGAAGGTAACCATCATCTTAAATGCCCTATAGCCTCCTATCTATAAGTGTGGCACACAATACACCCATAAATAAAACTCTACTAGACACGACTTGTAGACTCCCTAGGATAAACCTGCTCTAATACCAAGTTTGTCACGACCCAAATTGGAGGGCCATGACGGGCATCCGAACCTTACTTGCTGAGCACCACTAATCATATATTTACCACCTAACAGTAATTAAGCATGGGCCACGAGGGCCGCCATGAGGTAACCTGCTGACACATAGAAATAATAATCTGGAAAAGAGCCATGTAAAATCATGCAACCAGAAGAACCCAACCTATGTACATATACATACTAAGGCCGACAAGGCCATACACGACTACTATACACAAGACAACTGTCTACAAGCCTCTAAAGAGTACGTGACATCATAAGGTCGGTAAAGGGCCCCTTCATACCCCTATGTATATCAAAAATATCGTACCACAACTAGACTACAACTCTGGAACAAGTAGAGTGCTCCAATATCAGCTGAACCAAGAACCTGCTAGTGCGGACCGTCACCCTGTATACCTGAGCCTGCGGGCATAAAACGCAGCGTCCCCCGATAAAATGGATGTCAGTACGACTGATGTACCAAGTATGTCAGGCATGAAGAACCATAATAAAGACATGAAATTAACATGAGACAAGAAACAACCAACCAGTGGAGAATGCCTCTGAAGGCCATAATATGCCTAAGTGTCATACCTGTACAAAATGCCTCTGAGGGCCATAATATGCCTACGTATAATGCGGTCATACATTTACATATGCGTATATAACATCATTAACCTTTGTGGGAATATCACGACTAGACTACAACTCTAGAACAAGTAGAGTGCTCTAATATCAGTTGAACTAACAACCTACTAGTGCGGACCATCACACTGTCTACCTGAGCTTGCGGGCATGAAACGAAGTGTCCCCCGACAAAAGGGACATCAGTACGACTGATGTACCGAGTATGTCAGGCATGAAGAATAGCATAATAAAGACCTGAAAGTAACGTGAGACAAGAAACAACCAACTAGTGGAGAATGCCTCTGAGGGCCATAATATGCCTATGTGTCTTACCTGTGCAGAATACCTCTGAGGGCCATAATATGCCTACGTATCATACACAATGCGATCATACATATATATATGTATCTATAACGCCATCAAGCCTCTGTGGCATCCCATCATATCATACAGGCCTCTGTAGGCATAATCATCATCATATACCAGTTGGTCAGGTGGTGATGCGTATATAACGCTGTATCCCTTTTCTCATACCCCATACATATATATAATGCATACTATATAGTCGGTATATAACGCCTTTGAGGTCAAGGTATATACATGAATATAATGCATGAATCATACTAAGACACTCTGAGTTTATCGGAGTGACGTAATGTCGCTTCACCTCCAATTAACATTATGAATATTAATATTTTCCCCATATACCTCAATAGGGATTTAGGAACATATTTAGATATGATTTGAAAATAGGAATTAATAACATGAACATTCTTAACTACTAAGAATAGAATCATTTATGGGACATTATTACATTTACATTTCGTTACATGGAGTATGGAAAAAGAAGGAAGAGTTAGCCTTAATATACCTTTGATATTAACCCTTCGATAGCTACTACAAAATCAGCCTGTCCAGAACGCGTTAATCTTAGTTGTCCGTATGAGCTCGTATAAGGTCGTAGATGATGATTCAAACCTTAACTGCCTCCTTCATGGCGTCCCGCCAATTTAATTAATTATTAATAAATCACCAATTTTCTATGATCCAGAGGAAATCGATGTGGACATAACCTCTATATCGTCTTCGCATTTTGCTTCAACCAATGAGAATTTGCTAACCTGCATACGTAAGCAAACTTCTTCATATTGAAATTGCACTAAATAAGGTGAAAAGAAATACATCTTCTCTAAATGATGACAACGTTGCTTCTCTACTAACTAAATAACGTTTTGACACTTTTTTGTTAAGAAACAATGTTTAGCTAAATTGAGAATGTCTTTTATCTTGCTGCCAACGTTTCCATGTGAAAGTGGTCTAATTCATGTGAGAAGTAAGAGCTTCTAATTCATTGTGGAATTGGGGTCCGCCACTTATTCCATATATGCTAAAATCAATTCTTATCTCAACGGTATGAGTCATATGTTGATCTTTTTCCAAGGCACCACGTGAAAAGGTGTACACATAAACTTTATTCAAATTAAATACTCCATGGACTTGTGCCATTTTGTACACATATCGCTTATCCATATAATCACTAATTATTTTCGTGTCTTTCACTAATTCAACATTTACTCCATTACACAATTAATTCTAGTTCTTAATTCACTTAAATAATAAATCATTTTGACACACCTCATATACTCCTTATCATGATCATGAAATATGATACCAGTGCGTAACCTCTTTTGGCACACACAAAATATTATTTCTAGTCACCGTCATCGCACTTTTAAGTCTGAATCATTTCCGTACTTCATCTTCTTACATGACGAGCCCTTTATTTACATGCTTGAATATGACAAAAATTCTCCGGACTCGAGACTACTTTCATACGTCTAGCTGCTCAAACTATTGCCCGAAAGTACGGGGTGTTACAACTTTACTCTTAAATTATGAAATATGGACTTTTCCCGTGAAATAGTGGAAAATAATGAGTTCCTGGCTATTGCATGTTTAGTAAAAGAATTGAAGTTCTCCTGATACTTCTTAACTAGTTTTGTGAATGTGCGAGAGTATAGAATCTATTTTTCTAATACCAAACCCCTATGGTTTACACACTTGTTCTTTTGCAGCACTTCCTTGTATAGCCAAATTGCTAAGTTTACTCTCTTTTTTTCTCTTCCTTTCTGTCACCTCTAGGTGTTTGGACTTTGGCTTGGGCTAGTATAATACTTTCCAAACTGTGTTTTTGATTTATCATTCCCGTATCTAAAAAAATCAGAAAGAACTACTCCCATAGAAGATTTTGTTTCATTACCTTCCCCTCCTCCCACACCCAAAAGGATTTAACGTTTGCCTGGGTTTGTTTAATACTGACCTTGGTGTGCATGTTAGTTGTAAATATTAATATATCTATCTTTGTTTTTTAACTTAGATGTCTTTTGATGAGGTATTTTCCCCATGATGTACTGTACTGGTGGTTTTCATCAATGTTACCTCCTCATCCTAACTCTTATTGTGTCACAGATGTGTGCTTTATTTGTGCAAATCACTATTGCTCGTGTCTCATGGATTTTCTTCCCTCTTTTCTCTTAGTCTATGCACCTGTGCTTTCAGTACACTTCTGTTTTTTCATTGGAAAAGGGTAGCATTCTCTACATGTGTACTTTGACATATCTGCTGTATTTCATGGTATATTTTCTGGTCAAGAAGAAACTTCCGGAATTCTGTTGAGAAGAAATTCTCAAGCTCTTCTCTTACATGCTTCCAAAAAAAACAGTGAAAGAAATTGAAGTTCTTCAGAAGCTACTTTCTTCCATTAGTAAAAAGGATTTCAAACAATCATGTTGGTTACAATGGTGCAGGAAACGAAAATAAGTAACTGCTAAGTATTACAACAAACTGAAATTACAATAATCTTGAGCAAGAAACTAAAACAGTTTTGGTATGCTGAGTCGAGTGATTGCACTCTGTCTTTAAGACAAGATTGCCCCGTATATATCTTTTCTACGTCCTGGACAACTGTCTCCCATGATAAAACAACAAATGAACAATTGAGCAAATAAAACTCAAGTGCTACCGTGAAGAATTTTGAGTAATGAAATGATGCTGGAAGTAGTAGGAAGAAACTGATTTCATTTGTGTGTTATGAGTGTCTCAACAATTGTGCAAAGGCTCCTTTATATAGTTGAAGGAGAGGCTTACCAACTGCCCACATAATTGTTGTTACTGGCCAAGTAATAACAATTATGGAGGTAATAATTCACCAAAATAAATTGTGAATTGATGTGCAACGGATTGGCCTTTAGGGAGAGTTATTTAGCAAAAAAATGGCTGAATTGAGTGCAAATAAAGGTTGGTTGACGTTCCAATAACCAACAGAAAGTTCTCTGCCCAATTTTGACTTACTTGAAACTTTAGGGACCAAACTGTAAATCTAAAACAATTCTGGGTCCAAAAAGATAATATCAGAAGAAGCCACAACCCACGACCCACGACCCAAGCCCAGACTGGATGGGACGGGACGGGCGGGTGGCGGCGGCGCGCGCGTGGGCTTATCCTCGAACCGAAGCACATCTAGGTCCTCCCTCCTTTAAACACATGGGATACCCCTTGGGGTCCCAAACCCCAAGCCAACTTTGAGACTTATTAACTAAACAAATCTTTCTTCCCCCACCGATGTAGGAGGATTGCTCTTTACCACCTTTTTCCATGCTTCAAACACCTCACTTCGTAGACCAATATCTCTTTCATTTCTCAACAAAATTTGACGATCCTTGGCCCTACGGTCATCTACATACTTATTAGATTATGTATGTGTGAAGAATCGAAGGTTCCAACATATGGAACACTAGTGTTTAAACTATTAAAGATGGTTGGACGCAACTCCCGCCAAAGGCAAATTTCCAACAATCCCCTCTTGAAAGAGATTTTGGCGCACTCACATGGTGCCTTTTCCCAGCAATATTTCAGCTGACCGATGTTGCATAAGGAGAGGTAGCTTCAGCTTTGAACCTTCCATAGTTAAATACCATCGGACTTACTTACTGCGTGGTGAACGTGATGTCTTAAACCGTCAGTGTTTAGTGTAAGCCAAGTCAATAGTACCAACACAACAAATTCCATTACTCTCTTCTTCATAATATTTTGTCCGTTGTGGCCGTTGACAACTTCTTGGATTCTTAAGTGCGCTCATTTGAGGCGGCCTGTCCTCGCACTTAAATATGTGGTCTCCTACAAGGTATCCTGCTATAACCCACTTCAAGAGTGTTAGAAACCATTAAAAGTTTCCCCAAACCTAACCTCAACTGTTAAGAATCATTAAAGGTTTTGAAAACTTAACCTTTACACATACTGTAGATAGCACTTAACGTCTATTGCGGGAACATCTTTGGATTTGGTGTTTCTTTACAGAAATCACTATCCGAAGTGCTCATGCTTCCACTGAAGCGATCAACTGAACCTTTAGCTTAGTTTTCCCATTGAACCAAATTCCTGGGATCTCCAGTCAGTAAGGTTGGGTTACCACCGTATTGGTCCTTATACTTTGGGTTTTAAGCCCATACCCCTAGACAGACAGACCATCTGATCCTTGGGTAAGCCCTTTGTTAGCGGGTCTGCTATATTATCCTTTGACTTTATGTAATCAATGGATATTATACCCGTGGTGATCAACTGCCTAACGGTCTTATGCCTCCGTCGAATATGACGAGACTTGACCTTCCTAGAGCCGACTGGCTGTCGCAGTGGATCATTACAGAAGGTACGAGTTTGTTCCAACACAGAATATCCTCTAAGAAGTCATGAAGCCACTCAGGTTCTTCTCCTGCTTTATCTAAAGCGATAAACTCCGATTCCATTGTGGATCGGGCGATGCAACTTTGCTTAGAGGATTTCGAAGACACAGCCCCACCACCAATTGTAATTACATAACCACTGGTAGACTTGGTGTTCTCTATATCAGATATCCAGTTTGCATCACTGTACCCCTCTAGTACAGCTGGATATCTCGAATAATGTAACCCAAAAGTTAACGTGTATTTCAGGTATTGTAATACCCGATTCAACGCCTTCCAGTGATCATCACTCGGATTCCGGGTAAACCTAGCCAACTTATTGACTGCATAAGCAATATCAGGTCGGGTGCAGTTTGTTATATACATCAAACTACCGATCACCTGTGCATATCGCTCCTGGTATACGGGTGCACCAAGATTTTTATCAAGCTTTTGATTTGTATCCATTGGTGACTTTATCGGTGAACTGTCAAACATCTCAAACTTTCTCAAAACATCCTCGATGTAGTAAGACTAATATAAGACCAGTCCGTCAGACGTCTTAGAGATTTTTATCCCTAAGATGACATCTGCAATACCTATATCCTTCATGTCGAAGCATTGTTTCAACAATGTTTTTAGTCTCTAGGATTACCCTAGGACTGCTTCCTGTGATCAACATGTCATCTACGTATAGGCATATCATGACGAATGAGTCAGAGTTACCTTTCATGTAGACACATTTATCACACTCATTAATGGCGAAACCCTTCGATAGTAGAGTACTATCAATTTTTTCATGCCATTGCTTCTGGGCTTGTTTCAGCCCGTACAGAGATTTGACAAGCCGACAGACTTTCTTCTCTTACCCTTGAACCATATACCTTTCGGGTTGGTCCATATAAATTTCTTCTTCTAAATCATCATTTAGGAAGGCTATCTTGACATCCATTTGATGTATCTCAAGGTCACGCAAAGCTGCGATCACAATGAATACCCATATGAATGTCATCCGAGATACCGGGGAGTACGTGTCAAAGTAGTCAAGACCTTCTTTCTGCCGATAGCCCTTGACTACCAGCCTAGCCTTGTACTTGTCTATAGACCCATCTGCTTTATATTTCCGTTTGAGTATCCATTTACAACCCAACGGTTTATTTTCCGGAGGAAGATCAACCAACTTCCAAGTATGGTTATGCAGAATAGAGCCTATTTCACTCTCATTAGCTTCTTTCCAGAGCGGTGCTTCAGGAGTTGACAACGCCTTAGCAATTGTCATTGGTTCATCATTAACCATATAAGCTACAAAGTCAGGACCGAAGGATTTATCCTTCATGGCCCTTTTACTTCGCCTTAGATCCATCTCTGGAGTCTCCAAGTTCTGAGAATTTGAAACACTAGATTCCGGATGTTCTGCCACCTCGAGATCCGCTAGATCTGAACCATCTAGATCTGGGCCGTCAATGACTCTCGGTTCGTGAGAGCTTTGTTCATAACTTCATTTGCGAGAGGTTATATCTTTTTCCTTTCTAGGAAAGGTACCTTCAAAGAATTGAGCATTCATTGATTCCACGATTGTACCCTGGTGGATATCTGGAATATCTGACTTATGCACTAAGAAGAAATAAGCACTACTGTTATTTGCATATCCGATGAATATGCAATCTACAGTCTTAGGCCCAATCTTGACCTGCTTTGGCTTGGGTACTTCAACCTTTGCCAAACAACCTCACACCTTAAAATATTTGTAGGTGGGTTTCTTTCTCTTTCATGATTCATATGGAGTTTTGTCCTTACCCTTATGTGGGACTCTGTTAAGAATCGTATTAGCGGTAAGGATGGCTTCTCCCCACATATTTTGGGGAAGACCGGAATTGATGAGCAAGATATTCATCATTTCCTTCAATGTGCGGTTCTTACGTTTCACCACACCGTTCGATTGAGGTGAGTATGGAGCCGTCGTTTGATGAACAATGCCTTCTTGGGCACAATATTCCTCAAATGGCGCTACGTATTCTCCCCCTCTATCGCTACGAATGGATTTAATCCGTATGCTTAGTTGGTTCTCAACTTCTGCTTTGTAACGTCGGAACACTTCAAAGGCTTCATACTTACTTTTCAACAAGTAAGGTAATAATACCTTGTGCTATCATCAATGAATGTCACAAAGTACTTGTTCCCCCCTCTAGTTTGTGCGAACTTCAAATCACATATATCTGTGTGAATAAGTTCTAGAGGAGAGGTATTCCTTTCGACGGATCGAAAAGGAAGCTTGGTGAGTTTTGACTCTACGCACACCTCACACTTATGTTGAGAGTTTACGTCGACAGACGGCAACAACTCCAACTTTATCAGCCTTTGGATAGACTTGTAGTTAACGTGTCCTAATCTATGATGCCATAAATTAGAAGACTCAAGCAAATAAGAAGAAGGTTCAACTTTATTACTTGGACGCAATACAGACATGATTCACTTTGAAGAGGCTTTCACAGACGAAGCCTCTCCCCACAAAAGTGCCATTCTTAGTGAGTACAAATTTAATGGATTCAAACACTAGCCTAAAACCATCATTAACCAATAAAGGTCCTGAAATTAAATTTCTTCTAATTTCAGGGACGTGCATCACTTCCTTCAGAGTGAGCTCCTTTCCGGAAGTCATATTCAGGACCACCTTTCCTACTCCTAGCATGTCAGAGGAAGCGTTGTTGCCCATGAACAGCTTCTTGTCGGTGACCGGTGTGTACATGGAGAAGGTATCTCTGTTGGAACAGATGTGTCTAGTAGCACTTGTGTCTACCCACCACTGCCTCAGATTCTCGACCAGGTTTGCTTCAAGCACCACTACAGAGAACTCCTCAATCATGTCATCTAGGAGCGTATCATTGACGACGTTAGCATGCGCCTTGCCTTTAGCCTTGGATTTCTGTTGTTGCTCAGTCTTGAGCTTGAGGCATTCCTTGATCTTGTGACCAGGTTTCCCACAGTGGTGACAGTTAACTCTGAACATCTCCTTTGCGTGGGTCTTGCCGTCTTTCTG
Organism: Anisodus acutangulus; assembly: GCA_029783415.1. Taxonomy (NCBI): domain Eukaryota; kingdom Viridiplantae; phylum Streptophyta; class Magnoliopsida; order Solanales; family Solanaceae; genus Anisodus; species Anisodus acutangulus. Next base: position 33,150,797 of record CM056491.1, on the reverse strand, counting down.
GAACTTCCGCTTCTTGCTTGGGTTCTCTTTGGCCTCAGCCAGATTTGCCTTTGCCTCAGCATGTTGTTTACCCCTAGGCAATGCCTTCTTATTATCTTCCTGAATTTGGAGTTTGATAATAAGCTCTTCAAAGGTCATCTCCTTTGTCTTGAATTTTAAGTAACTCATAAACTCATTCCACGAAGGAGGTAACTTTTCAATTAGCGATGCAACCAAAAACTACTCATTTGGTTTCATTCCTTCCAAATCCAGGTGATGTAAAATCATTTGGAATTCCTGGACTTGGGACATCACTGTCTTACTATCCACCATTTGGAATTTTAGAAATTTCCCAACGATGAACTTTTTAGTACCTGCATCTTGTGCGTTGTACTTCTTTTGCAGTTTTTCCCACAGCTCTTTGGCAGTGCCAACGGTGCAATAGACTGTGTAGAGAGGGTCTGCCAAGCAGTTCAGTATGTAATTCTTACACATGAAATCGCTATGATTCCATGCATCAAGAACCATCTTCATGCCATTAATAACATGGATACCAAGGCCCCCTTCACTCATTTCAGAAGGTGAAGGGTCCATTTCTTCTCCAGCTTGTGGAGGATCTTCCGTTAGAAACCGAGCCATGCCCATAACAGTTAAATAGAACAACATCTTTTGCTGCCATCTCATAAAGTTTGAGCCCATGAATTTTTCAGGGCGAACATAGTGGAATACGGATGATGGAGCAGTAAAGGCAGCAGACGTGCCTTGGGTAGCAACGGGGAAGGCAGCACAGTAACGGCAACAATAGGGAAGGCAGAATTGCTGCCTTGATTGGTAACAACAGCGACATCGGCATCAACAGTGTTTTTAGTCATGTTGCAGCAGTTACAGTAAGTAAAATCTTGTCTTAAATTTGTTGGTTACAATGGTGCAGAAAACGGAAATAAGTAACTGCTAAGTATTACAACAAACTGAAATTACAATAATCTTGAGCAAGAAACTGGAATAATTTTGGTATGCTGAGTCGAGTGATTGCACTCTGTCTTTAAGACAAGATTGCCCCGTATGTATCTTTTCTACGTCATGTACAACTGTCTCCCAAGATAAAACAACAAATGAACAATTGAGCAAATGAAACTCAAGTGCTATCGTGAAGAATTGTGAGTAATGAAATGATGCTGAAAGTAGTAGGAAGAAACTGATTTCGTTTGTGTGTTATGAGTGTCTCAACAATTGTGCAAAGGCTCTTTTATATAGTTGAAGGAGAGACTTACCAACTGCCCAAATAATTGATGTTACTGACCAAGTAATGACAATTATGGAGGTAGTAATTCACCAAAATAAATGGTGAATTGATGTGCAACGGATTGGCCTTTAGGGAGAGTAATTCAGCAAAAAAAATGGCTGAATTGAGTGCAAATAAAGGCTGGTTGACGTTCCAATAACCAACAGAAAGTTCTCTGCCCAATTTTGACTTACTTGAAACTTTAGGGACCAAACTGTAAATCTGAAACAATTCTAGATCCAAAAAGATAATATCAGAAGAAGCCACAGCCCACGACCCACGACCCGAGCTCGGACCGGATGGGATGGGCGCGCGGCGGCGGTGCGCATGTGGCTTATCCTCGAACCGAAGCACATCTAGGTCCTCCCTACTTTAAACACATGGGATACCCCCAAGCAAACTTTGAGACTTATTAACTAAACAAATCTTTCTTCCCCCACCGATGATGGAGGATTGCTCTTTACCACCTTTTTCCATGCTTCAAACGCCTCACTTCGTGGATCAATATCTCTTTCATTTCTCAACGAAATTTGACGATCCTTGGCCCTACGGTCATCTACTTACTTAGTAGATTATGCACGTGCGATGAACCAAAGGTTCCAACATACGGAACACTAGTGTTTAAGCCATTAATGATGGTTGGACGCAACTTCCGCCAAAGGCAAATTTCCAACAAATCATTCTAACAAATAATAAATAATTTTCCATTGCACCTCAAATGCAGAGCTACAAATCTAATGCTGACAACTCGACCTTTAATGGAACTCTTAATACTGCTACTAGTTCTACTTCTGCTAATGTTCCAAAAGATGGAAGCACCTGTGAGTATGGTTGATAGTATCATGTCCCAAATCCAGGAACTGCAGGCTGCCTACAAGAAACTTGGACATAGTTATTGTGCTCCCTTTTCTGCTAATGCTGGTAGTGGAGAAAGAATGAAATATGTGTCAACTCATCTACACAAACCATGATTCCAGTTAAGTTTCTTCACTTTATTAAGGTCGTTCTATATTAATTAGCCATCTATGCATTAATAAATTTGGGGTCAATCCTCAGACGAAGAGCTACAAATCTAATGCTGACAACTCAACTTCAATGGAAGCACGACTGAAAGCATGGTTGGTAGTATGTTGTCCCAAATCCAGGAATTTCAGGCAGCCTACCAGGAACTTGGACTTGAAATTGAGTATAAAGTATCTGAGGTAATGCTTTGGAAACACAAAAATTTAGTGTTTGATACAACATACTTGAGTCTTTCTTTATACGGATGATATCCTGTCACATAGTGTTTTATCTTGTAGGTCTTATTGGAACTTATAGACTGTATGAAAAAAGTTAATGCTGGATTTGAAGTATATGTTTTTTATTCAAGGATTATGCTGCATAAGTACGAGTCCGCCAAGTCAACATGTCTTGAGAACAAGGATCACTGCTGCATATGCTTGGTAAGTTGCACCAAATTCAGAATTTCCCCCGTTGAGTGCTTACTTAAGTTTGATTCCAACCTTTTCTCTTTTTTCTTGGGTCATTTGTGTCTTAGGTTGACTATTGCGGCGGTGAAAAACTGACAGAATCTACCGTGATATACACGGCATATACAACACTGTATATCACGGTATATCATGAGTATTCCGGACAGTTTTGGCCGTGATATACACGGCATATACATCTGTGTATATCACGGTTTATGCAACATATTTTTGTAATTTTAGTTTGTATTTAATTAGCATTGTATACTTACCATAATTGTAGAATTATTATACAAGTAGAATAAGGTTTTAGGAGTACAATAGAAATAGAATTTTCCTATTATGGAAATTGTAAATTGTATATTGTAACATCCCGTACTTCCGGACCATGGTTTGAATCGCTAGACGTATGTAAGTAGACCCGATCCTTGAAGGATTTACGTCATATTCACGTACGCAAATCAAGATCTCCGTGTATAAAAGGAGGAAGTCCAAAAATGACCTAAGACAGAAAAGTGTGACGGTGATGATTGGAAACAATTCTTTATGTGTGGAAAATGAGGCTATGCACAACTATTAGATCACATGATTATGATAATGAGTATATAAAGTTTGCTAAATTGATCAATATTTAAATGAATTGAGATCAAAGAATTAATTATGTAAATGATTGATTAATCGTTGTATTTTAGTGGGATATTAATAAATAAATTAATGGATAGTTATTAGATTGATATCATCTACGTGTGACAACAAGAAATAGGTGACTAAGCTTGGGGAATGTAGGTGGCATCATTTAAAGATAAGTTCTTTATTAAGGGTAATCATTTTAGGGGGACCCACGGTCCACTATGTGGAGTTTAATCTTGATCTAACTAAAGTGATTTATTATTTTAACGATATAAGATGACAGCAACAAATATATATGCATCACGTTGTGTTTCCATATTTTATAGATAGAGAATTGTATTCTCAAGAATTGTATTATGAAGAAGTGATACAAGTTCTACGGTTCAGGCAAAAATACAAAGAACGACATAAGAGATTATGTCCACATTGATTATGTGATTTTATCATCGTTGAAGGTTCGGTTAAAAGGTATGTTAAGGTAAATTATTTCTTCTTTTGACATGTTCTAAGTACGAAATGTAAACATAATATTGTCTCATAAATGATTCTACTCTTAGTGGTTAAGAATGTTCATGTTATTCATTCCTATTGTCAAAACATATCTAAATATGTTTCTAAATCCCTATTGAGGTATATGAGAAATATGTTAGTATTCATAATGTTAATCGGGGTTAAAGTAATATTACATCACTCCGACGAACTTATAGTGTCTTATTATCACATCATCCATGCATTACATTCATGTACATACCTTGACCTCCAAAAAGTTATATACTCTACTATATGCATGCATTATATATATGTATGAGATATGGGAAAAGGGATACGACGTTATATACGCACACCACATGCAGCTGGTACATATATACACGATAATGATTATGCCCACAGAGACCGATATGATATGATGGGATGCCTACATAGGCTTGATGGCGTTGTATACACATATGTATATGAATGACCGCATTTGCATTATTCATGGCATTTAGGCATATTATGGCCCTCAGAGGCATTCTGCACAGGCATGATACTTATGCATACTATGGCCCTCAGAGGCATTCTACACAGATATGGTACTTAGGCATATTATGGCCCAAAGAGGCATTCTCTACTGGTTGGTTATTTCTTGTCTTAGGTTACTTTTGTGTCTATATTATACTATTCTTCATGCTTGACATACTCGATACAACAGTCGTACTGACATCTCTTTTATTAGGGGATGTTGCGTTTTATACCCGTAGGCTCAGGTAGATAGGGCAACGGTCCACACTAGTAGGTTGATGGTTCAGCTGATGTTGGAGCACTCTATTTATTCCAGAGTTGCAGTCTAGTCGTGGTACGATATTCTTGATATGCATATGGGTATGGCGGGCCCTGTCCCAACCTTATAATGTCACGTATTCTTTAAAGGCTTGTAGACAGTTGTCCTTTGTATAATAGTCGTGTATGGCCTTGGTATATTTATGTATATAGGTTGGGTCCTTCTGGTTGCAGAATTTTACATAGCTCATTTCCAGTTTACTATTTGTATACGTCAGCAGGGTATCTCGTGACGACCTTATGGGCCATGCAAAATTACGGATATATGCTAAATATATGATTAGTGGTACTCAGCAAGTAAGGTCCGGGTACCCGTCATGACCCTCCGGTTTGGGTCGTAACAAAGTTGATATCAGAGCAGGTCTATCGTAGGGAGTCTATAAGTCGTGTCTAGTAGAGTCTTGTTTATAGATGTGTTGTGCACCACACTTATAGACATGAGGCTATAGGGCATTTAGGATAATTGTTATCGTTTTTCTTGATCTAGAATCGTGTTATAGAGCTGAGTTGTAAGAATTTTCTCTGTAAACTGTATCGTGTTTATGATTATAGCAACGCCTTCTTCCAATAGGGCTATGATTAGCAGGGAGATTGAGTTTAATTTGAGTGTAATGCAAGTAGTATGCCCTCTATTGAGACAGATCTGTCAGAGGATATGAGTAAGTTATTTTCCCAGGTGTCGACGAATATAGTAGTACCAGAGGAGGGGAGGGAAACTCCCGTACCATCAGTCCTACCACCGACTCCGTCTGATAAGGATGTAAGGAGAGCGGTGCACGTATTGAATCAATTGGTTGCCTCTCATGCATGACTTCATCCTAGAGCATCTGATAGAGATAGGCCCTTGAGGGGTTATGGAGCTCATAACCCAGAGAGTTTATTAGTAAAGGATCGCAGATATTTAAAGGGCTCAAAGACTCCAATATCTCAAGGTCAAAGTTGTAAAGGTCGAGTGAGACCAACCCGACCATTTTATAGTCAGTATGGTCGAACGCATGCCGGATTATACTGCAAAGGTACAAGGGGTTGGTTTAGTGTGGCAGTCATGGCCACAATGTTTCGAAGTGTCCCAAGTGGATGCGCAAAGGTAAGGATAAGATAATTATGAGTTGTACAGATGAAAAGCGGAAGACATCATGGGAAGGTTTAGTAGGTTATGAGAATCTACACGTTTTACAGTGACTCTTGCTGATTAGAATGAGGGAATATGTTATGTACGTATGACCTAAATTGTAACGTCTTACCTAGAATAGATTAGGAATTGTCCTGGAATATTATTAACAAGAAGGGATCGCCACAATCGAATCGTCTGAAGAGTGACCATCAGTAAATTTAAGAAGATCACGTAAAGTGACGTACCCAGAATAGTGAGCCCAAGTCATATATAATGATCGAGTTATCCACGGTAGTGGAAGGGTACATAAGCCTCTCATCCGTGCATAAAGGGCCATACCATGTATTATTGAGAATTACATGTATCAATATTAGTAAGCTAAGGTATGCTATAGGTATTGGACTGGTAGGGTCTTCGGCATCATTGTGCAGCATGTTACAATTCTAAATAACATTTGGATAACAATAGCGCGTTAGGGGCAATTGAGGACGAGAACTATGAAAGAATCAAATAATGGTTGTAAGAAATATGAAAACAGTTAATAAGTATGAATGGAATGGTATGATCAAGTATCAAGGCAGAAATGTTTTTCGTTTAATTACGAGTAGAAGGAAAGATTACGACAAGAAGGATAAAGGTGAATGAGATTATAGTTGTGCAGGTTTCACAAAGGTATGATTACTCCAAAATAGCGTAAGGACCAATGGTAGAGGAGGGACAATAAGAACTCTTTAGCCAAAGGTGACGAACCTTTGATGTTCATGAAGATAGTATAAGAAATACTTTGAGATAAGAAACCCCCAAGGAAACTTGAAATGGAAATGTTAAGGTAAGACGAATGAATACTCGGTCGATGGGAGATCTAATAATGATAAGATAAGAAATCTTGACAAGTCATTGGACCATGTAACACCGTGAATTAGATCTAAACATACGAAGCATCGATTCCATAACATATGCAGTCATACCTCTCAGAAAGTATGTAAACAGAAGTAACATTGGGTAAAGTTTGAGATTAGGACCTAAACAGGTGAGAAGGGGCCAATGATGCCTATGGATATAAGGTAGACATTAAAGATATATGTCAAGAGATAATGACATTATAAAGAAGATAAAATGTCAGGCAAATATAGATGTCTATGAGCATTTTTGAGCTGACCAAAGGTTCTACGAGATAGATAAAGTAATGGGTTTATAACTTAACAAGATCAAGGAAAATCTTTTCCCAAAGCGCTATTGACAAAAAGTCTTAGCCATGAGGCGAGTGAAGGAACTTGAATATAAGTATAATGATCAGGTTCGGATATGGTAGACCAACGTCATGTAATGCAAATTCTTCAGAATCTTCTACGTACTGAATAAGGGAATACGTTAACAACTCATCCTTTAAGGGGTAGTAACTCCAAGGATTGGAATCAGGAGCACTGTATGAGATTACGTATGTATATCAGAATATTTTAGAATTAAGAAGAGTATGACAAGTAAGAAAATGAGCGAACAAAAGTCAAAAGAAGTAAGAAAGGAAGTTGTTTATAATTACGAGTAGTGAGAAAGTATGAAAGAGTTAACTGCGATGATACGCGCACTTCAGATTCGAATGACATTGTCCATAAAGTGTTCACGATTGAGATACTACAAATAAAAGAGTTTTCAGAACACCAGTTAGTAAACAAAGCTAAGTTGACAATATAATCACTCACCTATAAGTGGCTTGACTAATGTGAAGACGAATGAGAAAAGTTGACATGAGGGAACATACCAGTTAGCTAAGTGGGAGTTCGATTGGAGGATTCAGATAGTGATATCCCTATGACTAAGAATACAACATGGCCATCCCTCATATTGGAATAAAAGGAATGTCATGATGAAGATCCCATTTTTAGGAAAGACCGGGAAATATTTAACAAAAGAGAACCGCAACCTTCGAGTATAATGGGAGAGGGACCCCCAAGCGGAAGGTCAATTTGTATGGTCCCAATGTAGCAGGAGTACGAGACAAGATTATGACGGAGGTCCATTGCTCACGATATTCCATTCACCCTAGATCTACTAAGATGTATCATGATCTCAAGGGTGTCTACTTGTGGAGCTACATGAAGAGGAGCATTGTGGAGTTTCTAGCTCAGTGTCCTAATTATCAGCAAGTAAAAATAGAGCACCAAAATCTCGGCAGTTTGACTCAGAACATTGAGATCCCGATGTGGAAACAGGAAATAATTAATATGGATTTCATTACGGGTTTACCTCACTTTTATCATAAGTCTGATCCTATTTGGGTGATTGTTGATAGACTGGCCAATCAGCTCAATTCCTGGAGGTCACAACTACCTACACAGCCGATGACTACTCAAAATTGTACGTTATGGAGATTGTTCGCCTTCGTAGTATGCCTATTTCTATTATATCTGATTGAGGTGTACAGTTCACAACTAGTTTTTAGAGACCATTTCAAACAGAGTTTGGACACTCAAGTTAATCTTACATAACTTTTCATCATCAAATAGATGGGCAGACCGAACGTATGATTCAGACGCTAAAAACAAGGGAAGTTGGGATGAGTATTTACCCATTATTGAATTTGCATACAATAACAATTATCATGCTAGTATCAAAATGGCCCCATACGAAGCTTTATATGCATATGAATGTAGATCTTTTATCGGATGGTCTGAAGTAGGTGAATCGGAATTATTTGGGCCTGGCCTAGTGCGCCAAGCCATAGAAAATGTGAAGCTTATCCAAGAACGGTTGTTGACCGCTCAGAGTCATCAAAATTCGTATTCAGATGTGCGATGGCGGGACCTAGAGTTCCAAGTGGATGATTGTATCTTCTTGAAGATTTTTCCTATGACGGGTGTAATGAGATTTAGGAAAAAGGGAAAACTCAATCCAAGGTACATTGGGCCATATCGCATAATTCGATGAATCGGCCAAGTGGCTTACGAATTGGACTTGCCTTCGGAGTTAGAGCTTGTTCATCCTGTTTTCCATGATTCTATGTTAAGAGCGTGTGTTGTGGACCCTTCCCGAATTGTACCAATTGATTATGTGAAGGTTACAGAGGAGCTATCATATGAAAAGGCTCCTATTGCTATCTTAGATCGACAAGTCCGCAAGTTGAGGACTAAAGAAGTAGCCTCTGTGAAAGTTCTTTGGCAGAATAAGAACGTAGAAGAAATGACATGGGAGGCGGAAGAGGAGATGAAACACAAATATCCCTACTTATTCTAGACCAACGCCGAGGTTCCGAGAGAAACATAAGGTGAGTTCTATTTCATATTATTATAATTCATGCTTAAGGAGCATGTGAGGTCAGATGTAAAGATATGTGTTATATTATATGGCCCCATAAAAAGGTGATTGTCCCATAAATGATTCTACTCTTAGTGGTTAAGAATGTTCATGTTATTCATTCCTATTGTCAAAGCATGTCTAAATATGTTCCTAAATCCCTATTGATGTATATGGGAAAGATGTTAGTATTCATAATGTTAATCTGAGGTAAAGCGATATTACATCACTCCGACAAACTTATAGTGTTTTATTATGACATCATTCATGCATTACATTCATGTACATACCTTGATCTCCAATGAGTTATGTACTCTACTATATGTATGTATTATATATATGTATGAGATATGGGAAAATGGATACGACGTTATATACGCACACCACATGCAGCTGGTACATATATACACGATAATGATTATGCCCACAGAGACCGATATGATATGATGGGATGCCCACATAGGCTAGATGGCGTTGTATACGCATATGTATATGAATGACCGCATTTGCATTATTCATAGAGATGGTAGTGGATCCTGGACCCGGTGGATCCATATCCATTTTATAGGATATGGATCTTCAAAATTTGGACCCGACAGATCCGGATCGGACCCGGATCCATTTCTGATGGATCGGATCTGGATCTGGATCTTGTATTTGAGATCCGTATCCGGTTCAGATCCGACACGTGAATCCATTTTTTATTAAATATATTCATAACCTAGAATGTAATGTTATAAGTATTTTCTTAAAATTGCTAAGCACATCCTTACAAGTTTAATTTTCAAAACAAGTTTAATTTATCCTCGCGTTAACTCAAAAACCAAAAAATAAAGAGGTAACTTCGATAATAAAATCAATGTTATATTAGTGAATGACTAACATCTCCATAGACAAGTAGTTAAAATTATATTCACTTCATTTGTAAACATTTCAAAATTGAAACACAGTAAACTGTTAGCTAAGTAAAAATCGTTTGTCAGTTCAAAAAAAATTCTTAGCAAGGCAAAATTATGTGGATCCAGATCCGATCCATGGACCCGGTGGATCCGATGGATCCGGATTTGGATCTGATTTTTATAGACCCGACCGATCTGGATCCGGATCTGGATTCAGGTATGAAAAATAGATCTGGATCTGGATTCAGGTATGAAAAATAGATCTGGATCTGAATCTGGTCCAGATCCGATCCGTTGCCATCCCTAATTATTCATGGCATTTATGCATATTATGACCCTCAGAGGCATTCTGCACAGGCATGATACTTATGCATACTATGGCCCTCAGAGGCATTCTACACAGATATGGTACTTAGGCATATTATGGCCCAAAGAGGCATTCTCTACTGGTTGGTTGTTTCTTGTCTTAGGTTACTTTTGTGTCTATATTATACTATTCTTCATGCTTGACATACTCGGTACAACAGTCGTACTGACATCTCTTTTATTAGGGGATGTTGCGTTTTATACCCGTAGGCTCAAGTAGATAGGGCGACGGTCCACACTAGTAGGTTGATGGTTCAGCTGATGTTGGAGCACTCTATTTATTCTAGAGTTGCAGTCTAGTCGTGGTATGATATTCTTGATATGCATATGGGTATGGCGGGGCCCTGTCGCAACCTTATAATGTCACGTACTCTTTAGAGGCTTGTAGACACTTGTCCTTTGTATAATAGTCGTGTATGGCCTTGGTATATTTATGTATATAGGTTGGGTCCTTCTGGTTGCAGAATTTTACATAGCTCCTTTTCAGTTTACTATTTGCATATATCAGTAGGGTATCTCGTGACGGCCTCATGGGCTGTGTGAAATTACGGATATATGTTAAATATATAATTAGTGGTACTCGACAAGTAAGGTCCGGGTGCCCGTCATGACCTTTCGGTTTGGGTCGTGACATATATATACTCATTCATTAATAAAAATAATCAAGGGGTTATTTTTTTCATGATATCAGAAGTCGAGGTTTCATATACCTCCTTCTCCATAGCTTCCGCTTATCTCAATTTTTCTCGAGTTCCGAGCCCTTCCTCAATTTATGTGTCGAGTTCTTCCTCCTCTCTTCCCAAATTTTCTTTCAAATCCCTCAAATCACCTATAGTTCTTTAATTATGTCTGCGTCAAAGAACATATTTCTTCTTCCCTTGCTATTTCCAACATCAAGAACCACATCCCTATTGTTCTTGAGATGGAAAATGTCTAATACGCGATGTTGGCGGAGTTGTTCAAAATTCACGCCATCTCACATCAAGTTCTCCATCACATAATTCCTCCCACTACCCCTACTCCCGCGGAGGATCCTCAGTTATGGATTACTCTTGATGCTATCGTACTTCAATGGATTTATTCCACTATTTCTATCGACCTTTTATAGAAGATTATTTAGCCGGACACTACGGCTATGTCTATATGGAATAGATTGCGTGATATATTCCAGGATAACCAATATTCCTGCGTTGTCACTCTTGAGCATGAATTTTCCCAAATCCGCATGGATGATTTCCCGAATCCGCATGGATGATTTCCCGAATGTTTCAGCTTATTGTAAACGACTCAAGGAATTGGCAGACCAACTCCGTAACGTTGGCGCACCCGTTACCAATAATTGTTTTGTTCTACAAATGGTTGCAGGCCTATCTGAGGCCTATAATGGCATGCGGAATCTCCTCCGTCAAAGTAATCCACTTCCACCTTTTTATCAAGCCCGTTCAATACTCACGTCAGAAGAAGCAGGTTTGGCCAAAAGGCAGCTACCAGCGCTAGTCCCGTGGTCATGATGACTTCTTCTACTAATTCTCAAGGTTTTATTGATAATTCGGGCCAAAACCGTGCTCATGGTGGAGGTAAGAAAAATTGGAAAAATAATGACAAGAATCGCGGTGGCAATCGTGGTAGTTCTTGCGATGGTTGGGGCTGCCAGAACAGTGGCAGTGGGCCCAAGTACGATGGCAATGGGCCGCAGGCCAACTGGTCTCAGCCATGGGCTCCCTGGTAGTGGGCCTGGGTTGGTGGCTAGTGACCCTTATTTTTCAGCTTATCCAATCCTTGGACAGTGGGCCGCCCAACAGTCCTTTTGGCCTAATTTGACACCATCCAGTGGCTTCCGCAACTTCACTGGGCCGGGGCAGCAAACAGGTGTGCTTGGGCCTCGGCCTCCACAGGCCCATCGTGCTGCGGGCCTTACTCCGATTTTGACACATACAGATATTGAAGTCGTCATGCATACACTTGGATTGAATTCTCCAGACGCGAATTGGTACATGGACACCGGTGCCACTTCTCACATGACGTCTGACCAAGGTACTCTCTAGTCTTATTTCAATTTGAACAAAAATTGTGGCATAATTATTGGTAATGGCAACTCAATTTCAATTCATGGTTACGGTCATAAAACTTTGTCTCCCCCCCACCCCCAGCCACCTCTTGTCTTGAAAAATGGCATTCATTCCCTTAACTTAATTAAAAATTTGGTGTTTATCCGTAAATTCACCACTGATAATTGAATTTCTGTTGAATTTGATCATTTTGGATTTTCTGTGAAGGATTTCAAGATGGGTATACCTTTCATGAGATGTGATAGTAGGGGAGATCTTTATCCAATCACGCCCGCATTCAGTCTCTCGAGTCAAGCCTTGCCATATACTTTTGCAGCTCTAGCTCCTTCTTTGTGGCATGCACGTTTGAGTCACCCTGGGTCATCCATTATTTCTTCCTTACATAAAAATAATTTTATTTCTTGTAAGGATTCGCGTAGTACTCCAATTTGTCAATCCTGTCATTTTGGAAAACATGTTAGATTACCATTTGTCGCCTCTACTTCTTGTACTTTAATGTCATTTGATATTATTCATAGCGATCTATGGACATCTCCGGTTTTAAGTTCTGTGGGACATCGTTATTATGTTCTATCTTTGGATGATTATTCTAATTTTTTATGGACCTTTCCGTTAGCGAAAAATCTCAAGTTTTTTCCACATTCTTAACTTTTCGAGCATTCATCCGTACCCAATTCGAACGGGTAATCAAGAATATTCAATGTGATAATGGCAAAGAATATGATAATGGGTTATTTCGGGAATTTTGTGAAAATAATGGCATACTTTTTTATTTTTCTTGTCCTCATACGTCCTCACAAAATGGGAAAGTCAATCGTAAAATTCGTACCATTAATAATATTGTCCGAACTATATTGGTCCATGATTTCATACCCCATTCCTTTTGGCATCATTCTCTACAAATGGCTACCTATCTTCTTAACATACTTCATACCAAAGGGTTGGCAAATGCGTCTCCTTTTAAAATCCTCTATAATAAGAACCCTGCGTATTCCCATCCTAGGGTCTTTGAGTGTTTATGTTATCCACTTTTTCCGTCTACTACTATTAACAAACTTCAAGCCCGTTCTACTAGTTGTGTATTTTTGGGTTATCCATCTAATCATCGTGGTTACAAATGTTTTGATTTATCATCTAATAAAATCATCGTTGGTTGCCATGTTATTTTTGATGAAACCCAATTTCTATTTGCTAAAGTGAGTTATCCCATGCCTAGTTCGTATAATTTTTTGGATGACAACATCTCCCCATACATCGTTCACCACTTAATGGGCCGCTCCAGTGACCCGCATCAACTCGTTGTTTCTGCCCCAGTTTTGGCTATTGGGTCGGTTGCCCAGCCTAACATCGAAACTGCTTTTGCCTCGAGTTCGACTTCTAACCTAGTGATTGTTTCCAATTTTGGGCTAGCAGGCCCACTGCCTGCTAGCCAGTTCGTCACCCCTTTGATTTTGTCCCCAAATCCACCCAATTCTCCCCCGAGTCACAGACCGGTCACTCGTAGTCAACGGGGTATTTTTAAACCAAAAAGACATTTAAATCTAAATCCCAATGTTCTTAAATCCCCCTACCCCGTAACCCAGTGTCCGCATTAAATGACCCGAATTGGAAATTGGCTATGAACGACGAATATGATGCTTTTATTGAAAATAAGACGTGGGAGTTGGTACCCCGTCCTTCTGGTGTTAATATTATTCGATCTATGTGAATTTTTACTCATAAAGATAATTCTAATGGTTCGTTTGCGAGGCATAAGACTCTTCTTCTAGGTGATGGTAAGACTCAGCAGGTCGGCATAGATCATGGTGAGACATTTAGTTCGGTGGTCAAACCGGCTACCATTCGTATTGTTCATAGTCTGGCTCTTTCAAAAGATTGGCCAATTCATCAGTTAGATGTGAAGAATGTTTTCTTACATAGTGATCTTAAGGAGACCGTTTACATGTATCAACCCTAGGGTTTTCGAGACTCCAAATATCCTCATCATGTATGTTTATTGAAAAAGTCCATGTATGGGCTTAAGCAGGCCCCTCGTACTTGGTATAAGAGATTTGCATACTATGTTTTATCTATTGGGTTTTCTCACATCAGGTCTGATAATTCATTGTTCATATATCATCGTGGTACTTTCCTGACTTATATTTTATTATATGTGAATGATATTTTCTTGACTGCCTCTTTTGATGCTTTGCGCAAGTCTATCATGACAATGCTCAATTCTGAGTTTGTTATGAAAGACTTGGGGCTCTTGAGTTACTCTTTGGGGATTGTTGTCACTCGTCATACAAGTGGGTTATTCTTATCACAACGGAAGTATGCCGCTGAGATCATTGAGTGAGCTGGTATGTCCTCGTGCAAGTTTACTTCCACTCCAGTTAATACTAAACCCAAGCTGGGTGTTGCGGCTGGCTCACCTTACGAGGATCCAACCCACTATCGCAGTCTTATAGGGGCTCTTCAGTATCTTACTTTCACAAGACCGGATATTACATATGTCGTATAACATGTGTGTTTGTTTATTCATGATCCAATGGTTAAGCACATGAATGCGCTCAAACGCATTATTCGATACATCCAGGGGGCACTTGACTATGGCTTACATATATATCCTTCATCGACGTCTACACTTGTCTCGTATACATATGCTGATTGGGGTAGCTGTCCAGTTACCAGATGCTCCATGTCTGACTATTGTATGTTTCTTGGTAATAACTTGGTCTCATGGTCTGCGAAGCGACATTCTACATTGTCATATTCTAGTGCAGAGGCTGAGTATCGAGGGGTAGCTAATGTGGTCTCTGAATCCTATTGGTTACGTAATATTCTCTTGGAACTTCATTGTCCCATTCAGAAATCTACCTTGGTTTATTGTGATAATATTAGTGTCGTCTACCTTCTGGTAATCCGATTCAACACCAGCGTACTAAACACATCGAGACGTATATTCACTTTGTTCGTGAAAAGATAACTCATGGACAAGTTCGCGTCTGCCATGTCCCTTCTAGGTATCAAATTGCAGACATCTTTACTAAGGGTCTTCTCTCGGTCCTTTTTGAAGATTTTAGGGACAGTCTCAGTGTACGAAAACCGTCCACTATGACTGTGGGGATGTGACAGAATATGTCGTGATATACACGACATATACAACAGTGTATATCACGAGTATTCCAGATAGTTTTGGTCGTGATATACATGGCATATACAGCTGTGTATATCACGGTTTATGGAGCATATTTTAGTAACTTTAGTTTGTATTTAATTAGCATTGTACACTTACCATAATTGTAGAATTATTGTTCAAGTAGAATAAGGTTAGGAGTAGAATAAGAATATGATTTTTCTATTATGGAAATTGTAAATTGTATATATATTCATTCATTAATGAAAATAATCAAGGGATTATTTCTTTCAAAAACTCGCAAAAATTGATTGTGGCCACATATACCATGTTAACTGTATTAAAGAGTGGAGCAAGCTCGAGACATCTTGCCCCATTTGTAAGAGGGATGCTTTGGCTATTCTAACCTGAGAATCCATGCATTCCGTGCTGACTCGGCTACACTAATCAGTTACAGTTTTGACTGGTTGAACTGTCTAGTGGCCTCATTCTGCATCTGGTTGCTTAAGCTCAAGAGAGTTTAGTTGAACTTAAAAATAAGGAACCGTTCTCAGTTCGAGAAAAACAATGGTCTTTTAGTTTTTCTGCTTTAATAAGTTTGATGTATTTTCTTGCTTTTTCGATAATAATAAGATATTGCCAAACTCAAAGCTAAGAATAACTTAGTACTCATATTGGTTTGAATGGCATATCCAACAATTTTGGTTCTTAATGGATATTTACTATTTTGAATACTCTTTACTGGTGCTGCTTCTTTTTCTTTATATGATTACTGATCTATATTGTCCAGTTTGCTAGGTAATGTGCACTAGATTGTTTGCCCATCTTATCAATATTGATATGTACTTACATAATATATAGGTAAACACATGCATGCAACATTTTGGGCAAGTTTTGAATACCTCTTTATATGATGCTTCTTTATTTAGGATGTGATTTATTTGCTGAATTTATTATCTTGGTTTCCATAGTTGTGTGCTTTCTATGAATACGCATAAATGTCTATGGTTGTAAGTGTTGGAAATTTACTAATGTGGAATTAAGTTTATTCCATTATTTATGACTCGAACAATTTGGGCCCCGCACGTCGAAAACGTCATTTCCATACACGTGCACACGTAGTGCCAAGTATCGCAAATTTTATTAGTGAAATAGATATTAATACGTAAGTAATACATTTGAGACATCGAATGATGGACGGTTATTGGCCAAATGACAAGTATTCCACGTTGGTAAACGAAGGAAGAAGTGTAAGATGAAACGAGTCAGAAATCGTCGTGGAGTCGTGAAGGGGCGCGATGCAACACCGTCGGAGCCGTGGCGCCCCCATGGCAACGCCGCGGCGCTTCAGAGGCAAAATGTTGCGACGGAAAGATGGAAAGTCTTTTGGGATGGTTTTGGATCATTGAAGCTCCATTATTTGGCACATGAATTCAGCCATTATTTGGCTGAATGTAACCCCTCAATAAGTGCCATTACATGGCTATTAAAGGCCATTAGTTGGCTAGTTGAGGGGTCATTTCCTTACACTATAAATTGAGGCCTTTGGCTCAATTGTTCAAGACTTAGAATTTTTTTGAAATGTTCTTCTTCATCTCTAACAAGTTTTCTACATTCAAAGTTCTTCAAGAGTAACACTTGAGTTTCCTTTGCTCATTTGTTAGTTGTTGTTGTATCTTGAGAGACTATTGCCCACGAACGTAAAGGATATATACGGGACAATCTTGTCTTAAAGACAGAGTGCCATCACTCGACTCAGTAAATCACAAGGAGTTTGTAATCGTTCTTATTTCCGGTTTGGTGTAATCTTGAGTAGTTTATCCTTTCTAGCATTTGTAATATTTATTTACTTCCGTTTCCTACAATTGTTGTACCCACAATTTAAGACAAGATTGTTGTAAGTGCTTAGAAATATGACTGGAAGAGAACAACTCGCTTCTGATACTGCTGCTCATACTCAAAGCAACCCCTCTGCCTTCCCCACTGCTGCTCAAGGCACATCCAACGCCTTTCCTGCTGCTCAAGGGAACATTACAGTTCCTCCACCCTCTGGATTCCACCATGAACGCCCAGAAAAGTTCATGGGCTCCAACTTCAAGAGATGGCAGCAGAAGATGTTGTTTTATCTGACTGTTATGGGAATGACTCATTTTCTAACAGAAGATCTTCCACAAGCTGGAGATGAAGTGGACCTTCAGCCTAATGAAACGGCTGAAGGGGGCCAAGGTATCCATGTCGTTAATGTCACGAAGATGGTTCTTGATGCATGGAGTCATAGTGACTTCATGTGTAAGAACTATAGTTTGAATTGTCTGTCAGACCCACTCTACATAGTGTATTGCGCCGTAGGCACCGCCAAAGAGTTATGAGAAAAACTGCAGAAGTACAACGCACAAGATGATGGTATGAAGATATTCATCGTTGGGAAATTCCTGAAATTTCAAATGGTGGATAACAAAAATGTGATGTCCCAAGTCTATGAATTCCAAATGATTCTACATCACCTGGATTTGGAAGGTATGAAACCAAATGAACAGTTTTTGGTTGCATCACTAATTGAGAAGTTACCTCCCTCGTGGAATAGTTACTTAAAACTCAAGACAAAGGAAATGACATTTGAGGAACTTATTATCAAACTCCAGATTCAGGAAGATAATAAGGCCTTGCCTAGGGGAAAACAACCCGCTGAGGCAAAGGCAAATCTGGCTGAGGCCAAAGGGAACCCAAGCAAGAATCGCAAGTTCCAGAAATACGGCAATACCCAGACGACGGAGAAGTTCAAGGGGAACTGTCACCACTGTGGGAAACCTGGTCACATGATCAAGGACTGCCGCAAGCTCAAGACTGCGCAACAAGAGAAGGCCAAGGCCAAAGGCAAGACACAGGCTAACGTCGCCAAAGACACACTTCTTGACGACATGATTGAGGAGTTCTCGGCGGTGGTGCTTGAAGCAAACCTTGTTGACAATCCCATGCAATGGTGGATGGACATGGGTGCTACCAGACACATCTGTTCCAATAGAGATGCCTTCTCCACATATATACTAGTTACAGACAAGAAGCTGTTCATAGGTAACAACGCTTCCTCTGACATGCTGGGGGTAGGAAAGGTAGTCCTGAAGATGACTTATGGAAATGAGCTCACTCTGAATGAGGTGATGCATGTCCCTGAGATTAGGAGGAATTTAATTTCATGTCATTTATTGGTTAATGCTGGTTTTAGGCTAGTATTTGAGTCCAATAAATTTATAATCACCAAGAATGGAACTTTTGTGGAAAGAGGCTTCATCTGTGAAGGCCTCTTCAAAGTTAACGCCATGTCTATAATACGTCCAAGCAATAATATTGAAGCTTCTTCTTACTTGCTTGAGTCCTCTAATTTATGGCATCATAGATTAGGATATGTTAACTATAAGTCCATCCAAAGGTTGGTTAAGTTGGAGTTGTTGCCGTCTATTGACGTAAACCCTCAACATAAGTGTGAGGTGTGCGTAGAGGCAAAACTCACAAAGATTCATTTTTGATCCGTCGAAAGGAATACCGCTCCTCTAGAGCTTATTCACACATATATATGTGATTTGAAGTTTGCACGAACTAGAGAGGGAACAACTACTTTGTGACATTCATTGATGATAACACAAGGTATTGTTACATTTACTTGTTGAAAAGTAAAGATGAAGCCTTTGAAGCGTTCCGACGCTACAAAGCAGAAGTTGAAAACCAACTAAGCATGTGGATTAAATTCATTCGTAGCGATAGAGAGGGAGAATACGTAGCGCCATTTGAGGAATATTATGCCGAATCGGGCATTGTTCATCAAATGCCGGCTCCATACTCACCTCAGTCGAACGGTGTTGCTGAACGTAAGAACCGCACATTGAAGGAAATGATAAGTGTCTTGCTCATCAATTTCGGTCTTCCCCAAAATATGTGGGAAAAAACGTCCTTACCGCTAATACAATTCTTAATAGAGTCCCACATAAGAGTAAGGACAAAACTCCATATGAATCATAGAAGGGAAAGAAACCCGGCTATAAATATTTAAAGGTGTGGGGTTGTTTGGCAAAGGTCGAAGTGCCCAAGCCAATGCAAGTCAATATTAGGCCTAAGACTGTATATTGCATTTTCATCGAATATGAAAGTAACAGTAGTGATTATCGCTTTTTAGTACATAAGTAAGAAATTTCATAAATCCACGGGGGTACAATCATGGAATCAAGGAATGCTCAATTCTTTAAGGATACTTTTCCTAGAAAGGAAAAAGACATAACCTCTTGCAAACGAAGTTATGAACAAAGCTCTCAGGAACCACGAGTCATTGACTGCCCGAATCTAGATGGTTCAGATCTAGTGGACTTCGAAGTGGCTGAATATCCAGAATCTAGTGTTCCAGATTCTCAGAACTTGGAGACTCCAGATATGGAACCGAGGCGAAGTAAAAGGGCCAGAAAGAAAGTTTGTCAACTTGTCAAATCTCTGTATGCACTGAAATAGGCCCCGAAGCAATGGCACGAAAGATTTGATAGTACTTTACTATCGAAGGGTTTCTCCATTAATGAATGTGACAAATGTGTCTACATGAAAGGTAACTCTGACTCGTTCGTCATGATATACCTGTACGTAGATGACATGTTGATCACAGGGAGCAGTCCTAGCTTGATCCTAGAGACTAAGAACATTTTGAAACAATGCTTCGACATGAAGGATATGGGTATCACATATGTCATCTTTGAGATAAAGATCTTTAAGGCGTCTGACAGACTGGTCTTATCTCAGTCTCACTACATCGAGGACGTGTTGAGAAAGTTTGAGATGTTTGACAGTTCGCCTATGAAGTCACCAATGGATAGAAATCAAAAGCTTGATAAAAATCGTGGTGTACCTGTATGCCAGGAGCAATATGCACAGGTGATTGGGAGTTTGATGTACATAACAAACTGCACCCGACTTGATATTGCTTATGCAGTCAACAAGTTGGCTAGGTTTACCCATAATCTGAGTAATGGTCATTGGAAGATGTTGAATCGGGTACTACGATACATGAAATACACGCTAACTTACGAGTTGCATTATTCGAGATATCCATCTGTACTAGAGGGGTACAATGATGCAAACTGGATATCTAATACAGAGAACACCAAGTCCACCAGTGGGTATATATTTATAATTGGTGGTGGGGCTGTGTCTTGGAAATCCTCTAAGACTTGCATTGCCCGATCCATGATGGAATCAGAGTTTATCACTTTAGACAAAGCAGGAGAAGAAACTGAGTGGCTGTACGACTTCTTAGAGGATGTCCCTTGTTGGGACAAACCCGTACCTTATGTAATGATCCACTGCGACAACCAGTCGGCTCTAGGAAGGGCGCGAAGTTCTATGTACAACAGCAAGTCTCATCATATTCGACGGAGATATAAGACCGTTAGGCAGCTGATCACCACGGGTATAATATCCATTGATTACATAAAATCAAAGGATAACATAGCGGACCCACTGACAAAGGGCTTACCCAAAGATCAAATGTTCTGCCTGTCTAGGGGAATGGGCTTCAAACCCAAGCTATAAGGACCAATACGGTGGTAATCCAACCTTACTGACTGGAGATCCCATGAATTATGTTCAATGGGAAAACTAAGCTGTAAAAATTCAGTTGAGCGCTTCGGTGGAAGCATGAACACTTTGGATAGTGATTTCTGTAAAGAAACATCAATCCAAAGTCGTTCCCGCGATAGACATTAAGTTTTATCTACAGTGTGGGTAAATATTAAGTTTTCAAAACCTTTAATGATCCTCAACGGTTGAGGTTAGGTTTGGGGAAACTTTTAATGGTTCCTAACACTTGTAAAGTGGGGTATAACAGGATACTTTGTAGGAGACCACTTATTTAAGTGCGAGGACAGGCCGCCTCAAATGAACACACTTAAGAATCCTAGAAGTGTCCATGGCCACAACAGACAAAACATTACGAAGAACAGAGGAAAGGGAAGTTGTTGTGTTGGTACCGTTGACTTAGCTTACACTAAACACTGACGGTTCAAGACATCATGTTCACCGCGCAGTAAGTAAGTCCGATGGTATTCAACTATGGAAGGTTCAAAGCTGAAGCTACCTCTCCTGATGCAACATCGGTCCGCTGATAGATTACTGGGAAAGGCACAATGTGAGTGCGCCAAAATCTCTGTCAAGAGGGGATTGTTGGAAATTTACTAATGTGGAATTACGTTTATCCCATTATTTATGACTCAAACAATTGGGGCTCCGCATGTCGAAAATGTCATTTTCACACACGTGCACACATAGTGCCATGTATCGCAAATTTCATTAGTGAAAGAGATATTGGTACGTAAGTAATACGTTTGAGACATAGAATGATGGACGGTTATTGGCCAAATGACAAGTATTCCACGTTGGTAAACGAAGGAAGAAGTGTAAGATGAAACGAGTCAGAAATCGCCGCGGAGCCGTGAAGGGCCGCGACGCCCCCATGGCAGCGCCACGGCGCTAAATGGTGGCTTGGGCTACTGGAGCCGAGGCGCCGCGGTGCTAATTCGCAGAGCCGCGGCTCTTCGGAGGCAGAATGCTGCAACGAAAAGATGAAAAGTTTTGACTTTTGGGCTGGTTTTGGAGCATTGAATCTCCATTATTTGGCATATGAATTTAGCCATTATTTGGCTGAATGTAACCCCTCAATAAGTGCCATTACATGACTATTGAAGGCTATTAGTTTGCTAGTTGAGGGGTCATTTTCTTACACTATAACTTGAGGCCTTTGACTCAATTGTTCAAGACTTAGAATTTTTTTAAAATCTTCTTCTTCATTTCTAGCAAGTTTTCTATATTCAAAGTTCTTCAAGAGTAATACTTGAGTTTTCTTTGCTCATTTGTTAGTTACTGTTGTATCTTGGGAGACTATTGCCCACGAACGTAAAAAGATATATACGAGGTAATCTTGTCTTAAAGACAGAGTGTCATCACTCAGCTCAACAAATCACAAGGAGTTTGTAATCGTTCTTATTTTCAGTTTGTTGTAATCTTGAGTAGTTTATCCTTTTTAGCATTTGTAATATTTATTTACTTTTCATTTCCTACAATTGTTGTACCCATAGTAAGTACGTGATTATAGGTAAACACGTGCAATGCGAATTGTTATAAGCATGTAGTGTCTAATAGCTATGCATTCTTTCATCCCAAAATCTGTCGATTTTTCCTTTTCACCTTTCTATAAGTAAATCATGTTCTCCAAAAATGCCCTAAATTTTAGGCGAACTTAGTGGAGTATGATAGTAGAAAATTTTTTGTGCTCCTATAATTAAGTAAATATTTAGATCTTCTCTTTTAATTGTTTGAAACAGTCAAATAAGGACATATCTATACATATTTCTGGAAAGTTGCCAGCTTTATTAGTTAAGTTGTCTTCATAAGGAACATTTGCTATGTATCCTGAAATTCATGGAAATATGCATGAATACCAGTCCTACTGCAGATTTTCTTTTTACTTTTTATGAATGATAAGTACCTCATTTAGCTCATTGGGAGTTTCTCTGGTAGTAGCTCCAAAACACCCTCCAACTCCCCCCCTTCCCCTTCCCCAGGGTTACATAATTTTCTTTCTTTCTTAGGCAAAAATAAACTAGTTACCTGGTTCACTAAGCTTCGGCTATGTGCGGAATCGAGGAAGGCAAGGGTCTATTGTATTAAAAAAAATTAGTTTATTTTTGTATTAATATTTATTAAGGTATTGAGAATTAAGAAGATTGAGTTCTTTCAAATATATCACATTAGAAAAATAGGTCGAAGGTTAACCTGATCTTAGTCTAGGTTGTTTTTCCTCTTTTTTTTTTCCAGAAATGTTTACGGAGGGGGGTGGAGCCATGAAAGAGGAGCAACCCTAATCCACTAGATTAGGTACTGAAATTCAAGAATCAATTTAGCCCTTGAAATTTGAAAGTAGATACTACCCCTAGCATCTTCAAATAATTAGTCATCTTATTTGTATTAGATAATGTCTAGGTTTAAATTTAAATCCATTACTATGATTGTCTATTCGTCCCAAGATATGCTATAGCGAGGTGAAATTATGCCGTCAGAATTTCATGACATGACATTAAGGTTCTTTTTATTTTTTGTCAAATCGATTCATGTAGAGATAAATTAGCTGTTTTTTCACCACTGAACCATTTTTAATGGGTCTTTGTTGGTTTGCTTAGACCCCTAAAATTTAGTTTTCAATTCATCATCTTTTGGATTGTGGGAAGTTTTCTGCTTGCATGAATGTAGTAAAAATTTCACTGAATTAGGAAAATTATCGAATTGTAGTTTCTGAATTTGAATTCGTCAGAGGTGTTCTATCTAATATTCGAGTTTCTTGCTCATATATTTTAGGTTGGAGGGATATTATACCAATTTTTTTCATTAAACTTAAAAGATGCTATTTTCGCCCAATTCCTTGAATGGGTACAAAAGACAAACACTAGCCCGAAATGAATTTATGCAAATCACCCTTTATTTTCATTACTGAACATCCATACCCCGCAAAACCCAGAGCCAACACAAGAGAAATTTTAGGAAAAGACTTGTCTGTTAGTCTAAAGACAAAAGGGTTAAGAGCACTTCAGTGTGAACTCATCAATAATAACGCTCAAGAACTATAATAGTAGTGACATGAGTATGAAGATGCTCAAGAACGATGCCTTTTTATCTCTATGTGAGTACTGTTAGTTAAGGTTATTCGTATCCTCAATTCTTGAATTTCGGATTTTTTTTTGAATTTGTTACTATCCTCAATTTTTGAATCTTGATTTGTTACTATCCTCAATGTTTGACTTTTAATTGCTAAAGTCTCTAGTTTTAAGTAGGATTATCAAACTGTTCTATCTAAAATTCGAGTTTTCTGCTCAACTATTTTAGAATGGAGGGTATTTTACCAAAAAAAAAAATCATTAAACTTAAAAAGTTCTATTTTCGCACAATTCCTTAAATGGGAAAAAGATAAATACTATCCCCGAAATGATACTATTTGCGCAAATCATCCTTAATTTTCATCACTTACATCCATACCTCGCAAAATCCGGAGCCAACACAAACAAGAGCAATTTAAGGAAAATACTCGTTTGTTAGGCTAAAGACAAAATGGTTAATAACACTTCAGTATGAACTCATCATTAATAACACCTAAGAACTATAATGGTAGTGAAACGAGTATCAAGATGCTCAAGAATGATACCTTTTTATATCTATGTGAGTGCTGTTAGTTAAAGTTGTTCATTTCCTCAATCCTTGAATTTTGGATTGCTGTAATCTTTTCTTTTAAATTTGTTACTATCCTCAATTCTTGACTTTTGATTGCTATAATCTCTAGTATTAAGTTTGTTACCATCCTCAATTCATGAATCTTGATTATCGTAATCTCAATATTTTATTAAATAATCTCTACCTTCCTCCTTTTTTTCTCCACCATTTGTTTTCATTGCAGCCAAAGCGTTGTTGGAAATTAGCCTTTGGCGGGAGTTGCGACTGACCAACTTTAACGGCTTAAACACTAGTGTTACGTATGTTGGAGAATCCGGTTCTTCACACATGCATGATGTACTAAGTACGTAGATAACCGTAGGGCCAAGAATCGTCAAATTTCATTGAGAAATGAAAGAGATATTGGTTCACGAAGTGAGGTGTTTGAAGCATGGAAAGTGTGGTGTTGTGTTCAATTCTCCCTCATCGGTAGAGGAAGAAAGAATTGTTGTGTATATAAGACTCGAAATTGGTTTGGGGTTTGGGACCCCAAGGTATCCCATGTGTTTAAAGGAGGGAGGACCTAGATGTGCTTGGTTCAAGGAAAGACCACACGCGCCGCCGCCCGCCCGTCGGTCGGTTAGGGCTCACGCCTTCGATATTATATTTTTGGGCCGAAAACTTTGTCGGTAAATGCAGTTTGATCCCAGTTTCAGATGTGCGATTTGGACCGTAATTCTTTCAGATGTGCGCTTTGATCCTGAAGTTTCAAGATGTACGCTTTGGTCCCTGAAGTTTTCGTAAAGTCGAGAATTTCGGACGGTCCGAGCGAACGTTCCGGCCTCAATTCAGCCATTTATTTTGGTGAATTACACCTCCAATAATGGCCAATCCGTTGGCAATTTTCTCCATTTATTTGGTGGCTTTACTACCTCCATAATGGTCATTATTTGGCCAATAATGGCATTATGGAAGCGATCAACAAACACTTTTCCTCCTATATAAACACCCCTTACACCATTGTTGAGGGACACTTGATATACACGAAAATACACAAAGCAGAAAGCAAAGCAAAGCAGTTTCTTCCTAATCTTCCAAGCATCATTTCGTTATTCAATATTCTTCACGGTAGCTTTTGAGTTTCCTTTGCTCAATAGTTCCATTCTTTGTTTATCTTGGGAGGACGAATTGTCCAGGACGTATAAAGGATACATACGGGCAATATTGTCTTAAGGGCAGTGCCTCACTCGACTCAGCAAAAACAACTTTCCAGTTTTCTTGATCAACAAAATAAGTAATTTCAGTTTGTTATTATATTGTAATTTTCAGTTTTAGAGTTGAATTGTAATTTCAATTCTTACATAAGCAGTTACTTGTAATTTCCGTTTCCTGCAAATCCTTTGTAATAACCAACAAGCGTTTCACCTGATTCACACCTGGGTTAGTGTTAATCAACCTCAATTCAAAAAAGTCTTTCTTGGTGTAAACCTTTCTGTATTATTTTCTTGATTTATTATGATTTAATGCGTGGCGTATGTTAACAAATTGGATGCGAAAAAGTTGACGCCTTTCATTGTAGAATAGTCCAATTGGTTTATTTTGATTATATCGTTGAAAATTGAAACTATTTATTACCTTGATGGTCTCTCATAGATCCATGACCACTTCATATATTTTTACCTTTTTTGGTAAATCATATATTTCATTCCTATGTTATGCTTTTTGACATCCGATTTTGATTTCGATGAGATCTGACAACAATCTATCCCAGATTGTATATTTATGTGGAGTTGGTTTCATTCTATGCAATTAGATCTTTGTTTCCGACTATATAGATTTTAGAGAGGAAAGGAAGGAGGTGAAGTGACGAGGACATGAACTAGGTTTACTGGACTCTAGCTTTGTCTAAAAGCTTCTTCCGTTGTATTTGATTCCATTCCATGGCCAAAAAAATTTAGTACACTATTTGAGTAGAGGTTTTTCCTTATTCCGTTTTATGTATTTTAGATTGTACAACAACAACAACATATCCAGTGAAATCCCACAATGTGGGGTCTGGGGAGGGTAGAGTGTACACAGACCTTAGCTCTACCTTGGTAGGTGGATCGGCTGTTTTCGAGAGACCCTTGGCTCAAGACAAAGCACAAGCCCAAACAAAGTAAGACACATAAAGTGCGTAAGTCATGACAGCGCATTCTGAAAATGAAAGGAGCAAAAGAGGCAATAGCTAATGCAAGTAAATAAGACAAACAAAATACACATAGCAGCATAAATCAAACGACAATGGACTATAAGACAATATGATAGGCTAAGCGAGCCTACAATAATAATACTACAACTACCAGTTTGTAAGCATATGTAGGACTACGCTGGACTACCTACTATCCATCTACCCTAATACGTGTCCTCCATAACCCCCTATCTAAGGTCATGTTCTCAGTGAGTTGCACCTGCGCCATATCCCGTCTAATCACTTCTTCCCAATACTTCCTCAGCCTACCTCTACCCCTCCTGTACCCGTCCATAGCCAACCTTTCACACCTCCGCACTGGGTCATTTATGTCTCTCCTCTGCACGTGTCCGAACAATCTCAACCTAGCTTCTCTCATATTATCCTCCACCGAGGTCACTTCCACTCTGTCCCTGATATCATCATTTCTAATTCAAATCTTTCTGTACATGCTTCTCTGTGTGTTAATGCTTTTCTAATTTTGCATATATGAACTTCTTTCACTTATAGATTTTGATACTTGATGTATGTGAGGATGGGAGTCCCATACTATTTCTGCTCTCCAATCCCCCTCTCTGCTCCGTCTAAGCATTTATTTGTGTAATCGCGTATTAGTGGATCATAGTTATCTGAAGTATTTACCATGTTGCTTAATCCTTTTCCCTGATTTTCATTTGTGACCAGACGTTATGTCTTGTCTTTCAGAATGTGATTTTTAAATCTTTCAGGTTCAATGGCAATTGATTTGGTTTTTAACTTGTTCTTATAATGCATCATTGTTATTAATTGACAAGTTACATGTGTTACAAATTTTTTTGGGTGATTGTCATCGATCTTTTAATTCAGATCAATTAGATACCAATGATGCTCCTTTTCTTCTTGACAGACACTAGCTTATAATGAAAAAATCCCATTGGCTAGACACTGCTCTAGGCAAGAGAGTTTTAATTACTGTGCAGTTTAACATACATGCTGCTTCCAGATATTGATGAACTTCTTTTGTTGTTCGTCAGCGTGAGGTTCGATTTTTGGTTCTGAAGACAACTGGAGTTTTTTTAATCTCGAGTCTATTTAAGGGAACCTCTGCAATACTAGAGGTATATATTCCTTTGGCTGAATCTCTGGTAGCTGTGTTTTCTAATAATGGGATTTTTTCCTTTTGCAATTTTGTATATTTTTGAAGTTGACTTAATATGATAGATGATCCTTGCAGATTGCCATGGGGAAGAACTCACAAAAATTGATTGTGGCCATGTATACCATATTGATTGTATGAAAGAGTGGATAAAACTCGAGAACTCTTGCACCATTTATTGACTAATTTCACGGGATACTTGCTTCAACCCTTGGAGATAATGTCACGCCATATATATAGAGTCATGGCCAAAATGGTGTTGTCCAGGAGCTATTCTTGCATCTTGAGGGCTAACAGTGTTCTTGGCTTGACTGATTGTAACAGACCTAAAGGAACATTGCTACCAAATGGACCCAAACCATATTGTTCATCCAGCACATGACCTCAATCATTTGTTCTTTTATGAGGATAAAAACTATCATGTGGCGAAGCCCCATTAATCCTTGATCTTTTAGTTTCCCTTTGAAGTTGGCTAGAATCATATACATCCCAACCGGGTAGGGCAGATTTGGCCATTATCGTCATATGTTGGCTTCTAATGTACCTGGACGTTTGCCATCTTATGGTACTCATGGTCCTGAAATCCCAGTTAGACCTTTGGGTATGCAAGACATGTTTGATCCTATTATTTTAGGCCCAGAATGTACTGATTTGACAGTGCCCCGTAGTTTGGGAGATACAAGTCCTCATAATGTGATGGGGGATCCGAACTGGAAGCAGACATCTCTAACAGCAGGGTGCTTTCTTCTCCTTCAATTGGAGATACCTGCTTCAAGTTTGAATCCCCATCACATTATGAGGATTTGTATCTCGCAATTTATGGGGCACCGGCAAATCAGTAAATTCTGGGCTTGAAATAGCAGGATCAAACTTGCCTTGCATACCCAAAGGTCTAGCTGGGATGTCAGGACCATGAATACAATAAGATGGCAAATGTCCAGGTACATTAAAAGCCAACATAGGGCGATTATGGCCAAATCTGCCGTAGTTGGCAGGGATGTATATAGTTCTAGCCACCTTCAAAGGGAATCTAAAAAATCGAGGATTAATAGGGCTTTGCCATTTGATAGTTCTTATGCTCATGAAAGAACAAATGATTGAGGTCCTGTGCTGGATGAACAATATGGTTTGGGTCCATTTGGTAGCAATGTTCCTCCAGGTCCTGTTACAGTCAGTCAAGCAAAGAACAATGTTTGTACTCTAGATGCAGTAATTTCTAATGGATGGCACCATTCTCGCCATGACTATATATGGCGTGGCATTATCACCAATGGTAGAATCTAATGCTGACAACTCGACCTTCACTGGAACTCTTAGTGTTGTTACTAATTAAACTCGTGCTAATTTGCCAAGAGATGGTAGCACGGTTGGTAGTATCCTATCCTAATCCAGGAATTGTAGGCAGCTACCAGGAACTTGGACATGATATTGAGAATAAGTAATCTGAGGTAATGCTATGAAATACAATAATTTAGTGTTTGATACAGCATACTTGAGTCTTCCTTTTGTATGAATGATATCTTGTCATATAGTGTTTGTGTTACATCCCATAAAAAATGGTTGATTGTGATATATCTTAATATTTGTGTGGCTCCATTAAATTATCGCAAGTTGATCGGAATGGGCTTTGAGTAGTTTCTTAAGTGTGATTATTAGTATTTTATTGAATTATTCGCAAGGTGAACTGTCTAGTGGCCTCGTTCTGCATCTGGTTGCTTAAGCTCAAGAGAGTTGAGTTGAACTTAAAATAAGGAACCGTTCTTAGTTTGAGAAAAAACAATGGTCTTTTAGTTTATCTGCTTTAGTAAGTTTGATGTGTTTTCTTGCTTTTTTGATGATAAATAGATTTAGCCCGACTCAAAGCTAAGAATAACTTAGTGCTCGTGTTGGTTTGAATGGCTGCTATCCAACAAATTTAGTGCTTCGTGGATATTTACTGCAGGTTCTGGATATCCTTTACTGGTGCTGCTTAATTTAGTTCTTGATATAATTGCTGATTTATATTGGGCAGTTTGCTAGGTTATGTGCACTGGATTGTTTGCGCATCTAATTAAGATTGATATGTACTAACTACATAATATATAGGTACACACATGCATGCAAAATTGTCTGCAAGTGCTGAATACCTCTTTATGTGATGCTGCTTCATTTAGGATGTGATGTATTTGCTTGTCTTGGTATCCATAACTGTGTGATTTCTGTGGATACACGTCTATATTTGTAACTATGTAATTATAGGTAAACACATGCATCTAAATTGTTATAAGCATGTAGTATCTAATAGTTATGTACTCTTTCATCCCCAATCGTTTTTCCCTTTTCACCTTTCTATAAGTAAATTTTCTACTCCATAAAATGCCCTTAAATTGAGGCGAATTTAGTGGAGTATAATTCTAGAAAACTTTTTTTCCTCCTATAATTGTGTAAATATGAAAAATCTTTTTTTTTCCGGTCTGAGACACTCAAATAAGGAGTATGTATCTATACATATGTCTGGAGGGCTATCAATTGTTCTTTGCATTGCTTGATTGACTGTAATGTGTGAGTGATGTTAGTTAAGGTTTTGAGTGTTCTATACATACACTGGAGGCTAATACGTCTGGAGTATATGTGAGTGTTGTTAGTTAAGGTAGTTCCTATCCTCAATTCTTGACTTTTGATTGCTGTAATCTCTTGTTTTAAATTATTTACTATCCTCAATTCTTGACTTTTGATTGCTATAGTCTCTTGTTTTAAGGTGGTTCTTATCCTCAATTCATGAATCTTGATTAATGTAATCTCAGTCATTTATTAAATAGTTCATACCCTCCCATTTTATCCTCTTCCATTTACTTTCATTGCAGCTTAAGCATTTCACTTGATTCAAATACGGGTTAGTGTCAATCTCTGCTTTTAGAGGAGTTTTTGTGAAAAAAATCTTTCTTGTTGTGTAAACTTCCCTGCGTTATTTTCTTAATTTATTATGGTTAAATCCTCACCTTACAAGCTAGCTTTTGGGGTTGAGTTAGACCCAAGATCCATTCATTACATGGTATCAGAGCCAGACCCATTCCAATTCTTTGTTCGTCGATATTGGGCCCCCAAATGATATTATCCACCCTCCAGTTAACAAGGTCTGGGCGTGCGGAGGAGTGTTAAGAGTCCCACATCGGATATGGAATGGGAACATGGACTCCTTATATGAACTTCGACAATCCTCACCCTACAAGCTAGCTTTTGGGATTGAGTTAGACCCAATATTTTTTTTTATTATGGTTAATGCATGGTGTATGTCAATAAAGTGGATGCAAAGAAGTTAGTGTCCAAAAAGTGGTGCCTTTTCATTGTAGAATAATCTAATTGGTTTATGTTGATTATATAGTTGAAAATATCATTGGAAACTGAAACTATATATAACCTTGATGGTCGTGCATGTATCCATGACAATTCATATTTTTTTCTTTTTTGATAAATCATATATTTCTTTCCTATGTTATGTTTTTTGGCATCTGATTTTGATTTCGATGAGATCTGACCACAATCTGTCATAGATCGTCTTTATGTGGAGTTTTGTCACTCCATCTATTAGATCTCTGGTTCTGACTTATACAAATTTGGAGTGGAAAGAATGGATGTGAATTGAAGAGGTATGAACTAGGTTTACTTACTGAACTCTAAAGTTGTCTAAGAGTTTCCTCCGTTGTATTTAATTCCTGTCCATTGACAGAATTGTTTTAGAAGTCTATTTAAGTAGAATGTGTATGAATGTGGTTTTTAAATCTTTCAGGCCCTAAGGCATTTGGTTGTCATTAATTGACTAGTTACATGTGTTTCAAATGTTTTCGGTGATTGTCATTGCTCTTTTAGATATATTAGATACCAATGATGATCTTTTTTTTTTCTTAAAGAGCACTAGATTATAATGAAAAAATTCATTGGCGATACTGCTCCAGGGCAAGAGAGGTTTTGAATAACTTTGCAGTTTATCAAACATTTCTTATTGCTTCCAGATACTGCTGAACCTTTTTTGTTGTTCGTCAGCCTGAGTTATGCCTTT
Organism: Anisodus acutangulus; assembly: GCA_029783415.1. Taxonomy (NCBI): domain Eukaryota; kingdom Viridiplantae; phylum Streptophyta; class Magnoliopsida; order Solanales; family Solanaceae; genus Anisodus; species Anisodus acutangulus. The sequence goes on along the minus strand of CM056491.1, from coordinate 33,118,631 downwards.
TGGTTTTGCAAACAAGTGAAGTTTTCTATCTCGTCTATTTAAGGGAACATCTGCAACACTTGAGGTAAATATTCCATTACCTGTTCCTCTGGCCGACTGTGTGTTCTTGTAAACCTTTTATGGGATATTTGTGGGCGGGGGAGATCATCAGCCTGACGTACATTTATATATCAAAAGCACTGGACAAGAAAGTGTAGAGAAAGGAAAGTGAGTTTTTCTTGCTAACATATGTTGACCTCCTAGCAAGTGACAGGGAAGTTTATTAATTAACTATATTAAATAACTACAATCTAATACCAGTTCAAAGTAACTAATGGAGGAACTGAATTATTTCCCTAAAAGGTGATGGAACTACAACGTTGTTTCTGTAAAAGAAGTAAAAGGCTTTACTTAATGAGATTGTAACTTTGGTTGTGCTCTATTATAGGCTCCTTATTGGCTATAACATTATTGAATTGACTTCAAAGCACAGAAAACACCATTAATCATGAACTTTGAACTAGAAAGCACTACACATTCATTTGAGAAGACAAAGCAAATTTACTTGGCCATTCAAATAGGAAATGTTTGACCTTTTTAGTGATGGGGGAAGTGGAAAATAAGGAAAAAAAGGGAAAAAAGGGGCAGCCCGGTGCACTAAGGAGTAACGGCTAAAACGAGAATGCATGTTTAGTGAAAAAGTGCAAAATAAGGAGTAACAGCTAAAACGAGAATGCATGTTTAGTGAAAAAGTGGAAAATAAGGAGTAACGGCTAAAACGAGAATGCATGTTTAGTGAAAAAGTGGAAAGGTTCTTCCGATAGTTATGCTCAGCTAGTTTCACATAAGCTCTTTTCTGGAACTTTCTAGTATTTTACCCATGACTAATAGTGCCTCTAGGTCTAGCATAACCAAGTAGCTAAGTGAAGGTTCTCTTTTGTTCCACCTCTAGGTGTTTTTACTTGGCGTAGGTTGGTCTAATACTTTCCAAGTTGTGTTTATGATTTATCTTCCCTATATCTGAAAAAGAAAAAATAACTATTTCCAGAGAAGTTGGTATATACTTTTCTCTTTTAGTTTACATACCTGTGTTGACATATGTTGTATGTCATGGTATATTTTTTGTCCCAGGAAAAGATTTTCGCGATTCTGTTCAAAAGAAACTTTCAAACTCTCCACGAATCTACCGTTCTATATATTGGTGAAGAGGTTTTCAAAATCTCAACCAATCATTCTACCAAACAACTTATCATTTCCTGTTGCACCTCAGATGGAGAGCTACAATTCTGATGCTGATAATGTGACCTTCAATGGAACTCTTAATGTTACTACTAATTCAACTACGGCTAATATGTCAAGAGACGGAAGCTCTACTAAAAGCAGGGATATAAGTATCTAGTCTTATATCCAGGGAGTGCAGGCCACCTGCCAGAAACTTGGACGTAGTGATTCTGCATCATTTGAGGTTAGCATTTACTAGTTTATCAAACTTTTTCTCTACTAGTTTAGCAGCATGATGCATCACATTTGAGCCAGAACCAGAGGCGAATCCAGAATTTCAAGAAGATGGGTTCACCATCAGAGTCGGATTTAAGGGGGGGGAGGGTGTTCACCCCAACCCCCTTGACAAAAAATTACACGATATATATAAGGTAGTAGTTTTATTTTTATGGACATATAAATTTTGAATCCCCTAAGCACAAGACTAGAAGTTGACTTAATGGTTTAATGGTTTTGAAATTTGCCTTGAGGTTTCAAGTTTAAATCCCAATAACTTCATTTTTATTTGCATTAAAAGAGGGGAAATGAAGAAATAAAATAAAGTAATAAACGCACAGCAAAAGGCCAGGGGATTCAAACCCTTCACCTTGAGATCTTAAGCTCAACGTTCAACTAGTGCTCCACAAGGTCTAGTTTGACCATGTGTTCCTTTAGTTAATAGTAGATATATTTTTAAGAAATATACACATAATATACCTAGTTTAGTAGAGTGACCATGGGTTCACGTGACCCATTTTTTACACATAAATTCGCCCCTGCTTAGAACCTCCGTGCTTCTTACATAAGTCAGTAATTGAGTGTCAATGGACAAAAATATTCTTTAAGTAGCTTCATTTTCTGCTATAATGCTCAGTGCACCTCAGGAGACTCTAGAGTTGCTATTTATCCACGGGTTCAGTTGTCACACCCCAGCATTGGGGTGTGGCCAGCACCCAGTGCCCGAAGGCTTGAGCGCACCACTGTAGTATCTGAACCCTGAAATATGAAACTTGGGCCGACAAGGCCTCCAATCAACCATATACGATAAGACTGAAAGATAACCTACACACAGAAGAGTCACAGTAGGATATATACATATGTAAAGATAACCAAGGCCGACAAGGCCACAATATGAGTATACTACTAACAAAAGGGGCCGACAAGGCCATGACATACCAATATCTACTGTACACAGGTCTGCAAGCCTCTAAGAGTAATATATACATACCAACAAGTTGGGACAGGCCCTCGCCATACCCCAAAATACTATTAGCATATGTAATAGTACCTAAGGACCTCTGTAATGCAACTCCAAGAGAAGTGAGTGCGACAATCATGGCTGAGCAAATCACCTATTGAGGAGAAGCGCTGCTCTATCTATCTGTACCTGTGGGCATAAACATAGTGCCCCAGAAAAGGGCATCAATATGAAAGATGTATTGAATATGTAAGGCAGATAACAAATGTAAACAGAAAGTATAATATGAGAGATATGAGTACATAAGTCAACCTGAAACTCATAAGAAGCCTCTAAGGGCATACCCTGTCATAAGTATGAATCTATATATGCATGTCTGTAAATCTAGCGACTCTGTGGGGTAGTTCATATCATAATATATATATATATATCGTACCCGGCCTCAACGAGGATTCGGTCGTACCCGACCCAGATGTGGAACTCGGTAATATCAAAACCAATTGCAGTGGTGTGCACAAATAGGTGCCGTACTCGGCCGACTGTAGCGTGGTTCGGTAAGAAAATAGCTACATATAGATAAGTGCAATGCAAGACAGACTCTAACAGATACCACAAGCAGAGTCGGAGTGACCTATCATCGTTATCCTCCGACTATTGTTATTGGCGCTACGTTCAAGGATCTTGATGTAAACATTTGGGACATATATAATACGAGAGATGCTATGGACAAGAAAGTACTCAAGAACCATGATCAATTTGTCAAAATGGACCTTTCGCTACTTCGTTTCGCCAGAAAGATTTCTATTAAAAGAAACGACGTATCGAGTCATGCCAAGAAAGAAGGTTGCCTTACATACCTCTTCCTTGAAGTTACAATTGCTTTACACGTCCTCGTACTTCTTACGGATAGTTTTGTATAGCAAACAAAGGGTTGATATCAGTATCGGATTCATATTCCATAAAGAAACTTCATTTAGGTATCTTATCGACAATCTTAACACAGAGGGTTCTTAGACTTCTTAACAAAAATATTTATGTAATTTGTTCTCACGATCCTCCGAAACATCCCTTCTTAGTTTCACAATACCAACCATCGATTTGCTAATCATTTCCAATTCATTTCTCAAACAAAACAGCCCACAAGTCATAATACAATGATTTCATAGGTTTACAGGTTTCGATTACGAAAATCCTTTCACAACTTACCCCAAATTATCAATTAATCATAATAACAAGTAGAGGAGGATAAACCCTTACCTTTATGCATCCAAATCCCCTTAGAATAGCAAGTTACCCCATTGCCTAGGGTTTCCGAAATTGCTTCAACACGAAGATGATGATTTCTATGATTACCACGGGGATTATCACGTGAATCTTGCATATTTTGGCTTTGATTTGATCTAGGAATGATATGATATGATTGAGAGGGTTTAGAGAGAGTTGAGAATCTGATTTTGGGGGGAAAATGAGAGCTAAGTCGACATAACCCGTATTTAACCCGAAAACATTTTCCACCGTTGGTACGTCAATCTAGACCGTCAATCTCCAAGGAAATTTGATTGTTGAATCTGTATTTTGACGGGCCGTCAAACACTTTGACGGTCCGTCAACTCTGTCATCCAAATACACAGTTTTCTAATTTTGTCGAAACGTATTTTCTTCCATCCGTTTGACTTTTCAACACTCCGAAACTTCCATAAAAAGCCGTAAACCTTCATTACGCTTTTGTAAAGCCGTACCTCTTCTCGGGACATCGGTATCCATCAACGATATGACGGAACGCGAAACTACGGGGTGTAACATCCTTTCCCCTTAGGAACATTCGTTCCCTAATGTTGAAGATATTCTTACTCTCGAGGTTCTAAAAATTTTGGCATAGTTTTCTTTATAAATAGGATTATCCAAAACTTGTTAAACAACCCAAACATATATCCAATGCCACACGGGGTAATATAACAATAAAACAATATCAAGTACGCCTCACACGACCATCTGTGTATACCAAAATCAAGAAAGTTAGCCATAACTCACCTAAATTATCTTTTGCCGTACTCTGAGCTGCACCTGCCTTGATATTAACACCTGAAGACTGGAACAAGTAAGGATATCTGGATCGTATATCTTCTTCGGCCTCCCAAGTCATTTCTTCTGTATTGTTATTCCTCCATAGCACCTTAACATAGTCGACTTTCTTAGTTCTCAGCTTCCGAACTTGCCGATCTAAAATGCTACTGGAGTCTCTTCATAGGTTGAATCTTCGGTTACTTGCACGTCACTCTACGGGAGTAATACGGGAGGGATCTTCTATGCACTTACGCAACATCGACACATGGAATATCGGGTGAACTACTTTCAATTCTGCTATCAAGGATGATTCTGTGGTATTCTGCACCATCGCTCCACCGTCATCTGCCTCCAAAAGTCGTACATTTAAGCTGGCTAGGCGATGTAGTTCTTTGGTCATCTCCAACTTATTAGCTTCAATACCATCCAAACATCCCATAGACTTGCGGCTTAAGGCATCTGCTACGACATTTGCCTTACCGGAGTGGTATAAAATGTCGACATCATAGTCCTTTAATAATTCCAACTGTCTCATTTGCCTTAGATTCAGCTCCTTCTGGCGAAATATATACTGTTGACTCTTATGGTCCGTGAATATGTTAACATGGACTCCATAAAAATAATGACGCCACATTTTCAAGGCAAAAGTTACCGCCGCCAACTCGAGATCATGAGTCGGATAGTTTACCTCATGCTTTCTTCACTGTCTTGGTGCTGCTTCAAAACACATCCCAGGCCAACTCTGGAGGCATCACAGTAAACCACATACCCATCAGTGCCTTCCGGCAACGCTAACATAGGTGCGGATGTGAACCTATTTTTCAACTCTTGAAAACTGCGCTCACAAGCATCTGTCCACTGAAACTTAGTTGCCTTGTGAGTGAGCTTGGTCATAGGTGTGTAGATAGAAGAAAAAACCCTCAACGAATCTCCGATAATACCCTGCTAGGCCCAAAAAGCCACGTACCTCGGTAGGAGTCGTGGCCTCGGCCAATTTTTTACGGCTTCAATCTTTTGATGATCCACCTAACACCTTCGGATGAGACAATATGGCCCAAAAAGGCAACATAGTTTAACCAGAATTCGCATTTGGAAAACTTGGCTTCCGCTCACGTCCTCGAAGCGTCTGTAATAGCATGTTCGACTTCTGATTGAGAGTATACCAGAATATCGTCAATAAATACTATTACGAAGATATCCAGGAATGACTTAAATACCCGATTCATCAGATCCATAAAGGCGGCCGACGCATTAGTCAGGCCAAAAGACATAACAAGAAACTAGGCCTGGCATAAATATCAAAAAATGAAAAACTGGACTGAATCGAATTAATTTGGTTTTTCGGTTCGGTTAAGGTTTTTCTCCTCTAGAAATTCGGTGTTCGGTTCGGTGTTCGGTTCTAGGTTATCGGTTCTTCGGTTATACCGAAATTTACTATATGAGTACCAACAAAATTCATAATACTTAGTAGGCCCAATATATTTTCATCTAACCCAACCCAACTACCCAAATCCCAAGGCCATTACCTAGACCCTAATTGAATAAAATTAAGTGTATTCTCTATTTCATTTCACTACCATCTCAATCCTATCCATCCCTAGTCCATGCAGACAACGACGATTACGATTTCACTTCACACCGGCGGCGTTTTCACTCCAAGTAGTTGCTTTATTGTTTCCTTTTTCCCATCAATGCTTGGTCGGGTTTGGCCCAGGAAGTTGAGCTTTGGATATTTTTTTAATGGAGGGAAGTTAACAATTAAGAGCGTTAGTGAGTGAAATACATGATATATTAATCTTTCAACTTTAAGATATCAAATGGGCATAAATCAATAATTATCAAATTAAGATATATTAATGAGATTTGCTATTGCTTTTAACTGGAGTATTGTTTGTTGGCTTGTGCTACTGCACTTGCTATTGCTATTGTACAAATTTCTAATATGTACAGGTAATTTTTAACATCAGGAGGATAGATTGCGTTCTCATATGGGGAATTCTCATTGTTTATTGGTGAATCATGAGAAATTTCATGAACAACTTGTTAAGGCTAGAAAAACCGAAATCGAACCGAACCAAACTTAAATTGAACCGAACCGAATTAGTTCGGTGTGGTGTTCGGTATCCACTTTCAAAAAACCGAAATTGAAAAATCTAACCTAAGTTTGAGAAAACCGAACCGATGAACCGAACGCCTAACCCTACAAGAAACTCGTAATGGTCATATCTAGTCCGGAAAACAGTCTTTGGAATATCTTTCTCCTTAACCTGTAACTGATGGTACCCAGACCTGAGATCAATCTTCGAGAAATACTTAGCGCCTTGCAACTAATCGAACAAATCGTCGATTCTGGGGAGCGGGTACTTGTTTTTAATGGTTACCTTATTCAACTGACGGTAATCAATACACATCCTTAATGAACCATATTTCCTACGAACAAACAACACTGGAGCACCCCACGAGGAAGTACTGGGCCTAATAAAGCCCTTTTCCAGAAGATCTTTCAGCTGAGCTTTTAATTCTTTTAGCTTGGCAGAAGCCATTCGATACGGAAGAATAGATATAGACTGGGTATCTGAGAGTATGTCGATAGCGAATTCAATTTTCCCTTTCAAGAGGAACACCAAGAAGTTCATCAGGGAATACATCGGGAAATTCACTAACGATAGGAACTGACTGAAGAGTTGGAGGCTTTGCCTCCGCGTCCTGAACTCGCACGAGGTGATATTTATATCATTTTGAGATTATTTCTGAGCCTTAATGTAGGAAATAAACCTACCCTTGGGCGCTACAACATTGCCTTTCCACCCAAGGACGGACTCGCTTGGAAAGTTAAAGCAAACGATCTTCGTCCAACAATCAGCGTTAGCATAGCAAGAAGCCAACTAATCCATACCCATAATAACATCAAATTCCACCATCTCTAGTTCATTTAAGTCGGCTACCATATGACAGTCATGTATCTTTACATCACAACCCATGTACACCCGCTTAACAATTACAGGTTCGCCCACGGGCGTAGACACTTCAAAAGATTTATATAACAATTTAGGCTATTTCCCACACTTACCAGCAACAAAGGGTGTAATATAGGACAAGTGGAACCCGGATCTATCAAAGTATATACGTCATAAGAGGAAATGGATAATATACCTGTAACCACATCTGGAAATGACTCAAGGTCCTGTCGACCTGACAAAGCATAGATGCGGTTCTGGGGATCGCTTGAACTAGATATTGCTCTTCTGCCTCTGCGGTGTCTGTGTGCCCTGCCCCGAAGGGCGTACTGATGAAGAAGCTACCACAAACCTAGTCGGCTGTGCCATACCCTCCCACCTCTCATCGGACAGAACCACATAATATGTCCAGGCTGCCCAGACGAATAACACGCATTTGATCCCTAGCGACACTGCCCAAAATGAGTCCTACCATATCGACTATAATACGGCAGCGGTGGCCTCTCCTGGCTAGATTCCCCTCTATACTGTGGGCCTGATGCCCACGAACTCTGACCTTGACCAGAATAAATGTCCTGGTCACGACGCTGGCCCTAAAACTGCGACAGTAAACTGGTCGTCGGATAAGATGGCCGTCTAGGAAACTGAGGCCTAAATCCGCCTCAAAACCTCCCTGCATCACCTGCGGACCGAGACCTCTTGTGACGGCCCCTATCATACTCTCGATAAGCCCGCTGTTGCCTCTTACTATCCTCTAGATTCCGTGCGTAGGACTGAATGCGGGAGATGTCCATATTAGGATTCAGTGAAACTGTTGTGCATTCATTCACCAAATGTGGCCCCAAACCATTAACAAACTGATGTACTCGGTCGCTCATATCAGCAAAAATCGTGGGAGCATACCTGGCCAAGGAGTTGAACTGCAGGCTATATTCTCTGACACTCATATTACCATGCTCCAAATGTAAGAACCTATCTCGCCTGGCTTGTTGAAGCTCGATCGGCAAATACTATTGTAAAAATACCGTGAAGAACTCCCTCAGACCCAAAGGTGGGACTTGAGGTCCTCGAGTCTGCTCCCAAGACTCAAACCAGGTCACGGCCATATCCCGCAATCTATAGGAAGCAAATTCTACTGTCTCAACATCTGTTGCATGCATAACTCATAAGGTCTGCTGCATTCTATCCAGAAAATCATGTGGGTCCGTATTAGGGTTTGTTCCTGTAAATACCGGAGGGTCTAGGTTAATAAAATCCCGGACTCCTGCACTCACAGCTCTATCTGCAACATCGGGAGTCTAACGTTGGGCCTGAGAGGCCACAAGTCGAGTCAATAGTTGTACCACACTCCGCATATATAGATCCTGATCGGGGGCAACTAGAGGATGAACCGGAGGTATATCAGCTCTCCTTTGTCATTCAGGAGGTGGTGGTGGGGTGGAGTCCTGGAGGCTCGAGATATAGCCTCATCTTGGTGCTCCTGTCTCCCCGGATCAGCGGGTGGTGCTTGACTGGCACCCTCTTCCGTCTCCTTGTCTACCCTTCGCAGGGCTTCTTGTCGTCTAGTAGCAGCAGGCATATCTGAGAACATAAACAAGATGGGAATTAAGAATGGACACTTACAATCTAGCACTATTGCATGATCTAGATCAGGAAGAAAAGTAACCAACCTAAGTATCTTGTAGCCTCCTGCTTATAAATATGGTGCACAACACACCCATAAACAAGACTCTACAAGATATGTCTTGCAGACTCCCTAGGACAGACCTGCTCTGACACCAAGTTTGTTACACCCCAGCCTTGGGGGGTGTGGCCTGCACCCAGTGCCCGAAGGCCTGAGCGTACCACTGTAGTACCCGAACCCTGAAATATGAAACATGAAACATGGGCGACAAGGCCTCCAATCAACTATATACGATAAGACTGAAAGATAACCTGCACACAGAAAAGTCCCAGCAGGATATATACATATGTACATATATCCAAGGCCGACAAGGCCACAATAGTATACTACTAACAAAAAAGGCCGACAAGGCCACGACATACCAACATCTACTGTACACAGGTCTGTAAGCCTCTAAGAGTAATATATACATACCAACAAGTCGGAATAGGGCCTCGCCATACCCCAAAATACTAATAACATATGTAATAGTACCTAAGAACCCCTGTAATGTAACTCCGAGAGAAGGGAGTGCGACAATCACAACTGAGCAAATCACCTACTGAGGAGGAGCGCTGCTCTGTCTATCTGTACCCGCGAGTATGAACATAGTGCCCCAGAAAAGGGCATCAGTATGAAAGATGTACTGAATATGTAAGACAAATAACAAATGTAAACATAAAGTATAATATGAGAGATATGAGTACATAAGTCAACCTGAAACTCATAAGAAGCCTTTGAGGGCATACCCTGTCATAAGTATGAATCTATATATGCATGTCTATAAATCAAGCCGCTTTGTGGGCAGTATATATCATAATATATATCGTACCCGGCCCCGATGCGGACTGGGTCGTACCCGGCCCAGATGTGGAACTCAATAATATCAAAACCAACTGCAGTGGTGTGCACAAATAGGTGTCGTACCCGGCCGACTATAGCGTGACTCTAAGAAAATAGCTACATATAGATAAGTGCAATGCAAGACAGACTCTAACAGATACCACAAGCAGAGTCGGAGTGACCTATCATCATTATCCTTCAACTATTGTTGTTGGCACTACGTTCAAGGATCTTGATGTAAACATTTGGGACATATATAATACGAGAGATGCTATGGACAAGAAAGTACTCAAGAACCATGATCAATTTTTCAAAAAAGACCTTTCGCTACTTCATTCGCCAAAAAGATTTCTATTCAAACAAACGATGTATCGAGTCATGCCAAGAAAGAAGGTTGCCTTACATACCTCGTCCTTGAAGTTACAATCTCTTTACAAGTCCTCGTACTTCTTATGGATAGTTATCTATAGAAAACATAGGGTCGATATCAGTATCGGATCCATATTCCATAAAGAAACTTCATTTAGGTATCTTATCGACAATCTTAACACAAAGGGTTCTTAGACTTCTTAACAAAAGATATTTATGTAATTTTGATCTCACGATCCTCCGAACATCCCTTCTTAGTTTCACGATACCAACCATCGATTTGATAATCAATTCCAATTCATTTCTCAAACAAAACAGCCCACAAGTCATAATACAATGATTTCATAGGTTTACAGGTTTCGATTACGAAAATCCTTTCACAACTTACCCCAAATTATCAATTAATCATAATAACAAGTAGAGGAGGATAAACTCTTACCTTTATGCATCCAAATCCCCTTAGAACAACAAGTTACCCCATTTCCTAGGGTTTCCGAAATTGCTTCAACACAGAGATGATGATTTCTACGATTACCACGGGGATTATCACATTAATCTTGCGTATTTTGGCTTTGATTTGATCTAGGAATGATATGAAAGAGGTTTTAGAGAGAGTTGAGAATCTGATTTTGGGGGGAAAATGAGAGCTAAGTCGACATAACCCGTATTTAATCCAAATTTTTTTTCCAACGCCGTAAATTGATGGTGGGATTGACGGTCCGTCAAACATGTTGACAATCCGTCAGTCTGCCTCCCGAAGTTTGATGGTTCAATCTGTATTTTGACGGTCCGTCTACTCTATCATCCAAATGCACAATTTTTCGATTTCGTCGAAATGTATTTTCTTCGATCCGTTTGACTTCCCAACACTCCGGAACTTCCATAAACAAGCTGTAAACCTTCATTACCATTTCGTAAAGGCGTACCTCTTCCCGGGATGCGAAACTACGGGGTGTAACATTAGTGCTTAGATCTTTCATTTATCCTAAGAGTATTTTTGATTTCCCACATGTTGAAGCACTACCTTAACTGCTTTATGATACCCAAAGGGAGTATTCACTACTAGAAAAAAAGGTTTTTCCCACCGACGAATTTGTGGGAAATTTGTGTGAAAATATAATATTTTCCAGCTCATTCTCACCGAACCAGCTCAGTGATAAAACGTATGGTGGGAAACAAGTCCCACTGAAACAGTGGGAAATTTCCCACTGCCTTTCCCACCGAAGTGCAAATCACACCGCCTGATGAACACAATAAAATAATAATTAATTTTCTTTAATTTCCCACCGTCTCAATGAGAAGTTTCGAAAAAAGAAATTATTTATCTTTCATTTTTCCCACATACACTGTGGGAAGTATTAATAAAGTTTAATTTTTTTAAATTTGTATCCACTGACTCAGTGGGAAACGTTTAATCTGAAAATAAATGTATGAACATTCCCACCGTATTCAGTGGGAAATTTGCAAATTCTAAAAAGTAAAAGATTGAACTTTCCCACTGAATCAGTGGGAAAGCTGCACAATATTTAACAGACACAAACATGACATGTTAACAACAGAGAAGCAACTGAAACAACAACAAAATGATTGTCCATCAAGATGATTGATGCTTAGATTCCTACAATGTGTAGTGATATTGATTATGTTCAAATAACAATATAATACACGTTCCTGGAACATCTAAAGGTTTAATATCTCACAATGTGAGAAGATGCTCCAAATCTCCAATACAACCAGGGATAAATCCAGAGGACTCGTTGCTACAGAGATCCCTGAAGAATACAAGTGTAAGTATAAGGAGTTACTTGAATTATGAAATTATTCCCTTGACAGTCAAGAACTCACAATGTATCAAGGTTGATGATTCTCCCAAGTTGAGAAGGTATGTGACCTTTAAATTTATTTGATGAAAGATTTCTGCCTTGTATTTATCAACAATGTGTTAAATATCATATGAAGGAAATTCGGAATCATTATCATGATCACCAGCCAAAAACAGAAGAATATAACATACAGATATGTCAGGCTCTCTAGATTCTTGAACCCTGAAGGAATCGACCCGTTAACATTACTGAAAGAAGAAACAAACATGTTATTAGAGTCAGAATTAATAGAATAGCAAAAGAGGAAAAAAAATTCTTAAAATCATAAGCAACAATCTTACAGTTGATTTAATGCTGAGCAAGAACTGATATATTCAGAATTGGTCCCTCCAACTTGTTATTTGCAAGATTCCTGGTAAGGGAAAGCTAAGAACTAGATGTTCTAAAAGAATGTAGAACATGAAATATACTGCAAGAAGAATAAAAGGCTCACTATTCAAATAACTGGTCCAGTTTGCCAAGTTCGGAGGGAGTTTGACTGATTAACTGATTGTCATTTAATTGGCTGTAAATAAGATAGCTCAATGCATGAAGCAAAATAAGGTGTCTGCATAATATATGCTAATAAATCCTTTTACAAGTAACTAAGTTTAGACATATTTCCCAGCTCAGGTGGTATTGGCCTCGTAAGTTTGTTGCCATGCAAGTACCCGTTGAATGTACAAGTTAATCAGACAAACAAGTCACACGTAGAAAAGTAATGCGTTCAAATAGGGATGAACTTACAGCTTCCCAGTGTATGATAAATTGCCAAAGATTGAGGGAATTGGTCCCACTGACTCATTTTCACTCAAATCCCTACAAAGGAACATCATGTAACCTTTTAACTTGAAAGCAGTAACTACTGAAGATTGGAGTTGATAAAAAACAACTATGTAGTAGTATGAGTACTCACAGAACAGCAAGGGCTTACATTAGTCCAGTCACTTCCGAAATCTTACCGGTTAGTCCATTTCCTTGCAAAGACCTGTTGGAAGGACCACAATCTCATTCACAGAAATGAACCTGACAAAAACAGACAAGGTAGAAATGACAACAACTAAAATCATTTGAATCAAAGTTCACAAACCACTTGTAAAAACCCAATATTGTACTGATTGGACCAGTCAACTGGTTGTTTTTCAAGTTCCTGTACCATGAGTGAATTAATTCATCATAACCATATTTCAACTAGTTATCAGAAAACATCAATTTAATGTTGTTAACTAACTCACAATAACTCTAGCTGCTTGAGCTTAGAAATTGAGAAAGGTCTATCTCCAAAGAGCAGGTTATCAGACAAATCACTGCAGGCCATAGCAAACAACTAGTGTTAGCACCATAAAACTTACTGATACAAAAAAAAAGATATTAGTAAAAGCATAGGGTAAAAATTATTTACATGAAGATCAGTGAAATGCAGTTGCCAATCTCATCTGGGATTTGACCATTTAGAATATTCTATGATGTGGTTGCTTGGTTGGAGCTGATATCTTGCCATTTCACGGTCATTCTTTGTACCAAACCTGAGGCCATAGTTCTATACCTGGTGCAACTTAATGGCTTGAACTGTCAAAAGGCTCAGTTCTCACAGTTGAGTCGTCCAACTGACCATACATATGATAGTCTAAGTACAGAAAAGTTACAATTTTAAATGTCCAAAGACGGCGCCCAATTAGACTGTATAACCCAGTGCTTAAAATCAGCTCTTCTATCCCGTACCATAATTTAGAAGATCATACTACAGTACTTCTGCGAAGATGCTTGCTTAGAACCAAATCATTGGGAAGGGAAACAAAATTGGTCTACCAATGGCATTTCAATGGGCTGTTGGTAGATAGTCACCAAAAGTATTTTACATTGCTGCATCTCATACACGAGAAATGGGTTGCTGTGAGTTTAATGTCTGGGGACGAAGTTAGCATTCTACCTGACTTAGCTCAGCAACTGGAATACCAACGCCAATGCTTTATGTGGATTTATGTCTGTGTGAATATGAATTGGAATGATGTGACTTTTCAGTTGAGGTTCATTTCATATGCGCACGTTTAGTTGCGTATTAAATGATAATTTAATCAGCTATTAGCAGTAGCCAGTAGGTTCCATAGGCATTATTCGAACTCCAAGAGCATGTTCGTGTTGGATTTAGAGCAAGAGCTCCTTTGTTAAACATTAATATGCATAAGTACGAGGCAGCCATTTCAATATGTCCAGAGAGCAAGGAGCACTGCTGCATATGGTTGGTAAGGGGCACCTAATTTCAGAATCCCCCCCTCAACCCCACTACTACAAAAATAGGAATTAGCGACGGACAAATTCCGTAGGTAAACAGAAAAATCCATTGCTAATCCTATTTAGTGGCGAATTATTATAAAAATCTGTTAGCTAACAGTTTAGCAACATATTAGCGACGAACTTTGTATTCAGTCTGTAAGCTTACTTAAGTTTGATTGACCAACCTTTTTTTTTTTGGGTCATGTGTGCCTTAGGATGAGTATTCTGACGGGGAAGAACTTGCAAAAATCAATTGTGGCAATATATACCATATTGGTTGCATCAAAGAGTGGAACAAGCTCGACAACACTTGCTCCATTTGCAAGAGGAGAGTGTCGGTTGTTGGCCATTTTACCTTGAGAATCCGTGCATTCTGGTTGTTTTTTGACAGAGCTCAAGAGAGTTGAGCAAAACTTGAAAATAAGGAACTGTTCTCGGATTGAGAAAAACAATGGTCTTTTAGTTTTTCTGGTTTAGTAAGTTTGATGCGTTTTTCTTGCTTTTTCGAAGCTAAACACAACTTAGTACTCATGTTGCATATTTTGAGTGGCTGATATCCGACAGATTTGGTTTCTATGGATATTTTCTGCAGATTTTGAATACTTCCTTTAATGTTGCTGCTTCATTTAGTTCTTGATATAATTACTGATCTACATTGTCCAGTTTGCTAGGCTATATGCACTGGATTATTTTCCTATCTTTTTAATATTAATAAGCATAAATGTGTATGTATTGACTACATAATACGTACACACATGCATGCAAAATTTTCTGCAGCTTTTGAATGCAGTCTTTATATGGCGCTGCTTCATATAGGATGTGATATAATCGCTGAATTTATTATCTTAGTTTACTGTGTGCTTTCTATATGAATACACATAAATTTCTATGTTTATAACTACGTAATTATAGGTAAACACATGCATGCAAATTGTTATAAGCGTGTAGTAGCTAAATTTTCATAATCATCAACGTCCAAAGATGGTTTTGAAGGTGGTTCTGTTGTAATCTCCTCTAGAAAACGGGTTTGACTTTTTTCTCTTTTATTTTAAAATTTTATTTTGTTTTATCTTTTGTGATAATTCGAAATTGATATTTCATCATTTCTTGTCATGTTTTCATGAATTCTTCTAATGAGTTTGTTTAGTTTGGCCAAAGTTTGATGTTTTTTTCTGTTTTTGATTGGATATTCTAAAATGGGTCTTTCATCATTTCACATAATTTATTGTTGATAGATAGGATACCTCCACCAGTTAATCAGAGGTCTCAGGTTCGAACCTCTTTGAGACTTCCCCTTTAATAAGTCCTATGCAGCACAAATCTGAATTAGTCTAAAAAGTGGATAACGGATATCGGATGGTTAAACAACAACAACATACAAGTGTAATCTCACAGTGGGGTCTAGGGAGGATAGGATGTACGCAGACCTTTGCGGGGTGAGATCTGAGGAGGATAGGATGTACGCAGACCTTTGCGGGGTAGAGAGGCTGTTTTCAATGGACCCTCGGCTCAAAATAGCAAAACAGGTTTCCAAAATATGATTGAAAGAGAAAACAGATTTAAATAGAAAGTGTTTCCAAAACAGAACAAGAAAAAAAAACAAAAAACATTTCCGGTAAAGTATCCTCAATTGGTCTTTCTACTTTGGCCAAAGCTCGATGCTTTTTATGTGTTTGGTTGCATATTGAAAATGAGCGTCTATTGAAAATTTTGAATCTTTGAAGAATTTCATATGTTGATATTAGTGTAACATACTAACATGACCTGCTGTCTTCAATTTTTAGAGGATTATATTTGCTTAATGTTAGTTTTAAACTATATATAGATTGTTATGTATTATGTAGTTGGTACATATCAATATTGATAAGATGGGCAAACAATCCAGTGCACATTACCTAGCAAACTGAACGATATGGATCAGTATTTATATCAACAACTAAATGAAACAGCACCAGTAAAGAGTATTCAAAACCTGCAGTAAATATTCATTAAGAACCAAATTTGTTGGAACTAACATGAGTACTATGTTATTCTTAGCTTTGAGTCTGGCTAAATCTTATTAGCATCTAAAAAGCAAGAAAACACATCAAAGTGAAAAAAGCAGAAAAACTAAAAGACCATTGTTTTTCTCAAACTGAGAATGGTTCCTTATTTATAAGTTCAACTGAACCCTCTTGAGCTTAAGCAACTAGATGCAGAACGAGGTCACTAGTCAGTTCACCCAGCTAAAACTGTAACTGATTAGTGCAGCCGAGTCAGCACGGAAGACACAGATTCTCAGGTTAGAAAAGCCAAAGCATCCCTCTTGCAAATGGGGCAAGAGGTCTCGAGCTTGATCCACTCTTGAATACAATCAGCATGGTATACATGGCCATAATCAATTTTCGCGAGTTCTTCCCCGTCGCAATAGTCATCCTAAGACACAAATGACCCAAGAAAAAAAGAAGAGGTTGGAAACAAACATAAGTAAGCACTGAGGTGGGTAATTCTAAATATGGTGCAACTTACCAAGCATATGCAGCAGTGTTCCTTGTTCTTAAGACATGTTGACTTGGCGGACTCATTCTTATGCAACTTAATCCTTGAATAAAAAACACTTATTTCCAAACTTCTTTCCCATCCAGCATTAACATTTTTCATACAGTCGAGGAATTCCAATAAGGCCTACAAGATAAAACACTATGTGACAGGATATCATCCATACAAAGGAAGACTCAAGTATGCTGTATCAAACACTAAATAATTGTGTTTCCAAAGCATTACCTCAGATACTTTATTCTCAATTTCAAGTCCATGTTCCTGGTAGGCTGCCTGCAATTCCTGGATTTGGGACGACATACTACCAACCATGCTTCCAGTCGTGCTTCCATTGAAGTTGAGTTGTAAGCATTAGATTTGTAGCTCTCCTTCTGAGGATTGACCCCAAATTTATTAATGCATAGATGGCTAATTAATATAGAACAACCTTAGTAAAGTGAAGAAACTTATCTGGAATCACGGCTTGTGTAGATGAGTTGACCACATCTGCCATTCTTTCTCCACTACCAGCATTTGCAGGAAAGGGAGCAGAATAACTATGTCCAAGTTTCTCATAGGTTGCCTGCAGTTCCTGGATTCGGGACATGATACTTCCATCTCTTGGCACATTAGCAGGAGTTGAATCAGTAGCAGCATTAAGAGTTCCATTGAAGGTCGAGTTATCAGCATTAGATTTGTATCTCTCCATCTTAGGTGCAATGGGAAATGAGTTTTTTTTTTATATAAGCCATCACCATTAGGTTGTGAGCCCAGGGTGTGGAGGGTTTGGCTTTGTAACACCTCGTACTAAGTAATTTTCATGATTCAGGGAGTTAAGACCCAGTGGAAAATGATAGAATTAGAAAGTTGACTAAATCAGCGTTCTTCAGTTTTACGTCCAGAAATACGGACCGTCAATTGTACCGTAAAACAGACCCAGAACTTTCCTATGCAGTTCACGATGCGGAGCTGCCAACTAGCTAAGCTAGGTAATCCAAGTCACTGTTAAGGATTACGATAGGAGTTACGGGCCGTAAAGCCCATCGTAATTATTTTACGGACCATAAAAGGCATCGTAAAAGTCCCCGACGACTGAACAATATATAATCTCGATTTTTCAGCCTTTTTATTTCATTCTTCATTCCCCCAAGCCCTAGCATGAAGTTCTTCTCCTCCTATCATCCTCCTACATTAAGGTAAACCAATTTCAAGTGATTCAACGTTTCTAACATCAATCTCACGGATTCTAAACGAAATACATTGATCTTAACCTAGGGTTTTCAGGAAAACCCAACTCAATGAATTACAGTTCAAGTTTTGGTATTTTTCTTCCAAGTTCAGATTTTTAAGAGAACTTTTGGAGCGATTAAGGTATGTAGAGCTTCTATCCATGTGGGGGAATATCCATGTTCTTCCCCACGTCACGTTTCCATGAAACCCATGAAATTCCAGAACTTAGGGTTTTTAATCCAATTTCATGATAGCCCTTAATTACTTGTATTATGATAATCCATGTTGTATTATTAATTCGTTAGTGTGTTCCTGATATTCCATTATGGTTATTAGGAATCTGTGCGTAATTCATGAATGCTCATAACCTCAAATTCCACGGGTTCTAGCATTACAAGTTATGAACCATTACTATTAGATTTCATGAACTTATATATGTATGTTTTCATGAATTTACACAAGTTATATGTTATATCAGTTCACATGATAAACTATGATTTCAAACTATGCTTTACGAGTTGCTTTCATGAAACCATGGTCTTACAAGCCACTATTTTCAAATACATGTTTTGGGAGTTACATAGTTCACCGAGAATGCTCTGATAGCTTGAAACTACGTATGCCACCGTAGGATAAGGGTCGCTCCGCCAGAGGACGATACCTTCAGATTGCAGATTGGATCCTTTCTTGCCATGTTCATGTCTCATACCACGGAAAGATATGGGATTGCTCTGTTGGTCGGGCCAGGTACCAGACTCCACGTACCCACGTGGTGTTTCATGTTGTCGGTATGCTACTTCTCTCCCCACAAATATACAAATATATAGTTATATTCAGATTTGCAGACGTACAGTTTTACAGATTTTACACATGTTTTACACTCATGTCATATCATGCTCATGTTTCAGTTTTATTTTCATGTCCTATTATTTCATATACCTTCTTATTCCTTCAGTTGCTTTACCTACAGTACAATATTCAAATGTACTAACGTCCCTTTTTCCCGGAGCCTGCACATCACGGTGCAGGTGCTGGGTTTCAGGGAGACGAATCGGCTCAGTAGGATTGCTTTAGTATCAGCCACTTGGTGAGCCCCATCTCATTCGGGGTGTCAGTTAGTTATTTTATAATTATGCATTATTAATAGAGGTATGCCAGGGCCTCGTCCTGGTAGATAGTTCTGCAGATTCATATTGTTAGAGGTTTCATAGACTAGTTTAGTATGCCATGTTAGCATTGGTTTTCAGACTTGATACATTTTCAGATTATTTCCGCTATAACTATTTCAACCTATTTTCAGTATGCAGTGTTACATGTTTTCATTATCATTGCTATGATATGTTTTGATGCCCATGTTAATCAACAAGCCATGTGGTTCGCTCAGTCACATGCAACCAGACACCGAGTGTCGTGTTTCGCCCCGACCATGGTTCGGGGCGTGACAGACTTGACCCGTACCATGTTATATTGATAAGTATAACTTACAATGATTAGAGGGGGATGTGAAAACCTTGCCTCTAGTCTACAAAAGATAGATTGACAAAACAATCTATTGGAAGGAGGTAGCCTATACAAGTTCCTTCCAGAAAATCAAACAAAGCTTAACTAACAAAAAAATTACATTTTTTGAACCTCTTCTTAAACGTAGGGAATTGCCACTTATCAAGTTGAAGCAGGCCCTTTGCTTCTCTAGGAAGTTCCTGGTGAGAAAGATATAAGGCCCTAATGTCACTTGTAGTAGCTTTTTTTGCAAAAACATCAGTAATATGATTTTCCTCCCTAAAGCTATGAGAGATCTTAGTATTATCCCCTCTTAAGATGTTTGAGGTATCTTGGATCATATGCTTGAGCTTCAAGTTGTTGGTATCCTTCTGGACAAGCATGTTGGTGATAATCTGAGAGTCAAGTTTTACGTGAACATTAGAGAAACCATTTTGAATACACCAGTTGTTTCCAAAATTAGCTGCCTCCAATTCTACCTGACTATTACTAGCAATGTTACTAGGTATAGAAAATCCCATAATGAAGTCTCCATGCTTATTTCTCACCACTCCACTGATGCCTGCTTTTCTAAGTTCCTTGATGTAGCTTCCATCTGTATTCAGTTTGATCATACCACTATCTGGAGCTTTCCAATATACAAGAGTACACTTAAGAGCAGGCCTCAATCTCTCTATTTTCTCACAAGTGTTGATCCAAGTGCTATTAATCTCAATTTCTGGAAAAGAATCATTGATAACAACCTTGAGTCCTTGATATTCCATATGCATTGTTTGACCATGTGATATTTTTGAAAAACTCCTTCTGTCCCCATACTTGCAACCAGCCCATGCTTTCCATATTTCCTAACATACCACTGGTATGGACTGCAAAAGTAGTTTATGAACCTTGTTTTGAGGCCTGATGTTCCACCACTTCTGTAGCACTTCTCTAATAGGCAGAATTTGATTACCTACTCCAAGTGGGGATCCTATAGTGTTCCATAGATGGTTAGCAGCTCTTCCTTCTATGAAAACATATTGGATTGTGTCATTCTGTGGACTTGTACAACACCTACAAGTTGTGTCTTCTCTATTAGTTAGCCAGTACAGTGCTTCATTGAAAGGAGCTTGCCAAAATATACCCTCCAGCACATAAAAGAGAACTTAAAAGGGATGGAGTTGTGCCATATTCTGGCTAAGCTAGTATTCTGTGGTATGTGATCCCTAAGCAATTTCCATGCATATTCTTGTTGGAGTAATGACCATCTTCAGAGTTCTTCCATATAGCATAGTCATATTTATCATTGTAACCAAGTGCAATTGAGCTGATATGCAAGGCTATCTGACTTGGCAGTGTTGTAGAGTTTCTGCATGTTCCATGAATTGTTCACCATGAAATATTTTACCAGGAGTTTAGAATTTTTGTTGTTCATCTGTTCCGGACATATTTGAATTAGAAGACCATTTTCCATCCATGTATCCCACCAGAAGCTTCTGTTGCCATTATTGATCTTCCAAGTTATGCATTTTTCTCTTTTTATCTCTAGCCTTGAGAAGGAACTTCAAGCATGTGAGTTACCTTTGACCATCTTTTTTCCAAAAGGATGTTTTCTGCTGCAATACTTAGCTTTAAGAAAATTTTCCTATAAGGATTTTTTAGTTTTGAAATGTCACCACCTTTTCATGGTCAGGGTGTCGGTGATGTCTTTTAGACCTCTGCTGCCAATTCCTGCTTTTTCCTTTGGAAAGCATAATTTGTTCCATGCACTCCAATGGTGTTTGTTTTGGCCATTCTTAGTTCCCTAAAAGAAATTGCAATATGTTTCTCTATAAGTTCCATGGTACCTACAGTAGGGTTAATAGCAGACAAGATATATATAGGAAATGAAAGAATAACACTTTTAATAAGCACTCGTCTTCCACCACAAGACAACATATTTTCTTGCCAACCATTAAGCCTTTTAACAATCTTAGCAAGCATACCATCAAAATAACAATTTTTCTTCTACCCTATATATATTGGGCACCCCAAGTAGTTAAAACGAAAATCTTTATCCAAGAAACAAGTGCAGTCCCTTATTCTATTAATTCTAAAGGCACATGTCTTAGGACTAGTCAGGAAAAAACTTTTTTCTTTGTTGACCATTGATATGTTCATATTTCCTAATGCATTTCATGATTAGTTTAATAGACTTGGACTTACCACTACTAAAGATAACAATATCATCAGCATAAGCAAGGTGAGTAATTTGAGGACCCCTTTTGCATAGAGAGATGAATGAAATTATGATTGAGCAACAAACTATTCACGGCTCAAGACAAAACCTCAGCAGCTATAATAAAAAGGAGAAGGAAAAATAGGATCACCTTGTTTAAGACCCTGATAGGAGGTGAAAAAATCTTCTCTTGTACCATTAACAATAACAGAATACCAAAAATTTGAAAAACTCCTCCAAACAAGATCTATCCATAAGTCACTAAAACCAAATTTATGTAATACCCTAGAGAGAAAGGACCAAGAAATCCTGTCATAGGCTTTAGTCATATCTAATTTCAAAATTACATTACCACCCTGATTCAGATTAGAGATACCATGGACCATTTCCTGAGTAATCATTACATTATCTGCAATGAGTCTACCAGATACAAAGCCACTTTGATTTTTAGATATAATAGCAAGAAGTAAAGGATTAAGCCTATTAGCCATAATTTTAGAAATGATCTTATTAGTGCAATTACTACGGCTAATAGGTCTCAGGTCTGCAAATGTAACAGGATAATCAATTTTAGGGATAAGAGCTAAACAAGTATGAGAATAAAACCTAGTCAGCTTCTTGCCTAAAAAGAAGTCATGATCAAAGGCAATAATATCAACTTTAACAATATCCCAACAGAATTGGAAGAACATATGATTGAAGCCATCTGGACCTGCAGAGCTGTCAATACTCATATTGAAAACAACTTGTTTGATTTCATCCTCTTGTGGAACTCTTGCTAGAGTATCAATTTCATCATCAGTAATAATCTTAAGGATGTGGTTCAACATGTTGTTGTCAATTTCAGGAAGGTTGAGGTTGAACTGATGTTTGAAGTACTTGACAGCAGCCTTCATGATGTTAGTTTCTTTCGGAATACATTTACCTCTCTGGTTCTTGATTCTTTAGATCTGAAGTCGTCTTCTTTTATTTCTTAGAACACTGAAAATACCTAGTATTTTTATCCCAATCTTTGAACCATTGCAGCTTGGTTTTTTGTTTAAGCATGGAATCCTATATACTGAGCCATCTCACATACTCAACATAGCCTCTATTCAAATTTTCCCTGCCTTGTTCATCATTATGTTCAATATCCAAGTTTATTTTGGCTTCCTAAGTTTAAATCTGCTCAAAGACATCACCTATGCTAGTTCTGGACCATTGACTTAATGTTCCACTAAGTCTTTTAGTCTGCAGGGTCCACATAGCTGAGAATATCTGGTCTGCATGTCCATCTCAGTCTCCTAAATAGCCTCTTTGATCGAATGATGCCTCCATTGGACTTTTACTGAAGCTATCTCATTCCAAGAGGTTTGAACAATTTTCAGAAAATCAGGCTGTTTGGTCCAGAAATTAAGAAATTTGAAATATTTGATATTATTACCTTGATCATTGTAACACTTCAGTAATAGAGGTACCTTGATCTAAATAAGTGTCTTTCAGAATTGTGTGGAAAAATCTGAGCCCATTCATCATTGATAAGGAATACTCTCTTACTGGGTGGAAAATTATTGCACCATGTGTATTTAGGACCATTGAAACCAATGTCATTGAGACCATACAATTAATAAAGTCCATGCTCTTGTAAGTTCTGTGAGGCCTGCCACCTAACTTTTCATCCGGATTAATAATCACATTGAGATCACCTCCCATGCACCAAGGACCATCAATGACATTGTTCATGTCTATAATACTATCCCAAAGACCTTCCCTCTCTGCAGTAGTGCATTTAGCATACACCGTAGTAACAAAAGTCCCTTTGTCAGTAGGGGAATTCTTGAGCTTCAAAGTAATCTGTTCATCATTGTTAACCAATATATCAGTATAATATAAATCTTTCTGGTATTAGCTTTACAATGATGAAACCCCAAATATCTTTTTGTAACCTTCAATTTTGTTCACATTACAAAAAGGTTCTGAGATGGCCACAAAAGCCAATTTGTTGATGTTGACAAGAGTTCTAAGTCTTTGTATAGACTTTTTGGTCCTTACCCCCTTATGTTTCAAAAGATTGCACTAATCATGGATTGTCACTTTGTCTCTGAGTTTGTTTCTTTTCTGTTGGTTTACCACTAGTCTTTCTTATTCCCCCCCCCCCTGTTTCTGCTTCTTCCCCTTGGCAATCTCTTTTGTTGTCTCTGGAACCATTGGAGTCAACTGAAAGAGCATGATTTCTATCAAAATTTCTGCTTTCTTAAGCACCACAAATCTATAGTCTCCCACATTCACAAAACTAGTTAAGAACTATCAGGAGAACTTCAATTCTTTCATTAAAAAGTTAATATTTCATAATTGAAGAGTAAAACAACTTCCATTTCGTTTCTCAAATACAGCTTTCATGATTAGTCATATTTTCAGTGCATTGAAGACATAGATTCTATTTAACAAAGAGATCAAGTTTTGTGCACTATCAGTGTACATAACTTTTTACACCATCAGGTAATTAACCACAATAACACTCTTAAGTATTCTTTATTACCTTTTTAACATAATTATAATACACCAAAAAAAAGAGATTAAAGGCAAATAAAATCCTATTTATATTCTGACTAAAATTATTTCTATTGTACTCGTAATTCCTTTATCAAAATTATCTACTACTTCTGACGTATTTTCATGCCAAATTCTTAACATCATCATCAAAATCACTGATGAAGGTTTTGGCTCTTTCGCTCATGCAAATATAGTGGAATAATTAGACTTCAAAAACCTCTTGGTTATAGGTCTTTCTTGATTTGAAAAGGTACCTTTCAATTTCTTAACTTCAACAATCTAATTCAAAAGGCATTATAGATACTACTAAGTATGCAGATTGAATAACATTAGAGAACTGAGACAAAAAGGACCAACTTAAATCACATTTTCAAGCCATCGGGTGGGGCATTACCACACAGGGCACAAGAAGCCAAAGGCATAAAAGAGATGGGTGATTAAATCAACGTGAACGAGGAAGATCCTCTTCTGTAGGGGTGAGAGAGAAAGAGAGAAAAAAAGAATTAAAAAAAGAGTTTGTATTTTAGAAAAGGGAAAACAATATCACTCCTATAGTACCAAGTTAGTAACCTACAAAACCTAAACTCTTTTACAAAAACCAATACATCAATTTAGATTGAATATTAGTCAATTTGATCATGTTATAGACAATCAGGTCAATCTTTTTAGAATGAGTCCATAATAAAGCTTCCAAAGAAACAATGTCATTAATTAATCTTTTTTATTACGCTATAGAAATAATGTTAGTAGTTACACATCTTTTAGAGAAGCGATGTAGTTCCTCCATTATTATCTATATAGATATTTGTTACATCCAAATCATTCCTCACTACCATACGGAATGTACTTTCATATTTCACAGGATTTTAAATACATCTAAAGTTACTTGTACTGGTAGCGGATTAGAGTTATTAATAATTTTTTCTGTAACTTGCTGGGAGGTCAATCATATTGCTAGCAAGAAAATCACTTTCCTTTCTCTTCACCTTCGTGTCCTGTATATATTCTGGATATATAACTGCATTACTTCTCTAAGAACCTGTCACGACCCCAACCTGAGGGCCATGACGGGCACTCGGACCTTACCTGCCGAACACCACTCTTCACATACTTACCAGCTAACCGAAATCAATCATGGCCACAAAGGCCGTTACCAACCATTCGGTTGACACATACATCACAGCCGACATGGCCATACACAACTACTATACACAGGACAACTGTCTACAAGCCTCTAGAAAGTACATGACATCACAAGGGCGAGACAGGGCCCCTCCATACCCATATACATATGCAAAATATCATACGGAGACTAGACTGCAACTCTGGAACAAATAGAGTGCTCCAACATCAGCTGAACTATCACCCTACTAGCGCGAAACGTCCCATTGTTTACCTGAGCCTACGGGGATGAATCACAGCGTCCCCCGACAAAAGGGACGTTAGTACGACTGATGTACTGAGTATGTCAAGCATGAAGAATAGCATAACAGGAATACATGAGTAAACTGAAATAGAAATTGCCGACAGAAGCAGCCGACATAAACAACTGACAGAATTAGCTGATAGTAATAGCCGATGGCGATGGCCGATAGCAACAGCCGACAGAAACAGCTGACCAGCAGTCAATGCCTCTGAGGGCCCTAATACATATGCCAAAATGTCATGCACAATGCAAATGCGGTATACATATAAATATTGGCCACACAAGGGCATTTTTTTTCTCATAACAGCCTCTGTGGGCATCATTCATTTCGGCCTCTGTGGGCATAATCATTATCATATTGACCTCATTGGGCATCTTCCTTTTCGTGATATTTGTACCAACTGCAGACACATATATAACGTCATTCCCTTTTCCCCTTCCCCTACATATATATAATTCATACCATATAGTAGTGTATATAATACATGTGGGTCCAGGGTAATACATGAATACAGTGCAAATGCATGAATGACAATAAAACATTCAAAACTTATCGGATGACATAATATCCTTGTACCTTCGGCTAACTTTGGGAATATTAACATCTTTACCATATACCTCAATAAGGATTTAGGAACATATTTAGATATGCTTTTAACATAGAAATCAATAACATGAACATTCTTAATTACTAAGAGTAGAGTAATTTATGGAATAATATTGCGCTTAAGTTTCATTACATGGAGCATGCCAAAAGAAGAAATGATTTGCCTTAACATACCTTTATTGGTCTTGGAATTCTTGTTAAAATCTTGAATTATCCTACAAACCATGAGAACTGATCGAGAGTTTCCAAGGACAAAATGGACTACAATGTGAGCAACTTCTTCGATTGTCCAAATGAACCAAAGGATTTGCAGGGCACTGTTTTAATTCATTTTAGGTACAATTCTCCCGAATAGAGATTTTGCTCCCCCCCCCCAACGAAAATGACAGAATGGTTGTCAACATATTAAATGTTTAATTAATACCCTTTGTCATTTTAGGCTAGAGTGGGGGGTGGTGGAGCTTATCAAGTCCACGTTCTACATCCTTTTAGGATGCCACCTATCACAATTGTATGTAGATTAGTCACTTAATTGCTCTTCCTCCATGATTCCATGTGGACATCTTGTCCCCCACTTCAATTAAACTTATCCCATAATTAATTCTTGATCCCAATTCACTTAAATCTTGATAACTTATAAAACATTCATATACTCAATGTCATAATCATGTGATATAGTACTAGTCCATAACATCGTTTGGAGCATACTAAATATTATTATTAATCTCCGTCGTCACACTTGTTAAATCCCAAATTATTTCGAGGTTTTATCCTTTTATATACTAGGTCATTTGCATAAGTGAATATGACCAAAAATCGTCCAACGCTCGGGTCTATTTACATACGCCTAGCGATTTTACATACGCCTAGCGATTCAAACCATGACCCGAAAGTACGGGATGTTACATCCTTCCCCACTTAGAAACATTCGTCTTCGAATGTTGGGTGACATATCTAATCCCTGTCACGTAGTCAGAAAACACATCCACCGTTTCACGTGCTATATAACATAACATATATCATTACATCAGACCTCCCATGGTCCTTAAGCATTACGAAATAGAATCCACCGTATACCTTTCTCGGAACCTCGGCGTTGATCTGTAATAGGTAGGGATATTTGTGTTTCATCTCCTCTTTCGCCTCCCATGTCATTTCTTCTATGTTCTTATTCCGCCAAAGAACTTTCCGGAGGCTACTTCTTTAGTCCTCAACTTGCGGACTTGTCGATCCAAGATAGCAATAGGAACCTCTTCATATGTCAAATCCTCTATAACCGTCACATCGTCAATCGGTACACTCCGGGAAGGATCCCCAACACATGTTCTTAGCATGGGAACATGGAAAACTGGATGAACAAACTCTAACTCCAAAGGCATGTCTAACTCAAAAGCTACTTGACCGATCCGTTGAATTATGCTATATGGTCCAATGTACCTTGTACTGAGCTTTCCCTTTTTCTCAAATCTCATCACATCCTTCATAGGTGAAATCTTCAAGAAAACCCAATCATCTACATGGAATTCTGAGTCTCGTTGTCGCACATCTGAATAAGACTTTTGGCAACTCTGAGCGGTTAGCAGCCGTTCTTGGATAAGCTTCACCTTCTCTATGTCTTGGTGTACTAAGTCCACCCCAAATAACTTTGATTCGTCTACCTCGAACCATCCGATAGAAAATCTATATTTCCGTCCATACAAAGCTTCATATGGAGCCAGTTTGATGCTAGCATGATAACTGTTATTGTACGCAAATTCAATAAGGGGTAAATGATCATCACAACTTCTCTTAAATTCCAATACGCAAGCTCGTAGCGTATCCTCGAGCGTCTGAATCGTACGCTCGGCCTGCCCGTCTATCTGAGGGTAGAAAGTTGTGGTAAGATTAACTTGAGTGTCCAAACCCTTCTTGAAATGATCTCCAAAAGTTTGTTGTGAACTGCATATCTCGGTCAGATATAATATAAATAGGCGTACCATGAAGGCATATAAATTTGCGTAGTCCTCGGCTGTGTAGGTGGTTTTGACCGCAGAAATTGAGCTGATTTTGTTAGTCTATCAACTATTACTCAAATAGAACCAATTTACGATATAAGCGAGGTAAACCCGTAACAAAGTCCATATTAATTATTTCCTATTTCCACATCGGGATCTCAATGTTCTGAGTCCAGCCGCCGGCTTTTGGAGCTCCGATTTTACTTGCTTATAATTAGGATACTGAGCTACAAATTTCGCAATGCCCCTTTTCATGTCGTTCTACCAATACATACCCTTGAGATCATAACACATCTTAGTAGATCCAGGGTGAACGGAATATTGTGAGCAACGGTCCTCCGTCATATCTCGTAATCTTGTTACATTAGGAATACACAAATGGACCTTCCACCTGAGGGTCCCTCTCCCATTATATTCGAAAGTTGCGGTTCTCATTTGCTAAATATCTTTCCCAATCTTCTCTAAAAATGGGATCTTCGTCAGGACGTTCCTTTTCGTCCAGTACGAGGGATGACCCTGCTGTATTTTGAGTCCTAGGGCTATCACTATCTGAATCCTCCAATTGAACTCTGACTTAGCTAATGCGTTCCCTCAGGTCAACTTCTCTCATTCGTCCTTACATTAGTCAGTCGTTTGGGGGTGAATGCTTCTATTGTCAACTTGGCTTTGTTTATTAACTGTTGTGTTGAAAACTCTTATATTTGTAGTATCTCAATCGTATACACTTTATGGACAATATTATTGAATCTGAAGTGCGCGCATCATCACTTTAACTTTCATTCATAGTCTGAAAGGAATCTGTACTTTCTCATTACTCGTAATTATAAACAACTCTCTTCATTTACTTCTCTTGACACTTGTTCACTCATTTTCTTACTTGTCGTACTCGTCTTAATTCTAAAATCTTTGAGTATACCTACATCCTTTCTAACATTGCTCCTGATTCCAATCATTGGCGTTACTACCCCTTAAAAGGTGAGTTATTAATTTATTCCCTCATTCAGTACATAGAAGATTTTAAAGAATTTACATTACATGACATTGGCCTACTACATCCAAACCTGATCATTACACTTAGATTTTAATTCTTTCACTTAGTTCATGGCTAAGACTTCCTGTTAATGGCGCTTTGGGAAGATTTCCTTGATCTCGTTAAGTTGTATTACTTTATCTATCTCGTAGCACCTTTGATCAGTTCATAAATGCTCATAGACATCTGTATTTGTCTGACATTTTATATTCCTTATAGTGTCATTATCTCCTAACATATATCTTCAATGTCTACCTTGTATCCATAGGCGTCATTGGCTCCTTTTCACCTGTTTAGGCGCTAATCTCGAGTTTTACTCACTGTTACTTCCATGTACATACTTTCTGAGATGTATGATTGCATATGTTATGGAACTGATGCTTCGTATGTTTAGATCCAATCCACGGTGTTCCATGATCTCATGACTTGTCAAACTTTCTTGTCTCATCATTATTAGATCTCATATAGACCCAATGCTTTTTCGTCTTACCTTTACATTTCCATTTAAAGTTATCTTGGGGGTCTCTTATGTCAAAGTATTCCTCATAATATTTTCCTGAACATCAGAGGTTCGTCACCTTTGGCCAAAGAGTTCTTATTGTCCTTCCTCTACAATTAGTCATGTTGTTCTGAAGTAACCATACCTTTGTGAAACCTGCATAACTATAATCTCATTCACATTTATCCTTTCTGTCGTAATCCTTCATTCTTCTCGTCTCTAAACAAAAAAAACATTTTTTCTTTGCTACTTGACCGTAACATTCCATTCATACTTATTAAATGTTTTCATATTTCCTACAACCATTCTTTGATTGTTCATAGTTCTTGTCCTTAATTTCCCCTAACAAGCTATTGTTATTCAAAGGTTACTTAGAGTTGCAACATGCTGCACAATGAAGCCGAAGACCTTTCCAATCTAATGCATATACCATACCTTAACCTACTAACTTTGATACATGTGATTCTCAGTAATACGCGGTATCGCCCTTTACGCACGGATGAGAGACTTATGTCCCCTTCCACTATTGTGGATAATTCGATCCTTATTTATGACTTGGGCTTACTATCCTGGGTACGTCACTTTACGTGATCTTCTTAAATTTACTGATGATCACCCTTCAGACGATTCGATTGTGGCAATCTATTCTTGTTAATGATATCCTTGAACAATTCCCAATCTATTCTCGGTAAGACATTACAATTTTAGGTGGCACGTACATAATATGTCCCTCATTCTAATCAGCACGAGTCATTGTGAAATGTGTAGCTTTTCATAACCTGCTAAACCTTTCAATGATGTCTTCTGCTTTTCATATGTACAACTCATAATCATCTTATCCTTACCCTTGTGCATCAACTTAGGATACTTCGGAACGCCGTGGCCATGGCTGCCACCTAAACCAATCCCCTATACCTTTATGGCATACACCGGCATGCACTCGACCACACTGACTACAAGATGGTCGGGGCGGTCTCACTCGACCTTTACAACTTTGACCCTGAGACATTGTCACATTTGACACCTTTAAGAATCGATGATTCCTGACTAATAAACTCCTTAGGTTATAAGATCCTTGACCCTTCAAGGGCCTCTCTCTATCAGATGCTCTAGGATGAAGTCGTTCTTGAGAGGCAACCAATTGATTCACTACCCGCACCGCTCTCCTTACATCCTTATCAGACGGAGTCGATGGTAGGACTGATAGTACATGAGCTTTCCTCAACTCTTTTAGTACTACTAGACTCGTCGATACCTGGGAAAGCAGCTTACTCATATCCTCTGACAGATCTGTCCCAATAGAGAGCATACTACTCATATTTACACTCAATCCAACTTCAATCTCCCTGCTAATCATAACCCTACTGGAATAAGGCATCGCTGTAACCATAAACACGATAAGGTCTACAGAGAGAATCCTTACAATCTTCTGCGTTCAGGTACTTCCTTTACTTACTCTTTTTTTAAGTCCGGAAAGCAAACATTTTGCTTTCCAGACTTGCATTATCTCTTCCGTATATGAGTGAGACAATCCCTCACAATCTCAAATTTTAAACATAATACTGCCCTTTTGGCGTATCAATATCAATCGCCTGGTAGAAGTCACTCATTCACTGGCTACGAATATGAACTAACCGAAGTCTTTTTGGTAACCATCGTTACTAAAATAGTATAAGGAATGAGTTAAACTTGAATTCTTAAGACTCAGCTCTACTACACGATCTATGATATGAAAGAATGGAAAACATCCCAAAATGCCTTGCAGCCTCCTGTTTATAAGTGTGGCGCGCTACACACCCATAAACAAGACTCTACTAGACACGGCTTGTAGACTCCCTAGGACAGACATGCTCTGATACCAAGTTTGTCACGACTCAAACCG
The DNA here is from genome assembly GCA_029783415.1 of Anisodus acutangulus. Lineage (NCBI taxonomy): Eukaryota > Viridiplantae > Streptophyta > Magnoliopsida > Solanales > Solanaceae > Anisodus > Anisodus acutangulus. Next base: position 33,086,748 of record CM056491.1, on the reverse strand, counting down.
GATGGCCATGATGGGCACCCGGACCTTACCTGCCGAACACCACTCTTCACATACTTATCGGCTAACCAAAATCAATCATGACCACAAGGGTCGTTACCAACCATTCGGTTGACACATACATCACAGCTGACATGGCCATACACAACTACTATATACATGACAATTGTCTACAAGTCTCTAGAGAGTACATGACATCACTAGGACGGGACAGGGGCCTGCCATACCCATATACATATGCAAAATATCATACCGAGACTAGACTGCAACTCTTGAACAAATAGAGTGCTCCAACATCAGCTCAACCAGTAACTTACTAGCGCGAACCGTCCTACAAGTACAAGAAATCAAAATGGGTTTAAACTTTAAAGTAAAAAAAACAGATTCAGCTTTACAGGTAAAATTTGACGGCAAGTACGAACTGTAAAATATTTTACGGCCCGTCAAAGTGAACCATCAATTACACTTTTGAAATTGATGGCCTAATTTTCCATTCTACGGACTGTCAAATTTTTGATGGCCCGTCAACCTTCTCCGTAAAAATATTTTAGAACTTCCAACTTTTTGGAATCTCATGAAAAAGGTACGGTCCGATTGACAGACTATCAATGGACTGTCAAAATATTGACGACCCAGACTTAGACCGTCAAAATATTTGACGAACCGTCAAATTGACCATCAACCTTCTCCGACAGCAAACAATATAAATACACAGACTTAGTTTTAGAATCAGTGTTTCATATTCCCAAGACCTAGAACGAATGTTCTCTCTTCTCAACCATCTCCTACATCAATGTAAGTCTTTTTCATGAATTTTCATGCAATTCTAACATAGTATAATCAATTCCCGAGTGAATTTCACTACTCTTAACTTAGGATTTTCAAGATAAACCCAATTTAAGATTTCAAGGTGTAATCTTTGGAGTTCTTCTTCAAAGTCAGGATTTTTTGTACAAGTTTGGAAGCAAGTCAGGTATGTAGAGCTTTTATCCACGTGTAGGAATATCTATGTTCTTCCTCACGCCACGTTATTTCATGAAACCATGAAATTCCATAACCTAGGGTTCTTATTCTAATTTCATGATAACCCTAACTATATGAATATTATGTCATGTTTATATTACTATTCATCAATTATATTCATGATTGGTCATTACGATTGTCATGAATCTGTCCGTAATCCATGAACGCATGTTTTGATTTTCATGGGTTCTTAAATACATGTTCTATTCAACATTACTCAATTTCATGAAGTTATATATATGTTTTTCATGTATTCACACAAGTTATATTCTATATGTATTTACATGTTAAATTAAAATCATGAATCATGTTTACAAGTATTTCATGAAATCCATGGGCTTACAAGCCACAATTTTCAAGTACATATTTTTGGGAGTTGCATAGTTTACCGAGAAGGTTGTAGTAGCCTGAAACTATGTATGACACCGTAGGATAAGGGTCACTCCGCCCAGAGGAAGATACCTTCAGATTTGCAGATTAGTTCCTTTCTTGTCATATCCATGTCTCATACCCCAACAAGGTATGAGAAAGCTCTACTGGTCGGGCCAGGTACCAGACACCACGTACCCACGTGGTGTTTCATGTTGTCGGTTATGCTACTGCTCTCCCCATGGATATACAGTTATATATATATAGACATACATTTTTTCAGACTTTACTCATGTTACTAAACTCATGTTCATGTTTTCAGTTCCAATTTCATGTTTCTCTTATATCATATGCATGCTTATTTCCTTCAGTTGCTTTACATACATTACAATTTAAATGTACTAACGTCCCTTTGCATGGGGCCTGCACTTCACGGTGCAAGTGTTGAGTTTTAGGGAGACACGTCTACTCAGTAGGATCGCACATTATTAGCTATTTGATGAGCCCTATTTCCCTCGGGGTGACAGTCCAGTATTTTACGATTATGTATTATTAGTAGAGGTATGCCCGAGCCTTGTCCTGGTAGACAGTTTTCAGACTCATGTTAGAGGTTTCATAGACCAGTCCAGTATCACGTCATGTCATCATTATATTTTCAGACTTATCATGTTTTACTCAGATGATTCCGCTATTATATTTTCAGACTATTGTATTTAGTATTATTGTTTACATGTTTTCATTATCATGTTAGTTTATGTTTATATGCCCATGTTGACAAGTAATCCATATGGTTCGCTCGGTCACATGAAGTAGGACACCGAGTGCCATATTCTGCCCAGACCATGGTTCGGGGTGTGACATCGTCTATCACATTATGCCAACTTCTATAAAATACGAAATTGACAAAGGAAAAAATCCAATTAAAAGAAAACACACCTACCAGAGATTCAGGCAAATGAATATTTACCGTAAATGTTCTCTTAAATAGACTCGAGATAAAAATACTGTAAAATAAGTTCATCAGTATCTGGAAGCAACACGTAATATTTTGATAAACTGAAAAGTAATTCAAACTCTCTTGTCCTAGAGCGGTACATAGCCAATGGTTTGTTTCCATTATAAGCTAGTGTACTTCAAGAAGGAAAGGAGCATCATCGGCATCTAATTAATATGAACTAAAAAATTAATGACAATTACCCCAAAAAGATTGTTGCACGTGTAAGTTGTCAATTAATCAATCAACTTTGCTTCAATCCCAAATTACATGACTCCTTTGAATCTATTCCACGCTATTTAAGATCTTCCTCAAACCTAAGAAATGTAATAAACCCCTTGCTCTTTCACTATTTAGAAGGTTCATCATGGTTAGACTAGTTTTAAGTGAGAACATTAAAATTTAATAAGGGATCAAAAGGGGTAAAAACAACAAGGAAGACATAAGAATAGAAGTATCTTCGTCTCAGCTTCATAACTCGTTAGCATAAATCAAATGCAGAAATTCCAAATGCTAAACTTCTAAGGACAAAAGAAGAATAGTACGCAAAATAACCAAAATTTGCTAGAGAACATATTTTCCAGGAATTGACACTCGAAGAATAGGATACACACACTCAAAAGTCAAATCTAAGACGTGCAAAGAGTAATCAAGAGTATCACACAAACATGTTCCGATAGCTGGAAGACTCTCTGAATCAAGTCTCAACATAATAAAATGTGGGGGAAACTTGGACCATTTTTAGGGTACACGCCATGATAACATATGGGTGAGATACTAATGGTGAAAAATCAAACGACATAGAACCTTAAATCACCGAAAAACACATATACACACTTTGATTTTTTTTTTATATAAAATTTGAGCAGAAAAGGAAAAAAGGATTAAGCAACATAGTAATTACTACACATAACTATGATCCACTAACACGCAGTTATAAATAGTAGCTTAGAGGGAAACGGGAGCAAGGAGGGGGGATCAGGGAGTAGAAATAAGTACCGGACTCCACAACCTCACACACATCAAAGATAAAGCTTTTAGACAAATTTAGATTCATGAGAACCTTGTTCATATCCCTTTTAACTTCACATCCTTCCTTTCCTCTCCAAAATTTGTATGTTCAGAAGCATAGATCCAATTGTAAAGAATGAGATGACTCAATATAAAGACACAATCCATGATAGATTGTGGCCAGATCACATCAAAATCAACCTCCGATGCAAAAAATATAACAAAGAAAGAAATTTATGATCAACCAAAAAAAGGAAAAAGATAAATGAATTACCATATATGCATACATGACGGGGAAGGTAATAAATTCAACGATATAACAAAATAAACTAGCTACATTATTCTACAACAAAAACACACCAACTTTTTTGCATCCAACTTATTAACATACACTAGTTGTCTACAATGCAGAGATTTAAAACTCATCCAAATGTGAATACGATGGAGCAAACAAGAAAAACCCTTTGCCTACAATATAAGTAAACGGCAGAGGGAATAGATGGGTAGGTAGGAAATACATAGTAAATGGCAGAGGTAATAAGGGGTAGGTAGGAAATATATTATGTATTACACGCGAGAATACAATAATCAAGATTCATGAAATAAGGATAAGAACAACCTTAAAACAAGAGATTGCAGCAATCACCAGTCAAAAAATATGTGGATAGTAACAAACTTAAAATAAGATATTATAACACTCAATATTCATGACAAGTAACGTAACTTCAAGAGATAGTAGATGTGCAATTACAGATTTCTCTATTTCAATTGTACGCTAAAAACAATCAAAATAGCAACAAAAACCATGGTCTAGTTTTTGCAAACTATTTTCATTTATTTTAAAACCATGGTATTCCACGTACCTCGACACCTCATCTCCTAAACCTTTGTTTGGCCTTTGAGTCAGAATGATGAGCTCTATGCTTTTTATTTCGCATTACATCTGTCTGTCCAACCACACCTTCTCTAGATGGCATACCCATGTGGGCCAACAATCTGTGTGCCTCTTTAACTCTTGCAGTTGTTGTTATTATGCAAACATACATTCCTCTTGGCTTACCAAGAGCATCATAACTTAGCTCTGGGAAAACACTATGTTCGCAAAATCCAATGTTATAATTTCCATGACCATCAAAACTATTGGGGATTACACCTTGAAAGTCTCTCATTCGAGGAAGCCTAAGATTAATTAAGCGGTCATGAAACGAATACATCACATTCACCCTAAGTGTAACAACAATTCCAAGTGGTTGAAAGTAGCAATTGCATTCTTAGTGCTAGTGATATACGTAAGGAGCGGTGATGTTGTGTAAGTGGGTCGGGTGTTGGTTATATATTGGGTTAGCCCAAAAAAAAAACAAAGTAGGGGTCTCGGGTTCTCGGTTTGGTTGGACAGTGGGGTGCTTGATGGCTCTTTCGGGTAGATTCAAATGGAGTCGTGTCAAGGCATTTTATGGGGTTGTTGTAGACATGTTAAGGGTTGCTTTGATGGTTGGGCTTTGGTGATTGGATGATGTCAAGGAGATAAAAAACAAAACTGGACAAGTGAGGTTCTCGACAGGGAGTGTTATGCGGACAGTTTGATGTTGTCGGGGTTAGACGGGGAGTTGTGAATGGTTTCAAACTTAGGCATTTTGTGGAGGTGTTCCGGGTATGTGTAAGGTGGTGTTGATGGTCGGGATTCAATTTTTTATGTTGGCAAGGTTACGTAAAGGAATCGAAACAGTGAGGTTCCAACAAAGGTTGGTTTACTGGGCTGTTTAGTGTTGTCGGGCTTGGAAAGTTGTATACGGGTTGTTTTGGTTAACAACCTTTTGAGGGATGCTTGTGAAGTACTATGGGAGTTGAGGACGGTCAATATATAGTGGGTTGGATAAGGATTTAATACGAGTTGCAAGATGAAAGCTCGAGGGAAGTATGGTTGATTTGGTTAAGTGTTATTTCGATTGTTGCGGTTGTAGTGAAGTACGGTCGATATGGTAAGGAAAATGACAAGGGGGTTTTAATGCTCAAGTCGACACCTTGGTGAGGGTGACCAATTTAACAAGGACTAGATCGGGGTTTCTAAGTACAAGCCCGAATGCTAACCAAGTAAGGTTGGCCGAAAACCTTAAGGTAGACCCAAAGGCTTGGGTTTGGTTGGGTCACACAGTCCCAACGTCCACTCGCACCAAATGGGGTTCCTTAAGCTTGGGTTTAGTTAAGTCACAAAGTCTTAACCAAAATTACAAAAAAGTGAAACCTTAGTTTGGATTCAACTAAGTCACACATTCTTAGTTAAACTTGCACCAAGAGGTTTGGCTCACACAAGAACCAACTAAAAGTAGACACACACAAGTGAATACAATTAGCTATTGAGTAAAACTCACTTTTTATATTTCATCAAACTCTCCATATTTACATATCTTAAGGGTCCTATTTATAGTACAACATGGACTATTTTAGAAGGCAAACTAAAGGACACAAACTACATGATAATTTAGACCTAGTGGGAACAAATGGGAACGGGTACAGGTTTACTTGGTGACCAAGGGTGTTTCGACCAAACCAATATAATGGAAAAGGTCTTGGCTTTTCTTGGGGACAAAGAATGAATCTTTCATACTCCCTTTGTGGATTCCAAGTAGAAGAGTGGATGGATTTGGCTTCTCAAGACTTCATCTTCTTGGAACTAGTTTAGAAGCTTCCATTCTTTGTACTTGCTTGATAAATCATTTCGGCCAACCTCTTCATCTCCCCTTGGACGATTTTGAAGACTTTAATGTAGCCAAATTCATGAACTATTTGGTTCAAGAATTGTCTTCTTGGAAGCCTTAGCTTCTAGATCATTCTTGTCCTTTCCACCTTGTCCTTCTTACACTCTTCTCGGCCTTGTCAACTTGTAGGAAGAACTCTCTGCCTTGTCGCCTTATTACATGGCTTATTAAATGTGTCCTAATGAAAACTAATAGCTAAGCTAAGAACTAAAGGAAAACAACAAGCTAAAAGAAATGCATGGTCTTCGGCCAAGACCTACATATAAAGGCCGAATAAAAACTTGTTTCCTAGATCTTCATGTGACAGCTCCAACTCCATTCCATATTCCATGCCATTTGAGGCATATTAGTATAGATTGGCGGACCATCGTTGGCACTCTTAGCAAAACATCTCTCGGCTTAGTTTGAGAGTTTAAGTCCGCGGACTTTCTTTCGTCATCTAGTTTTCGCAGACTTTTACCCTGTGAATAATGCCAAATCATTCATTGCTGCATCCAAACCCTTGGAATTTTGTGCAGCATCTCCAATACCACAATTTATAACAAATTTTTCGACCTTCGGAACCTAAAACACAGTTGATTCCACATCTCATATTAAATAAATACTAAAGAGTGGTTGATTTTGAAGTAATATGTCAATGCACCTAATTTTCGCAGTGATTGTTTACTCGCCAAATGATAATAGGGCCAAACAACTAGGACTAACTATTTCATCATTTCAACTCTTGGAGCATTTTCTGAACAAGCATGCAATAGAAACAATGCAATTCTTTAGAAATAACATTTTGTTTGGATGGTTGTTACTTATTGTATTATATTGTGTTGTTAGTTTAAATACAACGTTTGTTTTGATTGCTACTTAAATTTTATTGTCTCGTATCGTCAAATCCATCGTTATGTAATGACGAAAAGTCTCATTTTATGTAATGACCGATTTGGTGTGATCGCGTTGTTACCTTTTTCTTATTTTATCTTTGCTTATTACTAATAATTGCATTTTACCATTTACCTTACATTTTTGTAATAGATCTTCCCTCTTTTTTGTAGGTTTATACTTCAAATAGCTGATGTGTGACATTATATAATGATGGAAAAATAATACAATCTATCCAAACGGTGTATTCATCAAAATAATATGGTACAATATAATTACAACACAATACAACATCATACATTATAAAACGCTATGTAACAACCATCCAAACAAGTGATAAAATTTAAACTAAAGAAGCAAGTAGGCTTTAAAAAAAGGTATTATTCGAAGTTAAGCTAAAAAAAAGAGTTACATTCAACTTGAAAAAAGTAAAAATTTTATCTGGGCAACACTATTTTTTCAAACTTGAAACTCATTTTCAAAAATTCAAAAAAATCAGTCTAGTGTATAATCGAACACTATTTTGAAAAAGGAGTTAATAGCACTTTTGGTTCCTCAATTATTGATAAACTCTAATTTAATCCTTGTAATATTTTATTAAGCACATTTAACATTCAATTAATAGACATGTGTACTTTTTATCACAAATTTATCATAATAATTAGTCGCTCCGCCACTTAATTACCCATTTATTATATTATGTTAAGCTTTGTATTGTTGCTTCATATTTGACGGTAATATAATTCTAAAAGTAGTTCAAATACGACATACTCCCTCCGTCCCAATTTATGTGTAAGACATAGGTGTTTGGTATTAGAAAAATAGATTCTATACTCTCTCACATTTACAAAACTAGTTAAGAATTATGCGGGGAACTTCAATTCTTTCATTAAACATGCAATAGACGGGAACTCATAACATTCCACTATTTCACGAAAAAGTTAATATTTCATAATTGAAGTGCAAGTTCCATTTGGTTTCTCAATTACTACTTTCATGATTAGTAGTATTTTCTGTGCATTGAAGACATAGATTCTATTTCACAAAACCAATACATCAGTTTAGATTGAATATTAGTCAATTTGATCATGTTATAGACAATCACGTCAATCTTTTTAGAATTGGTCCATAATAAAGCTTCCAAACAAACAATGTCATTGAGTAAGCTTTTTTATTATACTACAGAAATAATGTGAGTAGCTACACATCTTTTAGAGAAGCGATGTAGTTCCTCCATTATTATCTATAGAGATATTTGTTACATGCCAAATTATTCCTCACTACCATATGGAAAGTACTTTTATATTTCACAGGATTTTAAATACATCTAGAGTTACTTGTACAGGTAGCGGATTAGGGTTATTTAATAATTTTTTCTGTAACTTGCTGGGAGGTCAATCATATTGCTAGCAAGAAAATCACTTTCCTTTATCTTCACCTTCGTGTCCGGCATATATTCACGTACTTTAACTTAAAATTTTGGTAAGATGTAACCAACCTTAATATTCACGTACGTACTTTTCCCTCGCTCTATCAGAAGTGGTACCCTTTCCCCGTCTCTCCCCAACTTTTGTTTTTGATAGAATACATTCTTTTGATATAATTAGTGATTTTGTATATTTGTAATTATTGTAGTAATATTTTTAAAAAATATTTAATTTCCATAATTATAGCCTAAAATTACTATTATATATCATGTATATAATTACAGATATACAAAATCACTAATTATATCAAAAGAATATATTTCCATATATTCTATCAGTTTTCATCATTCTCATCTTCTCTCTCCTTCGCTACTGAAAATGGAAGCTGTAGAGGAGTGGATACTTTGTTGTGAAATAGTTATGCATGTAGTGTATCTGGGTGGATCAAAGTCTCATTCTTGTCCTTTTTCATTTTTATTTTTGGAGTGAAATTAAAGAACATCGAGGGTTGGTTTGAATTTTTCAATTTGCATTTTGTTGTAAACATCTTATTAGAAACGATTTGAATTACATTTGAAATGATTTTCAGATTGTAAAATTAAGGCGGACGAAACTCCATTCGTGTATCCCTTATTGTATATCTGTGCTTATCACCAAATATATATATATATATATATATATATATATATATATATATATACTAGTCTCTAAGAACGTGTTTCGCACGTTATACCCTGTTAATAAAAAAAACTATTAGGTAAAGTTATATGAAATTACATATTATTTATTTTATGATGTACAAAATATTATTTGATCATATCCGCTTAATAATTGTAACAACACCAAATATCAACTTGTAAGGCCAAATTTTGATTGGAAAAACGTATAAGAATTTCTTAAGTTGATTAACATATTGATTCGGTACCTTGAAATAAAATGTTATTGTGTATAGTGGAACAGAAGCTACTTTGAATTTAAACTGCCAATCTAAAGTCAATTATTTTGAATGTATTGGAATTTATTTTAGAAGTAATTCAACATTTAAAAGCATCTTTTGAAAAGACACAATATATTATGAAAGGTGTAACCATTTTTTAAAAGATACACCTATTCATCGTGAAAAAGTGTCATCCATTCTTAAGAGGTACATTCATTCTTGAAAAAATATGATCACTTTCTATAAATACCTATCCTGTTGCAGAAAAGTATTTGATAGCAGATCTAAATCTTTGAACTCTTTATTATTTCATTCTCTTCAGGAATCTGTTTTTCTTCTTATTCTTATGCATTTGGAACTTCTATTTGAATGTACATTCAAAGATTCCTGAGTGGTTCATTGTATATTGAGAGTAGAACAACACTTTGTTATTTGCATCGAGGTAGCGACGGAAATCTACTCTAAAGACAACATCAATCATAGTGTGCATTGAACCGGTTTTTCAGTTTCAACTGTCTTATCTTTATATATTACTATATTTTGTTTAATTTAATATTTGAGGGTATAAAATTAATTAACATTTCGTGTTTATTTTAGTCGATCAACAATTGGTGTTTTAACATTCGTGCTTTTATTCTATGTCACGTGCCTCGCAAGTGTAACTACTACGACTATTGTAAAATGTATATCTTAAGATAATTAACTTTAGCACAATAAATAATTTGAAACGGTTATTTTATAAGCAAAATATCAAAGCATACAAAAAGTGCACGTTCAAATTCTTGATAGTTAATTTTGTTTTGATTAGATATTATTTCAAGTTACTACTTATTTTAGTGAGATTTATCTTGATCTCACCTATTCATTTTTAGAGATCAAAATAGTATTTCCGAAAATGTTAATTGAATTCGTATAAATATATATGAGGCCTCTTTAGTTTTATTTGATCCTGGACTCTAAAATTTATTAGGTTATAGTTTTAACTGTTTTAGACTTGGCCTACTATTCAACAACAAATTCATGTAAGGAGTCTGTTGATGAAGGACCTAGCACAATATTGCCACGTTGTCCTAAGGGTTGTTTAGTATTTCTAGTTTTAGGATTCTAATTCAGAATTGTAGTCAAATTTTATTCTTTTAATTGATTATTTAATTGAGTTTCTTCTAACGTTTTTCTAGGTCATTAGTTTTAAGAAGTATGTACAAAAGAAATAGGATTAGAGCTCATTAAGGGTATAAAGGTCATTCAATATTTGATCAATATTTATATGTAGGGTTTTGTTGGGTTCAAAACACATAAGGCACAACGGAAGTTTAAAATTTTATTTTTACTTACCCCTAACAATTACTTATGGTATGGTTATATGACAATAAAAAAACTCGTAACATAAAACATGAACACTTACGGGTTGTATTATCTGGATTCTTTATCAACTGTGGGTTCGCACGCGAAAGTCCTTTCGATTGCAAGCTCCAAACTTCAATATATTTCTCCTTTGGAAAGCTAGGAAATCCGACAGAGATTCGAGAGTGTTTTGATTCGAAGTCTCTAAGACTTAGAATAATAATATGAAATTAAGTGTATTGAATAATGAAGTGAATGTCTGTATTTATAGGTCAAAAACTAGGTCAAACCGGATTAGGGTTTGACCTTGGGCCTGGCCCAAAAATCGAGACATATTAGGTCATTAATGTCGCGGCCCTGTGGTGTGGGCGTCGCGGCGTTTGATGTGGCCCTACACTGTCTCGATTTATTTTCCGCACATTCTTAATTAAATCCAAAATTCAAATTTGACTTAATTAAACCAATCATTATTCATTTAAATAGCTCGATTCTAAATCGAATATCTAATACTCTCTCAATACATCCTTAGATCGAAAAGAAAATCGACATAGTGTGACCCTACAGGCCTTCACATATCGACATTAATCAAATTAAGGTCTATGCGGAACTCCTAGACAGCGCCGGAAGACGAACTCAATATGTGAAGTACGTTTACACGAATCCAGTAAATTTAACCTCTATGTGGTAAGATAAAATATTTTCATTCACGACACACCCGATCAAGCTTAGAATTTGTCAAGTGTCTATCCAAATGGCTAAATCATTATATCTCATCTATATTAGTTGATAACTAGACCATATTCTAAATATGTCTATTGCATTGGCCAACGATTTAGTCAACCTAATATCACTGAGAATCTGAGTGTTCTCTCGAATATACATTCGAGGAATGAATCCTAATCTTGGCTAAACTACCACCTTTAATCCACATCGTAATGTACCAAATACAAGTCGTATCTCAACCTATAAGGCATTTGAGCTTAGGACATGATCAAAGTATATTACATTGTAGACAATGTGCGTATTGACCTCAAGTCTAAGGACTTCTATCTCCCACACGCTGATCATACTTTAGACAAGAATAACAAACAGTATATCAACAGGGTATACCAATACTTCCAAAGTATCCATGTGTCCATCACTAGCCATTACTCGTAACATGTGAGACATACTACATCCTCTAAGGATATGATGCAGACCACATGTCGACTTATCACATATCATCGATATCTCATTCTCGATGATCATTAGTCGAGGTTATTTTAAGAGTTACGTTATAACATTAATATTTTACATTATTAATAACAGCGTAACCTCCAGGGATGCATATTATAGAATATTATAAACAATAAATTAATAATTCAATAATTACAAATGTCAAAATATTAATCTTCATTAATAATAATATGAATGTGTATAAAGTACATTTGTCCTAATACATATTGTCTCTAGGACATAAATATATTTTTAATCTCCCACTTGGCCTAGAGCCAATCTCCAACATATCTAATGTCCATATTCTCAAAATGACCATTATGCTTGACTAAGCTTAATGGTTTAGTGAATGGGTAAGCTAGATTATCATCTGTGGAAACATAGTCTAATCTAATCACTTCAGTCTCAACCATCTTCCTGAGTATGTGGCACTTCCTTGGTACACACTTATTTCTGTTTGTTGATCTTGGTTCCTTAGTTTGCGTAATCGCACCAGTGTTGTCACAATAAATCGTTATTGGACAAGTGGCACTTGGAACAACCCCTAGCTCCTTCAGGAACTCAGAAATCGCGACAGCTTCTTTACCAGCTTCCGATCCAGCAATGTACTCAGCTTCTGTTGTCGAATCAGCAGTTGTAGCTTGTTTGAAACTTTTCCAGCCTACTGCTCCACCATTGAAAATGAACGTGTACCCAGACTTATGGAAGCTAGGATCAGTGTACCCAGTAGCAGCTAGCTTTTCTTCCCCACCATAGACTAAGAAGTAATCTTTAGTTCGTCTATGATACTTAAGAATACTCTTGACTGCTTTACAGTGTTCTTCCCCAGGATTCTGCTGGAATTTGCAAGTCATACTAAGTACAAAGGTCACATCTGGTCTAGTATAGGTCATGACATACATGATCGATCCTATAGCCGAAGCATATGAGATCTTTTTCATGCGTTCAAGTTCTATAGTATTAGAAGGACTATCCTTCTTAGATAACTTGATGCCTTGTCCCATAAGTAGACCGTTTTCTTGAAGTTTTTCATAGAGAATCGGCTAAGCAATTTGTCTATGTAGACTGACTGTGACAGCCCCAACAATCTATTAGGTCTATCTCTATAGATCCTAATTCCAAGAATGTAGCAGGCTTCACCCAAGTCCTTCATCATGAAGGTGCTAGATAATCATTCATTGACTGATTGCATGAGAGTCTTATTGTATCCCATTATTAATATGTCATCTACATATATAATAATGAAGACAATACTCCCTTCCCTGCGCTTACTATAAACGCAGGGATCTTCTTTGCTTCTAACAAAGTCAAACGATTTGACTGCTTTGTCAAAGAAATATTCCAACTCCTTGAAGCTTGCTTAAGCCCATAAATGGACTTTTGTAGCTTGCATATTGCTTTGGGCTTAGTCTTGGATGTAAAACCCTCAGGTTGTATCATATACACCTCATCGATTAGGTTACCATTGAGGAAAACAGTTTTAACATCCATTTGTCAAATGTCATAATCATAATATGCAGCTATTGCAAGCAAAATCCGAATGGACTTAATTTTCGCAACATGTGAAAAGGTTTCATCATAATCGACCCCAGGCCGTTGATTATAACCTTTAGCCATCAATCTTGCTTTATAGGTCTGTACCTTGCGATATGCATCAATTTGCATCCTATGGGTCTAACCCCTGTTGGCAAATCAACCAAGTTCCAAACATGATTTATGTACATCGAGTCCATCTCAGATTTCATGGCTTCTTGCCATCTCTGTGAATCAATGTCTAACATAGCTTCGCTGTAGGTTGTAGGTTCATCGTCATCAGGAATATCTATCTCATTGTGTGTTTCAAAAAGGAGATTAAGTCTTTCAGGCGGACGATGAGTCCTAGTGGTCCTACGGAGTTGATTATTCTGCGTTTCAGTGTTTGTTGCATTCTGATTGTGAGAAGGTCTTTGTGTGCTGGACAATCCATCACCCTGAGAGTTTTCAGGAATGTCATTCTCATGTATTTCCTGAATGGAATGATGTACAACCATTGTATCACCTTCCATTGGTTGTGTGTGAGAGCCTTGCATTTCTGTACTATCTCTCACAGCACTCCCACTGGCTGAAGGGCGTACTCTAAGTACCCAATCTTCACCAGATACTCCCACTGAATTCTTGTTTAGGTCATTTTCAATTTTTGTATTATCTTGTGGTTCTTGAATTTCTTCAAGTTCTATTATGTTCCTTGTAGACATATTCATCTTCAAGGAAAGTTGCGTTCCTGGAAACAATGACCTTACGTTCTCCAGGAAGATAGAAGTAGTATCCCTTAGTTTCCTTTGGATACCCCACAAAGTAACATTTCTTACTTTTGGATTCCAACTTGTCAGTGAGCATCTTCTTAACATATGCAGGGCACCCCAGGGTCTCATATGTTTAAGAGCTGGCTTCTTGCCACACCATATCTCATAGGGTGTCTTTTCTACTGACTTGGAAGGAACTCTGTTCAGAACATATATTGAGGTTTGTATAGCATGTCCCCAAAGGTATGTCGGTAGAGCTGAGGAGCTCATCATGGATCGAACTATATCTAATAAGGTTCAGTTTCTCCTTTCGGCAACACCATTCATATGTGGTGTTCCAGGAGGTGTCCACTTTGATTGGACTCCATGTAGCTTTAAGTAATCTAGAAAATCCTTGCTCAAGTATTCACCTCCTCGATCTGATCGAAAGGTTTTGATACTTGTTGCAAGTTGTTTCTCTACTTTTGACTTGCACTCTTTGAACTTCTCAAAAGTCTCGGATTTGTGTCTCATAAGATACATATATCCATACCTTGTGAAGTCGTTAGTAAAAGTGATGAAGTATGGGAAGCCTCCTTTAGCTTGAGTAAAAAATGACCCACATACATCAGTATGGACCAACTCAAGCACCTCCTTGGCTCGCACACCTTTCCCAGAAATTGGCTTATTGGTCATCTTTCCTCTCAAGCAAGATTCGCAGTTACCATAAGACTCCAAGTCAAATGGTTCGAGGTAGTCTAACTTCCTCAACCTTGCTATCATTGATTCGTTGATATGACCAAGTCTACAATGCCATATGTAGATAGAGTTTCTATTACTTATCTTAGCTCGTTTATTTTGTACATTGAGTATTTCTCGACTACAATTTAGTGTATATAATCCATCCACAAGAGGAGCAATTTCATATATGACATTATCAAAAGACAGTACTTGACTACCATTATAAATATATGAGAAAAAACCCTCCATGTCCAAAACAAGGATAGAAATGATATTCCTCGTTAACGAGGGTACATAGTAGCAATCATTTAACACTAGACAATAGCCAGACGACAAATTTAATCTATAAGTTCCTACGCGCTCAGTATCCACTCGTGCTCCATTTCCAACGCGTAGGTCTACCTCTCTTGGTCCAACCTTCCTGCTATCAGTTAGCCCCTGCACATTTGTACAAATGTGCAAGCCACAAGCGGTATCCAATACCCAGGAATGAGAGTTATTTATAGACATTTATTTCAATGACGTACATACCTTGTCCACCAGAGGTAGAAGCACCTGATGCCTTTCCTCCTCCTGGTGCCATGCAGTCTTTCTTCCAATGCCCCTTCTTGTTGCAGTTGAGGCATTCATCCTTGGCCGGATTTACCTTCTTCTTCTTCACACCTCCCTTAGGCTTCATAGCTGAGGGCGCAGCGACTGCTTTGCCCTTCTTCTTCTGTCATTCCTTACCTTTCGGCTTGGGGCAGCTAGTAGAGCTCACCATGAGCACAGCTTTGCCTTTGGAAGTGGAAGACTCAAAGGTCTTAAGCATGTTGTGCAGCTCCGGCAGACTCGCCTTCGTTCCATTCATATTGTAATTCATTATGAAGTTTTCAAAGGAACGAGGGAGAGAGTTCAGGATGAGGGTGGTAGCGACATTCTTTTCCAGCTTCGTTCCAATTGAAGCAAGCATCTCTATCAGTCCTATCATCTTCAACACATGCTACGAGACCTGGCCCCCCTTCATTGAGTTTACACTTGAAAAGTTCTGTCAGTAACTCATATTCCATAGTCTGGAATTGTGAGTCATAGAGACTCTTCAAGTGTTCGAGCATTTCATTGGGACCCATGTTTTCATGTTGTCTCTGAAGTTCCATAGACATGGAAGACAACATCACGCACTGTGCTGAAGTGGCATCATCTAGGTGTCTTTGGTAATTATCCTTATCAAAAGAGGCATATTCAGCAGAGTTTGTCGCAGGGACTGTTGGGAACATCGTGTCCAACACATTCTATTTTCTCTTGTCTCAGCACTATTTACAAATTTCTTAGCCAGTCAAGGTAGTTAGGTCCAGTAAGTTTGTTTATTTCAATCAACATTTTCAATGATAAGCTCAACATCTTTGATAATCTGAAGAATTAGATAGACTGGAAATCAAACTCAAAATTTATTTCCTATTACACACATTTGTTTAGGCTAATCAACATGGCCTTTTGTTTAATTAGCACCCACTATTTTAACATACTTCTACGACCCCATGGTAGAATACGAACCTATATTAATTGAGGTCATAATGGGCCAAGATCCAAGCCTATGCTATCTCCGCGTTTGCTTTGGCTGATAACTTCAATAACACATCTTGGTAGGTTCTAAACCAATTGCAAAACTTATTTGCAACTCTTGGTTGATCAAATATTACATTTAATCTTGCGTCCTTAAATTAGTCCGACACTTTGGCGCCAAGATTTGTCTAAGCAAGTCAACCCCATTACACGATTGTGTTTATGTATCTAAGTAAATTTGGCCTTTGTGAGCTAACACTTTGGTGTAAATACCCACAAAAGTTTATCGTTTACCTTTACATTAAAACACATCTATGAAAGAGTATGGGTCCTCGTAGACTTAGAGCAAATGTTTTGGCATAAATACCCGTATCGCTGAATGCACTCTAACAATTATAATGGACGACGCGTTTTAATTTAGACTTGTATTTAAAATTTTGGGAAATATTTTAATTCAGGATTTTAACCAAAATCAACTATTTTACGCTATATCCAATATGACATCGTAATATCATGCAAAACAAATGACACATATAGTTGGGAACATTCAACCCAATAAGCATGATATAAGATGGTTTAATCAAATACTGGGCCCCGTCTGCCCAGACAGTTATAGCGGACGTTATTCTAGTAATTTAAATGACAAACGATTTGACATTTAGCACATAAATAGTATACTTATCAAATAATATATTATATTATAATAATCTTGGGTTAAACATTCTGAACTCTGAATTTTTTTTTATTTCTGGACAGGTGGGGCCGCGGCGCTAATCATTAGGGTCGCGGCGCCACTGAGACAGAAGTCTTTCGGCTTTTGTAAGTGCATTAGTGTCGCGGCGCTCCACCATGGAGTCGCGGCGCTGCAAGGGCAGAAACATTTCAGCTTCTGGAAATGCATTAGCGCCGCGGCGCCGCCTTGAAAACCCTAACAAGCGCCGCGGCGCCCTACCATAGGGTCGCGGCGCCGATGTCCTGACAAAACGTTTTTGTGTTGATTTTTCAAAATCATTCGAGCCCTAAATCCAATTTAGGGATCAAATCACAGATTCTTTATCATCACCCACCATTATCAATAACGCACATATCGACCATCATCTGTTCTTACCCGTTCTTTGCCGTGCACCGTGCAATGAGCCGGACAACGCACTTTTAGCTTAATTCGAGTTAGAGCAGAATGACTTCCTCGAGTTAGCATAGAAGATAATTTAGGGTGATATCAAAAGGTTAACATTCGGTCAAGACATGTACGATATTAAGAAGCTTTGTTTTAATTCAATTTTATGTTTAACTCATATTATTATGTTATTCAATTGTTATATAACCATTGAACTGGCCTGGGCTCTGATATCACTGTATGGTTTTGTTGTGTTCAAAACACATAAGTAAGGCACAACGGAAGTTTAAAATTTTGTTCTTACTTACCCCAACAATTACTTCTGGTATGATTATATGACAATAAAAAAAACATGTAACATAAAACATGAACACTTACGGGTTGTATTATCTGGAATTTTTATCAACTGTGGGTTCGCACGCGAAAGTCCTTTCGATTGCAAGCTCCAAGCTTCAATGTATTTCTTCTTTAGAAAGCTAGGAAATCCGCAGAGGTTCGAGAGAGTGTTTTGATTCTAAGTCTCTAAGACTTAGAATAATGATATGAAATTAAGTGTATTGAATAATGAAGTGCATGTCTGTATTTATAGGTCAAAAATTAGGTCAAACCGGATTAGGGTTTGACCTTGGGCCTGGCCCAAAAATCGAGATAGATTAGGTCATTAGCGTCGCGGCGCTGTGGTGTGGGCGTCGCGGCGCTTGACGTGGCCCTACACTGTCTCGATTTATTTTCCGCACATTCTTAATTAAAATCCAAAATTCAATTTTGACTTAATTAAAACAATCATTATTCATTTAAATATCTCGATTCCAAATCGAATATTTAATACTCTCTCAATACATCCTTAGATCGAAAAGACAATCGACATAGTGTGACCCTACATGCCTTCACATATCAACATTAATCAAATTAAGGTCTACGCAAAACTCCTAAACGGCGCCGCAAGACGAACTCAATATGTGAAGTACGTTTACACAAATCCAGTAAACTTAACCTCTATGTGGTAAGATAAAATCCTTTCATTCACGACACACCCGATCAAACTTAGGATTTGTCAAGTGTCTATCCAAATGGCTTAATCATTGTATCTCATCTATATTAGTTGATAACTAGACCATATTCTAAATATGTCTATGCATTGGCCAACAACTTAGTCAACCTAATATCACTGAAAATCTGAGTGTTCTCTCGAATATACATTCGAGGAATGAATCTTAATCTTGGCTCAACTACCACCTTTAATCCACATCGTAATGTACCAAATACAAGTCGTATCTCAACCTATAAGGCATTTGAGCTTAGGACAGAATCAAAGTATATTACTTTGTAGACAAGGTGCGTATTGACCTCAAGTCTAAGGACTTCTACCTCCTACACGCTGATCATACTTTAGACAAGTATAACAAACAATATATCATCAGGGTATACAAATACTTCCAAAGTATCAATGTGTCAATCACGAGTAGTCATTACTCGTAGCAGGTGAGACATACTACATCCTCTAAGGATGTGATGCAGATTACATGTCGACTTATCACATATCATCGATATCTCATTCTCGATGATCATTAGTCGATGTTATTTTAAGAGTTACGTTATAACATTAATATCTCACATTATTAATAACATCGTAACCTCCAGGGATGCATATTATAGAATATTATAAACAATCAATTTAATTGCTAATGCCAATTTATTAATCTCCATTAATTAATAATAATACGAATGTGTATAAAGTACATTTATCCTAATACAGATTGTCTCTAGGACATAAATATACTTTCATTATATTCATGTTTTTATAATAATAATAATAATAATAATAATAATAATAATAATATATATATATATATATATATATATATATATATATATATATATATATATATATATATATATATATCACCCTATAAATTTGTTTTATCTCACATATGCTATGTATATTCACGAAGTTCTCTGTGATATAAACTAATATAATGTTACATACATATATCGGAGCGACAGATTTTAGATCTGAACTTTGAGTCAAATCTAGTTCACATGACCTCCAATCCTCCTCGAATTTCGTGTTAGCTTAATGCAGGTGTTTGCAACGTATCTTAACCCTTCTATTAAAAAAACTATTAAAGTTTCAAAGCTGAATTTAATTATGATTTCAAGATTAGAATTTTACTAAGATACTATCACTGATGAACTGAGACAATTTATTTGTACCAATGGTGAATTCAGTAACTTTAAAGGTGATGGGCAATGGATTATCAAACAATGAGTCCAATTGATACATCATTTAGTAACACTAAATATAAGAAAATAGCTACATTTGCTGTCATTTTTGGGCTATAATTGCTAAGTTCGATCTTTTAACTAATCCTGCCAATAATTATTCTCCAAAGTCCCTATTTCATTGGCCTATATGTTTGATCGCAGCCCTCTTGGCCATAATCAAGATTTCAATTACACATCTGTTGATTATTATATTTGTGATCACTGATCCGATCACCATATGCTTCATGTCAAGTGCATTTTATGTCATTAACCGTATCCCTTTTTTCCTCCAATAGGAAGTGGAACTATCAGTCACTATTCCCATACCTACTACAGCTCTCTGCTTTAATCTATAATCTATAGTAAAAGTATCTATTTCGTTTGATAAAAAGGTCCTGACTGAAGCATCTCTTCCAAATTGTGAACTAGTAATAATAGGCAACTAGACATTGTACTTCAGATACAATTTTGGATGTCAGAAAGAAAGAAAAAAGAGAATAGCAAAAGCCCACCACTGTATATGATGATAAATTAGACAATCTAATGTGCATCACTCATTAGTTCAGCACTACGCTAAGACTATTAAACTAAGCAAACAGTTAAGATTAAATCAAGATGTAAAGTAGAAAAAGAGCGTAAATTGTGGAGAAATGGCCAAAGCAAACAATGGCCTGCTGTTCCATTCTAGTAGCCATAAAAGCAGGAAAATGCTTACAGGAGATCAGCGACATTTGCTGGAAGCTCCTCAATCACCACGTTGTAAAACCTCTGAATGTCAGACAACATTCTCTCATCATCCTTGGTTGAAAAGTTGATTGCAACACCCTTCCTACCAAACCGTCCACTACGTCCAATACGATGAAGGTAATTCTCAGGTTGAGTGGGGAGATCATAATTTATGACAAGGGAGACTTGTTGAACATCAATTCCTCTGGCTAAAAGATCGGTGGTGATGAGAACACGCGAGGAGCCAGAACGGAATTCACGCATTATAATGTCCCTAGTGTTCTGGTCCATGTCACCATGGGTCGCTGAGACTGTATGATCTCTGCCACGCATCTGGTCTGTTAACAAGTCAACTTTGCGACGAGTATTCACAAAAATCACACTCTGCGTGATGGCTAAGGTTTCATACAGATCGCAAAGTGTCTCAAGCTTCCATTCTTCCTTTTCCACATTCACATAAAACTGTTTAATACCTTCTAAGGTCAGTTCATCACGTTTCACAAGAATCCTCACAGGTTTGTTCATGAACTTCCTTGTGATCTCAAGGGCCTCAGGAGGCATTGTGGCAGAGAAAACACCAACCTGAATCTTAGGAGGCAATAGCTGGAAAATATCATAGATCTGGAGAGACAAAGAAAAACTATAAATTTTAGAACCGGGGAGGAAATCAGGTAAAGGAGCAACAAATTCACAAATGCATTGGACATCAGTGCAAAGCTATACATATTTTACAGCACCGCACATGCCGGATGACACTTCCTATGTAACAGGACTATGGATTTAAAACTATGTAACCACATACTTAATAGTGAAAGAAAACAAACTAGCATAAAGAAACCAGAAAAAACAAGTAGCATTCTTTCCTTCTACCTCTAAAATTTGAGCCAGTTGAGTACGCTAAGTGCACCATGAACCAGAAATCATTTTTGCCAATACCTAAATCTTCCACTCTTCCTCCACAGGAATACAAGTGAACCACACTATACACACACTCATATTTCTCAGAATGAAAGAAAAATTAAGTTCTAAGCATAATCAGCACCACTACTTTATGATTACGCAAATTACAAAACTGATGTTGGTGCTCTCATTCTAGCATCATTTGCATTAACATTTGAACTGAAGAATGTTATTACTTATACTTTTATTCTCTTTTAGTAATTTATAGGTTGATACTTTAGTATTAAAGACAAGACATATATATATACAAAACGTATGTGCTTATGCATTCACAGAAACTATAGGTATATATACGAAAATATAGGCAGAAGGGCACTTCTTCATCTAAAATAGTCACCTGATCCTTGAAGCCTCTGGAAAGCATCTCATCAGCCTCGTCCAATACAAACATCTTAATGTGATCGGGGCGGAGAGACTGTCTTCTCAACATGTCAAATACACGTCCAGGTGTTCCCACAACAACGTGAACCCCACTCGAAAGGATCCGCTGATCCTCACGGACACTGGTACCTCCCACACAAGCATGAACCTTGACACCAAGATAGTCTCCAAGTGCTCGCATGACCTTTTCAATTTGTTGTGCAAGCTCACGAGTAGGTGCCAAGACCAAAGCTTGACAATCCAACAGTTCATAATCCAGTTGTTGAAGAACTCCAGAACAAAAAGTAGCAGTCTTTCCAGTTCCAGACTGAGCCTGTTGAATCACATCAAGACCTTTGCAAAATGGTACAATTCCCCTTTGCTGGATTGCTGAGGGTTTCTCAAAACCTACAGGGTTATAGTTTAATATTAGATATAGTGTATAGGATAGAGAATGACCTAAATGTGAATACAATACTTCATTAACAACGACACATGCACACGGCATTAACAGAAGGCAAGATACGTCTTTTCTTCTTAATAAATGGTGCACAAGTCATGAACCAAAACAGAGGAGAAGAAAAGATTTTCTACTGACCGTATGCATAAATGCCTCTCAGGAGGTTCTCCTTCAATCCCATGGCATCAAAACTATCATAAGCCTCGTCATATGAGGTAAAGAACTCTTGCCCTTCAGCATTTAGCCTGCATCCACAATCAAAGAACGGTATGATGCATGTTATAGCAAAAAATTAGTATTTTCCACACAAGTAAAATAAATTTCATGACTCACAGGTATGCCTATATGTGGATAGAAAAACTCATGCAGAATACCAAAACATTGAAAATGAAAAACACCACAATAATTGAGGCAGTAGTACTCACAACTCTGTCATTTTCGAATCAAATTTACGAGCATCAAATTGGGATCCATCAGGAGCTTCACCCGCCATGACTAGAAAGAATTCACAGCACATCAGGACAAAGAGTTACCATACACTAACATAATGTCAAAACATCAATTTCATAACACTGCAAGTCCGCAACCCAAAAAACCAAACCAAACTAATAAAAATATGTAGGTTCTTTCGAGTTATAGAAAATCAAGAATGACCTAGCTCATTACTGTCCTTGTTAGAACTACAACTTTGGTTTAGAAAGAAAAAACAACCTCTTAGGGAACTACATTGTGTTTTCCAGTAGTTTTAAACACACCCTTTATTAATTTGGTTAAATGTGTCCAACCAGGAATGAAACTCAACATTAACAAGATTACTACAACTCTCAAAAAACAAAACCCAAAATTAACAAGAACGACAAAACAATAAAAAGAAAATCTACCTTGTAGGGGCAAGCAAAATCACAACAACAACATAGGTCTGGAGAGGATAGAATGTACGCAAACCTTAACCCTACCTCGAGACGTAGAGATTCTGTTTCCGATAGACGCTCGGGTGGGCAAGCAAAATGACCTTGAGATTAAATGGTCTCATGCACAAAAATAAAAATAAACTCTTGACACCACCTTAAATAGATTAACTAGAATTGTCAATTCCAACATGACAAGTTCAATGTGATTTACTAAAATGTTTAGAGCACTTGGATAATTTGAAGTCAGCTCAAAACAAATGTTAAGTAAAATTTTCTGCTTCCCCACATCCCCTCAAAACCTTTTAATATACTGTATATATTACATCTTTCCATAAGATTAAAAAAAACCAATCACATCATAGAAAATGCCAGTAGTACACTTTTTGTTTTGACCTAATTTAGTTTAAGAGAATGTGAACCATAAACAACCACCCTACTTGACAAACTAAATCACTACCCAAAAACATATTATGAGAATAAATAAATAAAAAACATTTTATTATCTAGAGCTTCAAAAAGAAGGGAAGGTACCTGAAGAAGAGGTGAGATGTTAGTGCTGTCTGTGAGTAAAGACAAGTTAGGGTTATTTTCCCCAAACTCCTCGGATCTACGCCCCTGGAGTTGTTGAGAGACAAAAAATACTCCAATTGTGTCAGTTAGGGTTTTCCAATAGAGTTGTATAAGTTACTCTTCTGACGAATATGCCCCTTTCGCTCAATACAATTGTCTCTATTTAATTTTTACTCTTTAAAATCGAACTTATATATATATATGTAGAAGCATAATTTAGACATCTTAATATAAAAAAGTTATGCCTTAAGTAGACATATCTCTCTATAGGCATAAGTTTGACTTTAAAGGGTAAAAATTAAAGACCAACACATCTAATGGGAAAAAATTAAAATCCAATCAATTTGAAGGGAAAATCGTGTAATTAATTGAAGGAAAATATTTCAAAAATTAACAAAAGGAAAATAAGGCCAAAGCTTGTCCTACAAATCTTTGTTGCATTAAAAGGAAAGTAGTGGATCAAAGTTAATATAAGCAATAAAAATCATATTAGCAATGTAATAATAATACCAAACTCTTCCAAGTTTCCAAATATGAAACCAAGAAGACCCACTTTGGGCCTGACTTTTCAGCCCAAACGACTAAACAGTGTTGGTCTTTAATTGCTGTCACATGAGCGTGCATGGCAGCCCATTTTTTGGCAGAATTTGTTTTTTTTTTGTGCGGATTTCCCTTCAAGAGCACTGATCTTTAATTTTTTACCCTCAAATTATTAGTTTTAATTTTTGTACTTCGCTTAAAAAAGTAGACGAAAATATCCCTAGATTTTGAGTTCGAATTCTCGCTCAGTAAAAAAAAAAAAATTGCACGCCAAAGTTTTGCGAAAATAACTAAGCTTTGCCTTATAAGGCAAATTTGCCATGCCTGCGGAAATTCTTATTATAAGTTATAATTTGCCTTAAGGCATAACTATGTAACTATGCCTGAAGGCAAAGTTTCGTTGAAAAATTAAGATTATGTCTTTTCGGCTAGTTACACAGAAACTATGCATCAAGGGCATAATCTCTATGAAAATCTTGTCTTGCGATTTTTTTTCTTTTTTTACCTCTGTTAGGATTCGAACCCAGAATCTCTGATTTAGTAGAAGCGCGAATAAAGGGTACTTTGGCTCACAAATTTTTATTAAATGAGAAGTAAGGAAAAAATTAAATATTTTCAAGATGTATGAAGGTAGTTGTAATTGCGGGCTACGTAACGGGGATCAGATATGTCACCCCAACATTCGAGGACGAATATTTCTAAGGGGGGAAGGATGTAACATCCCGTACGGTTTGAATCGCTAGGCGTATGTAAAATCGCTAGGCATTTGTAAAATAGACACAAGCGTTGGAAAAATTTATATTATATTTACGTATGCTAATAAAAAGAGATTAGCGTATGAAAGGATGCAACCCCGAAATAATTTTGGTGTGTGCATAAAGAGGTTATGAACTAGTGTCATATCACAAAATTATGACATTGAGTATATGAAGATCTTATAAGTTATCAAGATTTAAGTGAGTTGAGATCACGAAATTAATTATGTGTGTAATTGATTAATTGTGGGATTGATTAATTATTTGTAACATCCCGTACTTTCGGGTCATGGTTTAAATCGCTAAACGTATGTAAAATCGCTAGGCGTGTGTAAATAGACCCGAGCGTTGGGAAAATTTATGTTATATTTACGTATGTTAATAAAGAGATTGGTATATAAAAGAGATTAGACCCCGAAATAATTTTGGACCTAACAAATGTGACGACAGGGATCGAGAATAAATTTGGAGTATGCATAAAGAAGTTTTGGACTAGTGTCATATTACAAGAATTATGACATCGAGTATATGAAAATCCTATAAGTTATTAAGATTTAAGTGAATTGGGATCACAAAATTAATTATGTGGGTGATTGATAAATTATACGGAGGGGACAAAGTGGATTGGAGTTTGGCGTGTACGTGTAGGACGTAAGAGGGTTACTTAAGTGGCAATATTCCACTATTGTGCATGTAAACTAGAGGAGAGAGTACGTGTGATTGGCATGACATTAATTTAGAAGGGGACATGTGTTTAGGGAGAGGAATCTATTAGCGAATATTCTCAGAATATTCGTCGTATATTTTGTAATTATGATAAATGTATATTTAAGGTAACTTAGGATTCTAATTGTATTAGGAATCAACCTTTGTAAGGTAAGTTAGGATTCGTGCACTACATAGGAATCAACCTTGTACAGCTATATATATTGTGAATAATGAAAGAAATTCCTAAGGGAAATTATTCTATCTTTCATGGTATCAAGAACCTAAAACCTAAATCCTCATTCCCGGCCGAAATCCAATTTTTTTTTCTGGTTTCTTCCTCCATATTTCGGCCAAACCAGAAAATTCCCTTCCTCGATTAAAAAGCAACCATGTCTTCCCCACAAATTCCGCTTTCAACCATCGCACACTTGAAAACCCTCTCAACGCTCAAGAACTTCTTTCATCCTAAGATTCGCCGTTAACAACATCAAGAATTTTATCCCTATAATTTTTGACCAAGAAGATCAATATTCCATGGATGGAACTATTCTACATTCATGCATGTGCATACAACGTGCTCGATCACATCGGGACGTAACTGCTCTCGTCCCACCGATGTTACTGAGACTAATATGGCGCTGCCTTGACGCCATCGCCAAACAATGGATCTACGGCACCATCTCCAAAGATCTGTTATGCACTATCATGAAAACAAAGCACAGACGTGAACTTTGGGTCCGGCTAGAAGAAATCTTTCAGACAATAAAAATACTGGGCCGTGTACTTGGAAGAGCAATTCAACAATACCCGCCGAGAATTTTAACAACATGTCCAATATTGTAAGCAATCAAACTCATAACCGATCAACTATCCAACGTCGGGACTTGCTTTAAAACCAAGATGGTGCTTCAACTTGTCATGGTTTACCAAAGGTGAATATGACACACTCGCAACAATGATTCAACAAGCCGACCTCTCCCAAGTTTCAACAAGGCACGTTCACAACTATTGTTGGAAGAAACTAGACGTGCTAAACAAGAGGAACATAATCAAAAAGGCGTTAGCCGTTGATGATGGCGACACTGCGGCGGCCAAGAAGAATCGCTAGCTCCAACAAAGCGGAAGCAGCGTAGCACGGAGGTCGTGGTAGCAGAGGTCGCACAATAAAGGCAGTGCGGTCATGAAGGGCCGCGCAACTCTGGATCGACAACACCCGATCGGGAAGAAGAAGAAGGTTCTAACTGCGAAGAAGGCTCAACCAACAGAATCACTCGCCAGGCTTCGCCAAGAGCCCGACCGGGCAGGGCCCTTCAGCCTTTGGTCGATCGGGCCTGTTGGGCTGGGCCTCGGCCACCAGCAGCCCACCAAAGAAGCAGCAGAAGCCCAATTGACATACAAAGAAGAAGCAGCGGCAAATCGCAGTTGCATCGGCCCAGCTCAGCAAGAAGCAGCACTGCAGCTATTTCGCCTGCCACCTCCGAGCCGATTGGGGCTGTGCATACACCACCGTGAACCTTCAATGCTCGACGACAATTGTACACGGACAGAGCCACATCTCACCTCACCCGCCAGGTAACCTATCTCAACTACGTCGGCTAAAGTGTCCTCAATTTATTACCGCTTCGACAATGGTAATCGTGATTCCAATTAAAGGTTACGAGAATACACACCAAACATCCACATCCACCTTTCTCCCTAAACTACGTCCTATACACACCTAACATCATTAAAAACTTAATTTTCGTTAGAAAATTCACTAGCAATAATTGTATGCGGTCCGAATTTGACCCTTTTGGTTTTTCTCTGAAGGAACTCAATACGGGAAAATTCTTACACGAATAGTGTGGGAGACCTCTACCCATTCACTCAATCTTCCGTCAATAGACCGCAAAGCACCTCTATCCCTTTGCGGCGATCTCTCCCTCAACTTAGCACAACCGACTCGGACACCTGAGACCCGCTTTTACTTTTCTTAGGACTTCTAAGCGTATTCAATGTAATAATGGGAAAATGCTCAACACCTGCTTTTTCTTGTCCACTGAGGCAAACATACTCGTCTTCCCTTTATGTCATCAAACAAAGTGTTACTTTCTCTTTTTGATATTGTTCATGCTTGATTTATGGACATCTCCGATTGCAGTAATTTCTTGGGTCATAAATTTATCTAGTATTCTTGGATGATTTTTCACATTTGTCTGGATTTACCATCAAATTCAAATCAAGTTTTTGCAAAATTCCTCGAAGTTTCAAAATTCATTAAAACACAATTTGAAAAAACCTATTAAATCATTCCAATGTTGATAATGGACGTGAATTTAATAACCTCGGCATTTCACAATTTCTGCTCTAAACAAGGCATGGTTTTCCGCTTTTTCTTGTCCTATACTTCTTCCCAAAACGGAAAGGCCGAAAGAATTATAATGCACTCATCAATAACATGGTCCGCACACTGCTTCATGCCCGCTTACCACCGCCTTTTGGGTCTATGCCAAAATGGTAGAATCCCTTCTAAATATTTTACCAACTAGCACACTCCAAAACAAAACCCCATGGAATCTTATAACCGTAGGCGTACCATCATATGATCACTCATTTATTTTTGGATGCTTATGCTACCCCCAACATAGCCTCCATGCACTTACAAACTTGCCACCCTCGTGACTCTTCCATGTGTCTTCCTTGGTCTATCTCCTAATCATCTAGCTACTTGTCTTATGACATTGCTACTGCGAAATCATCGCCTCCGCCACGCTACCTTTAACGAGACAACCTTTCCTTTTTCAAATCTCCTGAAATTTCGCATCACCGACATCTTTCTCGATGAATCGAGTTTGTCTCCCGGCCATCCAAAATTGCACTCAGAAGCCACTGCTCCGACGCCACTGCTGCCGGCCTTCCAAAGAAAGGTCATCCGACCTCCCGAAGAATGCTACCACCCACCCAGCTCCCACACCACTAGCTGCCTGTTGCTGAGTCTAATGCACCACTCACACCGCCTACCAAATCAAAGAAATCCAGCAACTGTCGAGTCTCCGCTGCGGCAAAGAACATCGCTACTAACCGCCCCGCAGCCACCGCTTACCACTCCGACCTCCCACCGCAGCTCCCTCACCGCATTGGAGACTGCGGCACAACACGGGATCTTCAAACCTAAGGTTCACTTCAATCTCTCCACACAAACCTTATCACCCATTCCAAAGAATCCAAAACTAGCTAAACCGGACCCCAATTGAGTCACGCGCCATGCGTAAGAGTTTAACGCTTTAACCGCTGACACTGGGATTTGGTACTAGACCACCGATGTGAATGTTATCCCGCCAGATGTATGGCTATTTCGTCACAAGTTCGTGAGACAAGCGGTGACTTAGAGAGGTATAAGGCAAGACTAGTTGCAAATGGCACTAATCGGCCAGGAGGGTATTGATTGTGGGCGAGACATTCGGTTAAACCGCCACTATTCGCATCGTTTCTCGTGATATGCTATGGCTTGCATCGGGCCGATTCATCACCTTGATGTCAAGAATGCTTCTTCATGGGGATTTGAAAGAGATCTGCAGGCGTCATCGCCTCCTGGTTTTGTTCATCCCAGCTCCACAGTTGTGTGTCGTCTCGCAAGTCATTGTATGGATTGAAACAGCCCCGCGCTTAGGGTATGATCGGTTCGCCAGGTATCTTCTCGCAAATTGGTTTTGTATGTAGCGGTGTGATACCCTCTCTTCACTTTTCACCGAGGTAGCAAAGACCGCATATTTGCTATTATATGTCGCAATATTGTTCTTACTCATCTGATTTCGGCAAGGTTGAAGAATGAAATCATTGCTCTACTCAAAACCGAATTTGCTGACTTTGGGGAAGCTAAGTTACTTTGGGTATATTTTGACTAGATCTCCGCCAATATGTTCCTGGTCGTGAAAGTATCACGTAAGAGATAGTGTATGGGGCCAATATGACAAATTGTAAAATTATGCCAACTCCGGGTGGACTCAAAATCCAAGCTTGAGTGTCACCATGGCATGCCGCTTTCGATCCCACTCTATATCTGAGTCTAGCAGGTGCTCTTCAAGATCTTCATTCACTAGGCTCGATATATGCATATGCCGTCGCCAGGTGTGTCTGCTCATGCACGACCCCGAGAGTCCCATTTTGCACCCTCAAACGTATTATCGATATGTTAGGGCACACTTGACTTGGATTACATCTATACCCCTCCGCCTCAACCAAATTGCAGCCTACACGGATGCAGATTGGGCGATGCCCCGACACACGCCGCTCCACCTCGGGTAATCGTATTTCTTGGGGATAATCTTATCTCATGGTCCGCCAAGCGCAGCCACGCCATTCCGCTCGAAAGTCTTGGGCGTATTATCGCGGAGTTGCTAATGTCGCCATCGAGATCTGTTGGTTCGAAATCTTCTTTGGAGCTCCAGTGTCCATTACGCAAGGCGCCTATAGTTTATTGTGACAACATATCGCTATCTATATGTCTCATAATCCACCCAACATCAATGAACTAAGCATATCGAGATGGATATCCACTTTGTCAGAGAAGGTTGCTCGTGGTCGGTCAAAATTTTACATGTGCCTTCTTCAGACAAGATGCGATATTTTCACAAAGGGACTACCACGACAACTCTTCACCGACTTCGATCCAAATTTTTAGCATTCTAGCCTCCTCCCGCTCCGTCTGAGGGGGAGTATTAGCGAATATTCTCAGAATATTCGTCGTATATTTTATAATTATGATAAATGTATATTTAAGGTAACTTAGGATCCTAATTGTATTAGGAATCAACCTTTGTAAGGTAAGTTAGGATTCGTACCATATTAGGAATCAACCTTGTACAGCTATATATATTGTGAATAATGAAAGAAATTCCTAAGGGAAATTATTCTATCTTTCAGAATCATTAATTTGTTCCTACTATTAAAAAGGAATGGAGTATGTTCGTTCTTAGTATTAAAGAAAAAGAAGGCTAAGCCAAACCCTTTATTGAAGCACTAAGTTAATGCCCCACTGTTTCCACGAGTTAGAACCAAACTAAGAAATAATTTCACTTGTTCCATCTTGTTTAGTAATTTTACCAACTTGTTTAGAACCAACTTTTTTAGTAAATTTAAGTGTAGCAGCAACGTACCTTCTCCAACAATATTATTCCATCCTTTAGCAATAATTTCACTTAAAGTTATTAAGCTTGGAATCGAGGTATGTTAAGGCGAATTATTTCTTTCTCTTGGCATGTTTCATGTAACAAAATATAACCATGATATTGCTCTATAATTTATCATACTCCTAGTAGTTAAGAATATTCATGTTATTGATTCCTATGCTAAAATCATGTCTAAAATTGCTTCTAAGTCCTTATTGAGGCATACGGAAAAGGTGTTGATATTCTCAATGTTAGCCGAAGGTATAAAGGTATTATGTCACCCGTTGAGATTGGAATGTCATGTTATCATTCATGCATTTTCATTTGCATTGCATTCATGTTTTACCCAAGACCGTATATTGGGGACGGCAAATGGGAAACGTAGACCACCTGATTAGCTGGGATATGATAATGATAAAGTCTGTGTGGCTTAATGAAGGAAGATGCCTGATTAAGGGCCAATATATATATATATATATATATATATATATATATATATATATATATTATGTGAGGTGGAAGATGCCCTTGTGTGGCCAGTATATATGTATTTACCGCATTATGCATGACATTTAGACATATCATGCCCACAGAGGCCGACATGAAATGATGCCCACAGAGGTTGTTATGGTAAGGAAGATGCCCGATGAGGCCGATGTATAAGTATATTGCATTGTGCATAACATTTAGGCATATGTGTTAGGGCCCATAGAGGCATTTACTGCTGGTCAGTTGTTTCTGTTTCAGTTGTTGTTATATCCCTGTTATACTATTATTCATGCCTGACATACTCAGTACATCAGTCGTACTGACGTCCCTTTTGTCGAGGGACGCTGCGTTTCATGCCCGCAGGTTCAGTTAAAGAAGGTTACGGTTCACGCTAGTAGGTTGCTGGTTCAGCTGATGTTGGAGCACTCTATTTGTTTCAGAGTTACAGTTGGTCGTGGTATAGTATTTTTGCATTTGCATATGGGTATGGCGGGGTCATGTCCCGTCATAGTAATGTCATGTATTCTTTAGAGGCTTGTAGAGATGTGTCTTGTGGTTAGTTGTCGCGTGTGGCCTTGTCGGCCTTGGTATGTATATATGAAAATTGAATTTCTGAAGAAGATTTTCTATAATGTTTTTCGGCTTAGTCCGTATTCAATTGTGATTAGAAGTTGGTTGTACGATTAGCAGTACCCGGCGGGTGGGGTCCGGGTGCCCGTCGCGGCCCTACGGTTTGGGTCGTGTCATTATTAATGAGGGACAAGATTAGTGGAGTATTGCACGTGTAACCTTGTAATAGTTGATCCTAGAGTGACTAAGCTTAATTTACTATTAAGGTGGCAACCTAAGCGTGTAGACTAAGTTTAGTGAGAGACCAAATTATAGCCTACATTAAATGCTTCATCTAAGGCATCTATTAAGAGTGGGATTTCACGTGAAGCACATCTGTGTGCTTAAGAAATGTTAAAAGCTAACATTTCATTCTTTGTAGTAAAGACCATAAATGAATCAGCAAAGTTCCATATCATTTTCGTTAGGAATTAGAGCAGCAACAATTGAATTCTTACAGCAACCATCAACCAATTCATTTTAGTTAAAATTCATTTTATACGCACACCACCTGCAGCTGGTACAAACTATCACAAAAGAGCCCTAAGAGACCAATATTGAAGCCTGTGTGGCTAACCTGTTGGCTTATACGATATAACCGGATGCCTGTGTGGCAGTTATGAGAAACAAGAAGCCTGTGTGGCCATTAGTATACCGCATTTTCATCATGCATACATTCATTAACCATTATATGGTATGATGCTCACAGAGGTTATTATCGTAAGGAAGATGCCCAAAGAGGCTGAGGTATATGTATATTGCATTGTGCATAACATTTAGGCATATGTATTAGGGCCCTCAGAGGCATTTACTGCTGGTCAGCTGTTTCTGTTTCAGTTGTTATTATATCCCTGTTATGCTATTATTCATGTCTGACATACTCAGTACATCAGTCGTACTGACGTCCCTTTTTGTCGGAGGACGCTGCGTTTCATGCCGGCAGGTTCAGTTAAAGAGGGTGACAATTCACGTTAGTAGGTTGCTGGTTCAGCTGATGTTGGGACACTCTATTTGTTTCAGAGTTGCAATCTAATCATTTCAACAATTCTTGAACTCGTTCTTGGGCTCCTCTTCCATGATAAGCATTTTTTTTATTTTCCATTGAAGTCTAACAATCTTGGCTTGCAACTCCTTCACTTGTGACTTTGACGACGACCTTTTTAGGGCTTCTATAACATCATCATCCTTACATGGGAAGAAATTGCATGGGTTTCCCTTCAAATGTGTTGGTCTTTAATTTTTGTCCTTAGCAATCGATCTTATACCTAGCAGGGCATAAGTTTTCTAATGGCGTGAGACATAACTTGTAGATATTATGATGCGAAAATATAAGTTTATGACTGAAAAAAAATTGTCTGTTACTAAGGGCCAAAAATAAAGACCAACAAAAAATAGGGCATAAGTGCCAATGACCATTGCCATGGCTGTCACACACACCAATTCGATGAACTCTTCTAATTTTAGTTCTATGCTATTACGGTAATATATCAAGACATACATGGTCATCTAGCTTTTCACCAATTTGGTCCAAAGTAAGCGCCGAAGAAGACATTATTTACCTTTTTCAATCCACCCTTGCTCTAAATTTTTCTTTAAAGTCAGAGATAAATGGTAGTTTAAGGAGATAAAGAGGGTAATTTTGTCAAATAATTCTTATTACTAATGTTATTAGATGATTTTCTTAATGGGTGTGCCAAATACTTAAGCATCATTTTTTTTTGGATCGGATGAAGTAATGTTATGTTTCATTTTTGCTGGCAATAGTTACTTCACAGTGGTACTTCATCAGCTATTCATATGGACACCTCACTTCATTAAAAAAGCTCTAATGTTTGTCATCCCTCCCCTCAGCTGATGATACAGGGTTAAATTTATTTTTTCAAGGGAAACTCATCCAGGTCGTTGCATGTACATGGCGCAACTGAGTTTTTTTCTCAGAGAAAAAGTTGGTTTTCCTTAACCACGGCATCTCACTGACAAGTTTCTTTGCAGACAATTTTTTCCTGTCTTGACTGCATCATCTAGCAATGTTCCAAAGTTAAATAAGCTGGCATTGGCAGTCCCTTCTGAACTCCCCTGCACTGGAATGTGCACAAATGACTTCCAAATTGTGATACAATATCCACTATTCCTCCGTAACCAGCTACTGCTGTGGCCTGAAAGTAATATACAAGTGAAAATGTGTTTGAGTTATGATGACCAATAACGATAATTAAACATAGTACTATCCTTACTGCCACAATGGCAATTCGACTTCAGTTTTGGTGTATATAGTGTTTCTGGCTTTTTTATACCCAAAAAAAAGTAGAATTACAAATCTACCTAAAACATGCCGATACACTTGTGAAAATATAAATTATTTGGTATCAAGCAAACTAAATAAAATTAGTTTCTTACCCCTGAAGGATGTGCAGAAATGGAAAACAATGACTGAGAAGCACATGGTATCGGTGAAATAATATCTCTGTTCAGGTCAAAGCGACTAAGCAGTGGCTCCGCTCCAACCGCTAAAACCTGGCAGGGAAATTAAAGCTCCTTAGGACAAAAAGGAACTAGGAAAACCAAACAGCATTTAACCCATTAGAATGATGGATAGAAGACTGCAATCAACTAAATTGAACATGTAAAGTCCAGTGGCACAAAATGAGAGGGCAGCATATATGCAAAAAGGATACATTAAGCAAAGCAAAATCATACTATACTTTTAGCATGACACAGAACATAAGTCAAAATAGTTCAAAGATATAAAATATTTGGAAGGCTAGAGCTTGTTGAGATATAATATTATTAAGTAAATACTAGATTATAGATGTGTGCTCAGTTTTAGCTTTTAGATGAGATTGATCACATTTTCACATAGTATTAGAGCAGACAAAAGTTTTGAGTTCGAGTCTCACCGCCACCCATTATCAAAAAAAATAAATTCACGTGCTTGGGTCATGAAACAAAATCAAGCCCGCATGTGAGGGGTCGTGTTGAGTTATAATAAAATTAAGTAAATAAATGTGTGCTCTATCTAACAATTTAAGCTTTTCGATGAGATAGTCACTCACTTCAACATACGCTATGCTCGTAGCTGTCACCAATAGCTTTATTTAAAATCTTGAGTGTTCTCTGATATATACAAGACATATTACCAATTCAGTGCAACTCTCTTTCTTACCATTCTGCACCGAAAAATTGTTGTTATCTTCTTCTTTCCCCCTTCCTAACTTTTCCCTTTACCTTTCGGTTGGTAGCTGGCCATGCAAAGGTGAGGGACGAGTGCCCCCTTACCCTCCTTCAAGAACAAGAAGTACACTTCAATTCTAAACTAGTGGGGTAGATTATATGAATAGTATGTATACATTCTGCTCAAATTTGGTCCATTACTTCATTAATTGTCCTTCGAGACAAAAGTAACGCCAATTTTCTGAATCACATATAACAACCACAACATACCCCGTGTACTCCCACAAGTGGGGTCTGGAGAAGGATATACACAAACCTTACCCCTACCTTTGTGGGGTAGAGAGGATGTTTCCAATAGACCCTCGACTCAAAAGAAGTGTAATCAAAGCGGGATACACAGGAAAATAACGACAGCAAAATAGCAACAACAACAACAACATACCCAATGAAATTCCACAATGTGGGGTCTGGGGAGGGTAGAGTGTACGCAGACCTTACCTCTACCTTGGTAGGTAGAGCGGCTGTTTCCGAGAGACCCTCGGTTCAAGACAACATATGCACAAGCAAGGCAAAAGCAAAGAAAAAGTAAAGCAAGCAAGAGTAACGGTTCGGGAAAAATTTTAAGCAGTATGAAAATGCTGGTATCAAAGCGCATACGCCATGATAACGTATTTCGAAAAAATAAGTATTAACTAGCGCATGTAAATAAGCTAAACAAAGTACACTAAATAATACATATCAGCAGAAAACCAACTACATGTTACTATAGAGCCATAATGTGAGCAGGCCTACCACAACAAAATAGCAAGATAAACAAAATAAATGAGGCAAGTGTAGCAACTTCCTCCCGTGTAACGATATGCAAATATCTGACCAAACTAAGACTTCTGGAAAACATCAGACTAAGGTAAGTGTAGCAATTCCCTCCCATAGTAACTCCTCATATTTGTTGAATCTCCATTTTAATTTTATGCATCATTTCTTAAATGACTTCACCTAGATATCTGAATTGGTTGCATTTTTGGCACCACAATTTTGTCTGGTTTTACCTCAATTTCATTATCATACAAACTGAACTCGTACAACACATATTTTTTCCTACTTCTACTTATCCTAAAACACTAACTCTTCAGAGTGTTTTTACATAGTTCAAGTTGTTGTTCGATTCCCGTTCTAGTTTCATCAATTAACATAAAACCATTTGCTAGTCGCATACACCAAGAAAATCTATCTTGTATATTAGCTATTAGTTCATCCATAATTTGGGTAAATATGTACGGGCTCTCAAGGATGATCCTTTAGTGAACCCATGGTTATGGGAAATTTCTCACCTCTTTTCACTATTTTCACACTTGTGACAGATTCTTTGTAAATATCCTTTATGGTGTGTATGTATTTAATAAGAATTCCTTTATTTTCAATACCCACCGAAAGACATATCTTTGCATCCTATTGTATGCTTTCTCCGAGTAAATGAATATCATGTGAAGATTCTTCTTCTACTTCCTATAGATTTAGTTCTATCTTTCAACAACATATAAGATCTCTTTGTAAATCTATCGGGTATAAATCTGAACTGGTTATCTATCATTCTAGTGTTGTACTTAATATCAGTGTTCTCATCATTCTTATCAAGATGATCACTGAATCATACGTTTATTATCACGATAGCTAGCACAATGTTGAATATCTTATTTATTATTTATATGTCTGAACCAAAGAACTTTTTCCTCACCTGTTTCGCATCTTTCTAATGCTTAATAAAACATTGAATAATTTGGTAAGCTACACACTAGTCCAATGTATGTAAGGTAATTCTGTACTTCTATAGGGGCACCATTTGAACCACATGCTTTTATCACTCTCACCTTTTTCATGACTTTACTTCTACATACGTAATTCTTCAATTGTAGATGTACGGACATCTGTAAAGCTATCCTCCTGATTCGAGTTAGCAATTGATCATTATGACATCTCCATCTCTTTTTGATCTCACTATCTCATATCACAATATATTGGAAACCGCTTCAACAAATATTACCTAATTTAAGTTTTACCCCTCTTCTTTCTTGGTCGAGCTAGTTGTACATTTGTTTCTCCCTCTCTGGAGTCATAACTTTTGGTACAAGCCATTCTAGGGCTTCAACTCAAGCATCACTAATAGTCTTCTCAACTTCTCTCTTAACTAATATACTCTTGTTACCATTCCCAAAAAAACTATCATTTACTCTTCGTACAAGTTCCGTATTTCATTGTCTTTCCACAATCCGTGAGGTTGAGATCTTACGCCATGACATACCTAACTTGACATGTCAATTTTCTAATGCAGTTGTCGTTATCTTCCACTATGGGTGTGTTTCGAATGGAAAAATGTTTTCAAATTTTCCTATGTTTGATTTGGTAAAAAATGTTTTTTTTAGGAAAATAAGTTCCTTAAAAATAAGGAAAATGACTTCCCTAATGGAGTAGAGAAAACAAGTTCCATAAGTGTCATTCCAAGTGTCTGCTCCCCCCCCATGCCCCTAACCTGCACCCCCTGCCACCCCCGACCCTGCCTCTACCTCCACAAGGTAGGGTATGGTCTGCGTACACTCTACCATTTTCAGACCACACTGGGTATTTTGTTGTATATATATATATATGTTCTTGGGATAATATTTTTTTGCTTATTTAACAAACACAAGAAAATAAGTAAAAAAACACTTGTTTTTCAGAAAAATATTTTTCATGGAAACATTTTCCTTCATGCCATGTATCTGTGTATGCTTTTAAGTTTCATGCTCCCGCCCCCTCCTTCTGTAGTCTATTCTTAAATGCTAGTATTTGGTTTGTATTGTTTTTTTCCCACCATTGAATTATCAATTCCATGCAACTTTTCTCCGTTCTTCACTCTTTCGCTTTACATCCAGAACTAGTTGGTGGTAATTGTTTCCTGTTATAAACATTGTAGTCATTACATGTGGCGCTGCCACTTCTTGTAAGGATGAAATGTATTTAGCTATAATTATCTTCTCTCTTAAATGTTATACAAGAAGATAGGTGAGATCAAATAATGAATAGCTTTGTTGGAGACATTAATTAAGTAAATAAAAGTATGCTCTTTGTAATAGCTTAAACATTTAGATGAGATGGTCACACAACTTCAACATGGTATCAGACCCAAGCTCAACCCAATTCGTGATTTACCCGAGTTGGGCTCCAATATTATATTGTTCACGCTCCAATTGGCAGACTTGAGTGTGTGGGGGTGTAGAGTTTGTTCTACATTAGTTGTGGGATGGGGATTTTATCTCTTTATATGGTCTTCTTGGGCAATCCTCACCTCATGAGCTAGCTTTTAGGATTGAGTTAGATTCAAGGTTCATTTTCTTATCACGGTATATGAGCAGAGCTCATGGATCCTGGGTTCGTAGTCACCTATTATCAAAAAAAGTATCCACGTGCTTGGCTCATGAAAAAGAATCAAGCGGGCACGTAAGTGGACGTGTTGGAGATATAAACTAAAAAAAAGTAAGTATGCTCTTTCTAACCGCTTAAGCTTTTAGATGAGATAGTCACACAACTTCAATTGAGTGTTTGATCTAACAAGACCTATAGTACTTCTTGCAGACAACCAACACAAAGAGAATCGGAGGAACCCATCAGAAAAAGGGGATCTAAAGAAAGGATAATTGTGTATTCTCTTTGAACAAACATAGGAAACATCAAAACTACTTGGAATTTGATATAAGTTGAAGAACTGACTTGATTATCATCAAATAAGGCATCCTGGATAACAGCACCTGTCGTGATACGTGAAACACATTCACAAGCTGATAGATTCCAAACAAGTAAAGACCGACCACTTCCACAACCCTGTGAAGTCAAACAGAGTGGCCACTATTAATATCCTTCATGCAGGAAAGTTACTTTTATGCATGAAAAGTTGATGACAATATTCATTAATCTGATCTCAACCTCAAAGGTGTAAGGTCAACAAAAAACCAGGCAAAAGCAAATGAACAAAAGAAGCACAACTTGAAACAAACCAGGAGATGATATTGTATATCTATGCACACCTGTATACACGTACAGACACAAGTTTTCTTTCTGTTGATTTCACGGTCAGATGCAAAACATGCATCAACAAGAATCCAGAACATCTAATTATTGATAAAGATGAAGAAATTGCTTTATTTTGAAAAAAATCTTTTTTCTGGAGAACAAGAACACTTAAATGCTAGATATTACATGCGGAGAACAACTTCACTTGGCAATGCTAGAGTTTCAAATGAAACTCAATCCAATTGTTAATCGCTAAGAATTTCATTAACATATTTCATGCATTCATCTAGAGAAAAACATTGTTATGTGGATTCCGGCAATGCAAATTCCTTAAAACCTTCAACAGTGAAAAGGAAAACCCTTCACTGTCCAATCATACTAATTGGAAACAAAAATATTTAGCTTTCCTGACGAATGGGAATAAGTACTTTGCACATTTATGGAAGTACCGCTGTTGAAGGCTTACAGTGACAAATACCTCAGATGTCCAGTAGCAATCAAGCAAACACAGTACCTGGCTCAAGGCTCTAGATCTAATCCATGGAGCTGCCCCCCCCCCCCCTCTATTTTTCCTTTGGCCGGTAAAGATGTATGCCTATTTATATTTCAAGTTTTAAAAGGAAAGAGAAATAACTTTAGTATGTAAAGCTCTTTTGGAGAAGGGTGAGGAATGATTTTTAAATGAAGTGGGAAGAGGGTCAAGGAATCACACACCGAGTTTCAAGACCGCTATCATAAACTGTTTCATCAGACATAACAAAGAGAATCATGAATGAACAAAGTGTAACATCTCCAAAATTAGGAGATTCATATCTTACTGTCATCTTCAGCAAACTCAGTCATTGACAAGATTTTTTTTTTGAGAATGACAAGATTATTATAACAATACAGTATGTCATCCTCAATATAATTAACAACAGTAAGCTTCTGTAATTTCACTGTGAAACAGAAGCAATTGCATTATGACAGCTCTAACCAAACAACAATTATAATAGTACAGTAGCAAACTTATGAAAAAGTTAGTTTGGCAATGGCATCTGAACTCTTACCAGCCAACTCTCGCTTGCATCAAGAACTATGCAACTGACATATGGAAACAACTCCTTCAACTTCTTATCCTTCCGGGGATCAATTATTTGAATACATTTACCACTTCTGCAATCTAAGGCAATTTCATAAATGACAGTCAATAATCAACACATAAATATAGATCAAAATTGAGAAAACCATATGTTACTCCCAAGTAAGGGAGAGCCCAAAAAATCAATAGAATGCAAAATTGGCTATTCATTAGGGCTGGCCTTGTGCTCCAATTTCTTTTATAACTACTGCTCCTATTATTAGAAAGAATATAAAAGATATACCCCATATTCATGCTGTCCCATCCTCTGAACCAGTTATAACCTGAAAATTGCCGAGGGAGAGGGGGAGAGAGAGAGAAGAAAAAAGTTATCACTAAGCAATAAATTTGGGCCAAATTCCAAGGAACAATTAAAGTTTCAAGGGACATTATTTTTTAATAACCACAAGGGTGCCGTCGTACTAAACAAGTGTATAAAATGGAAAACGGTAAGATTAGGCGCACAGAAAGAGTGTGTATGTATGAGACACAAACAGAATTGTTACCTGATTGTGAGAATTTTGCGCAACAATGCAATGCAAGTAGTCTGAATGTCCTTTGAAAACCATCTTTATTTCATTCTTCTCCTGAGCACATAATTTAAATCACATTGTCATAAGAGAAATCGTATTTAGAAATCACTTTTTTCTTTTATTTTTAAAAAGAAATAAATCCTTTTTAGAAGAAGCAACGAATTATGTAGGGCAAACGAAAAGAAAGAAGTGATTAAGAGTTATTACAATATGATAATCAACCATGCACCTTGCCCAAATACATACCACAACCCAGCAGTAAGCACAAGAATCAAAAATGGATCCGGTCTACAATAGAACAAAGACAATGAAATAAAAATATGTAGACAGGACAACTTTGAGGTAGGATATTGGAATTGAGAGAAGCAAAAGAAGAATCCATGAGATATAAACGCTACACGCATAAGTATAACAAAGTTAGCTAAGTCACATGTTTTTAACTAACAGCTCCAACTACGGCATCCAGACCCCAAAGTCCAAATTTGGTATTATAAAATCAAATGCACAATACTACAATTCCAAATGGAGTAGGTTGATGATGTACAAAAGAAATCTGGAAAACCCCCCTTCCCCCCTCCCACAGAGCATCAAAGAATCAGATGAATAAGAGTATACGTCATATTGTCCACTACTATGAAGTTCTTTTGTAGTTCATCCAAAATTTAGCACTTCAGTAAATTGCATGATAGCTTCCACCACCACCACGCTGCTCCATCTCTTTTTTGTAAAAAATGAAAAAAGGGGCAGCCAGGTGCACTAAG
Source organism: Anisodus acutangulus (assembly GCA_029783415.1). Taxonomy (NCBI): domain Eukaryota; kingdom Viridiplantae; phylum Streptophyta; class Magnoliopsida; order Solanales; family Solanaceae; genus Anisodus; species Anisodus acutangulus. Next base: position 33,045,012 of record CM056491.1, on the reverse strand, counting down.
CTCCCGCTATGCGCGGGGTCCGGGGAAGGGCCGGATCACAAGGGTCTATTGTACGCAGTCTTACCTTGCATTTCTGCAAGACCCGTGACCTCCTAGTCACATGGCAGCAACTTTACCAATTACTCTAAGGCTCCCCTTCTTGTAAAAAAACGAAATGAAACAAAATATTGCCCAACTGCTCACCGCAGATAGGTTTCAAACGAAAATAATAATCTCGTGAAGAACCCAGGACATCCCTTCACAATGAAGAGAATCTATACTGATACAGCTGGTTTTGCCTCTCAGATTTAAGAAGTATCTAACATTAGAAGATAATTAAATCACGATTCACATCTACCTCCTAGAAAAACTAGCTAACACGTAACCAGAAATCAGAGTTACCTGTAGTTCTATCCTCTCACTCTATAGTATCAATCAAGAAGCCATTCGGCTGGTTTAGAAAAAATATAAGAGGATAAATACCTGATTATTAACAGCCATGCAATTATTTTCAGGAATTGGCGAAAGCGCACCCCACGAACCTCTGAGATATGAGAACATCGTTGGAGCATAAATAAAGCAATAATAGTGTAAAGTAAAGGAAGATAAAATAATAGAACCATCAGAAGCAGTAGCTACTAATTTTCAGATATGGAAGGCAAAGGTCAAAGACAACATATCATGTACAGACCAATCTAAAAAAGTTTTAAAATTAAAAGCAGTGAAAGTGAAAGTCTTTATATACATAATTTCAGAGCTCCCCCACACACATACACATCCAAACTACCCGGTTCCAGGTATATAATAAAAGCTACTAACAATAATATCAAGAAATCTTCTTAATCATTATGTATGAGAGGAAATTTTCTATAACCATCAGTAAGCAGGAACTGCATAGACAAAATGTTTAAATCCTGAACAGGTCATCTTTGTTGCACATCAATTGCTAAGGATGCAATATCAGCAGCTAGCAGTAATGCAAACTGAGTGAGAAGGTAGTAACATTCCTTAATCTGAAATTATTTCATGTTTCTCGATAACTTACTTCTTTTGAGGATTTACCAAGTCAAGTACTGGCTTTGATACGCCTCCTGAATAGAAATAACGAAAAAGTAAGCAAAGAACCAAATGCGGTAACAAAATAATTTCAAGTTGCATCAACATGACAGTGAGAACCAGACATCCTATGGGCATTCAGCTGATGCTTTGACTTGCAGAATTTTTTCTGCCCCAAACAGAAAAAGGATGTTGATGTTCAAGAGGTAAATTGGTCTGTGGCTGCTAAACTAGTATCTAAGAGGGCACACAACAAAATATATACATGGCTATTGAAGGCCATTAGTTGGCTAGTTGAGGGGTTATCTCATTACACTATAAATTGAGGCCTTTGACTCAATTGTTCAACGCTAAGAAAAACTCTCACAGAAATTTTCTGAAATCTTCTTCTTCCTCTCTAGCAAGTTTACTATACTCAAAGTTCTTCAAGAGTAACACTCGAGTTTCCTTTGTTCATATGTTAAGTTGTTGTTGTATCTTGAGAGACTATTGCCCGACAACGTAAAAGGATATATACGGGGCAATCTTGTCTTAAAGACAGAGTGCCATCACTCGACTCAGCAAATCACAAGCAGTTTTTAACGTTCTTGATTTCAGTTTTGTTGTAATCTTTAGTTTATCCTTTCTAGCAATTTGTAATATTTACTTACTTCACGTTTCCTGCAATTGTTGTAACCCATAATTTTAAGACAAGATTTGTTGTAAGTGCTTAGAAAGATGACTGGAAGAGAACAACACGCTTCTGATTCTGCTGCTGCTACTCAAGGCAACCCCTCTGCCTTCCCCACTGCTGTTCAAGGCACACCTAATGCCTTCACCTCTGTTCAAGGCTCATCCAACGCCTTTTCTGCTGCTCAAGGGAACGTTACAGTTCCTCCACCCACTGGATTCCACCATGAACGCCCAAAAAAGTTCATGGGCTCCAACTTCAAGAGATGGCAGCAGAAGATGCTATTTTATCTGACTGTTATGGGAATGGCTCATTTCCTAACAGAAGATCCTCCACAAGCTGGAAATGAAGTGGTCCCTTCGCCTACTAAAATGGCTGAAGGGGACCAAGGTATGCATGTCATTAATGGCATGAAGATGGTTCTTGATGCATGGAGTCATACTGATTTCATGTGTAAGAACTATATTTTGAACTGCCTGTCAGACTCACTCTACACGGTGTATTGCACCGTAGGCACTGCCAAAGAGTTATGGGAGAAGCTGCAGAAGAAGTACAACGCACAAGATGCCGGTACAAAGAAATTCATCGTTGGGAAATTCCTGAAATTTCAAATGGTGGATAGTAAAATAGTGATGTCCCAAGTCCAGGAATTCCAAATGACTCTACATCACATGGATTTGGAAGGTATGAAACCAAATGAGCAGTTTTTGGTTGCATCACTGATTGAAAAGTTACCTCCCTCGTGAAATAAGTTTATGAGTTACTTAAAACTCAAGACAAATGAGATGACCTTTGAAGAACTCATTATCAAACTCCGGATTCAAGAAGATAATAAGAAGGCCTTGCCTAGGGGAAAACAACCCGCTGAGGCAAAGGCAAATCTGGCTGAGGCCAAAGGGAACCCAAGCAAGAAGCGCAAGTTCCAGAAAGACGGCAAGACCCAAGCGGTGGAGAAGTTCAAGGGAAACTGTCACCACTGTGGGAAACCTGATCACATGATCAAGGACTGCCGCAAGCTCAAGACTGAGCAACAAGAGAAGGCCAAAGGCAAGGCTCAGGCTAACATCGTTAAAGATAGGCTTCTGGACGACATGATTGAAGAGTTCTCGGCGGTGGTGCTTGAAGAAAACCTTGTTGAGAATCCCATGCAATGGTGGATGGACGCGGGTACTACCAGACACATCTGTTCCAATAGAGATGCCTTCTCCACTTATACACCAGTTACAAACAAGAAGCTGTTCATGGGTAACAACGCTTCTTCTGACGTGCTAGGGGTAGGAAAGGTAGTCCTGAAGATGACTTCTGGAAAGGAGCTCACTTTGAAGGAGGTGATGCATGTCCCTGAGAGTAGGAGAAATTTAATTTCAGGTCATTTATTGGTTAATGTTGGTTTTAGGCTAGTATTTGAGTCCAATAAGTTTGTAATCACCAAGAATGGAACTTTTGTAGGAAGAGGCTCCGTCTGTGAAGGCCTCTTCAAAGTTAACGCCATGTCTGTAATACATGCAAGCAATAATATTGAAGCTTCTTCTTACTTGCTTGAGTCATCTAATTTATGGCATCATAGATTAGGACATGTTAACTACAAGTCCATCCAAAGGTTGGTTAAGTTGGAGTTGTTGCCGTCTATCGAAATAAACCCTCAACATAAGTGTGAGGTGTGCGTAGAGGCAAAACTCACAAAGCTTCCTTTTCGATCCGTCGAAAGGAATACCGCTCCTTTAGAACTTATTCACACAGATATATGTGATTTGAAGTTTGCACAAACTAGGGGAGGGAACAAGTATTTTGTGACATTCATTGATGATAGCACAAAGTATTGTTACCTTCACTTGTTGAAAAGTAAAGATGAAGCCTTTGAAGCGTTCCGACGTTACAAAGAAGAAGTTGAAAACTAACTTAGCATGTGGATTAAATCTATTCGAAGCGATAGAGGGGGAGAATATGTAGCGCCGTTTGAGGAATATTGTGCCGAATCGGGCATTGTTCATCAAACGACGACTCCATACTCACCTCAGTCAAACGTTGTTGCAGAACGTAAGAACCGCACATTGAAAGAAATGATGAATGCCTTGCTCATCAGCTCCGGTCTTCCCCAAAACATGTAGGGAGAAGCCGTCCTTATCGCTAATACGATTCTTAACAGAGTCCCACATAAGAGTAAGGACAAAAATCCATATGAATCATTGAAAGGAAAGAAACCCACCTACAAATATTTAAAGGTATGGGGTTGTTTGGCAAAGGTCAAAGTGCCAAAGCCAAAACAGGTCAAGATTGGGCCTAAGACTGTAGATTGCATTTTCATAGGATATGCAAATAACAATAGTGTTTATCGATACTTAGTGTATAAGTCAGATATTTCAGATATCCACGGGGGTACACTTATGGAATCAAGGAATTCTCAATTCTTTGAGGATACTTTTCCTATAAAGAAAAAAGACATAACCTCCCGCAAATGAAGTTATGAACAAATCTCTCAGGAACCAGGAGTCACTGACTGCCCGGATATAGATGGTTCAGATCTAGTGGACTTGTGGTTGAATATCCGGAAACTAGTGTTCCAGATTCTCAGAACTTGGAGACTCCAGAGATGGAACCAAGGCGAAGTAAAAGGGCCAGGAAGGATAAATCCTTCGGTTCTGACTTTGTAGCTTATATGGTTGATCACGAACCAAGAACAATTGCTGAAACATTGTCAACTCCAGAGGCACCACTCTGAAAAGAAGCTATTGAGAGTGAAATAGACTCCATCCTACATAACCATACTTGGGAGTTGGTTGATCTTCCTCTGGGAAATAAACCATTGGGTTGTAAATGGATACTCAAACGGAAGTATAAAGCAGATGTGTTTATAGATAAGTACAAGGCCAAGTTGGAAGTCAAGGGCTATCGACAGAAAGAAGGCCTTGACTATTTTGATACGTACTCCCCGGTGTCTCGAATGACGTCCATACGGGTATTCATTGCGATCGCAGCGTTGTGTGACCTTGAGATACATCAAATGGATGTCAAGACAGCCTTCTTAAATGGTGATTTGGAAGAAGAAATCTATATGGAATTACCCGAGGGGTATGTGGTTCCAGGGCAAGAGAAGAAAGTATGTCGACTTGTCAAATCTCTGTACGGGCTGAAATAAGACCCGAAACAATGGCACGAAAAATTTGATAGTACTCTACTATCGAAGGGTTTCTCTATTAATGAGACAAATGTGTCTACACGAAAGGTAACTCTGACTCGTTCATCATGATATGTCTGTACGTAGACGACATGTTGATCACATGAGGCAGTCCTAGCTTGATCCTAGAGACTAAGAACATGTTGAAACAATACTTCGACATGAAGGATATGGGTATCACAGATGTCTCTTAGGGATAAATATCTCTAAAACGTCTGACGGACTGGTCTTATCTCAGTCTCACTACATCGAGGATGTGTTGAGAAAGTTCGAGATGTTTGACAGTTCGCCTATAAAGTCACCACTGGACAGAAATCAAAAGCTTGATAAAAATGGTGGTGCACCCGTATGCCATGAGCAATATGCACAGGTGATTGGTAGTTTGATGTACATAACAAACTGCACTCGACCTGATATTTCTTATGCAGTCAACAAGTTGGATAGGGTTACTCGTAATCCGAGTAATGATCATTGGAATACGTTGAATCGGGTACTACGATACCTGAAATACACGCTAACTTATGGGTTGCATTATTCGAGATATCCAGTTGTACTAGAGGGGTACAATGATGCAAACTGGATATCTGATATAGAGAACACCAAGTCCACCAGTGGGTATATATTTACAATTGGTGGTGGGACTGTGTCTTGGAAATCCTCTAAGCAAACTTGCATCGCCCGATCCACGATAGAATTAGAGTTTATCGCTTTAGACAAAGTAGGAGAAGAAGAGAGTGGCTTCACAACTTCTTAGAGAATGTCCTTTGTTGAAACAAACCCGTACCTTATGTAATGATCCACTGCAACAGCCAGTTGGCTCTAGAAAGGGCACATAATTCTATGTACAACGGCAAGTCTCGTCATATTCGATGGAGACATAAGACCATTAGGCAGCTGATCACTACAGGTATAATATCCATTGATTACATAAAATCAAAGGATAACATAGCTAACCCACTAACAAAGGGCTTACCCAAGGATCAAATGTTCTGCCTGTCTAGGGGAATGAGCTTAAAACCTAAATTATAAGGACCAATACGGTGGTAACCCAACTTTACCGACTTGGAGATCCCAGGAATTAGGTTCAATGGGAAAACTAAGCTGTAAAGGTTCAGTTGAGCGCTTCGGTGGAAGCATGAGCATTTCAGATAGTGATTTCTGTAAAGAAGCAGCAATCCAAAGTTGTTCTCGCGATAGACGTTAAGTTCTATCTGCAGCGTGGGTAAATGTTAAGTTTCCAAAACCTTTAATGATCCTCAACGATTGAGGTTAGGTTTAGGAAAACTTTTAATGGTTACTAACACTTGTAAAGTGGGGTATAGCAGGATACCTTTAGGAGACCACCTATTTAAGTACGAGGACAAGCCGCCTCAAATGAACACACTTAAGAATCCAAGAAGTGTCCACGGCCACAACGGATAAAATATTATGAATAGAGTAAAGGAAGTTGTTGTGTTGGTACCATTGACTTGGTTTACACTAAACACTGACAGTTCAAGACATCCCGTTCACCGCATAGTAAGTAAGTCCGATGGTATTTAACTACGGAAGGTTCAAAGCTGAAGCTACCTCTCCTGATGCAACATCAGTCCGCTGAAAGATTGCTGGAAAAAGGCATCACGTGAGTGCGCCAAAATCTCTTTCAAGAAGGGATTGTTGGAAATTTACTAATGTGGAATTAAGTTTATCCCATTATTTATGACTCGAACAATTGGGCCCCCGCATGTCGGAAACGTCATTTTCACACACGTGCACACATAGTGTCAAGTATCGCAATTTCATTAGTGAAAGAGATATTGGTACGTAAGTGGAACATTTGAGACATAGAATGATAGACGGTTATTGGCCAAATGACAAATATTCCATTTTGATAACCGAAGGAAGAAGTGTACGAAGTGTAATATGAAACGGGTCGGAAGTCACCGCGGAGTCGCGAAGGGCCACATCGAATCCCCATCGGAGCCGAGGCGCCGGAGCGCCACGATGCTAATTGGGTGGTCAGTAACTGGAGCCGCAACGCTAATTTGCAGAGCCGCGACGTTTCGGAGGCAGAATGCTCCGACGGGAAGATAGGAAGTTCTGACTTTTGGGCTGGTTTTGGAGTATTGAATCTCCATTATTTGGCACATGAATTCAATAATTATTTGGCTGAATGTAACCCCTCAATAAGTACCATTACATGGATATTGAAGGCCATTAGTTGGCTAGTTGAGGGTCATCTCTTTACACTATAAATTGAGGCTTTTGGCTCAATTGTTCAACACTAAGAAAAACTCTCACAGAAATTTTCTCAAATCTTCTTCTTCATCTCTAGCAAGTTTGCTATAGTCAAAGTTCTTCAAGAGTAACACTTGAGTTTTCTTTGCTCATTTGTTAAGTTGCCGTTGTATCTTGGGAGACTATTGCCCGACAACGTAAAATGATATATACTGAGCAATCTTGTCTTAAAGACAGAGTGCCATCACTCGACTCAGCAAATCACAAGCAGTTTGTAACGTTGTTGATTCCAGTTTTGTTGTAATACTTAGTTTATCCTTTCTAGAAATTTATAATATTTACTTACTTTCTGTTTCCTGCAATTGTTGTAACCCACAGAACTATTGTCATTGATAGTGGTAAGAATTAACTATTATGATCACGTGCTAAAGCGGGGGATAATCATGCAAAGAACATAACTAGATCTTTAACTTGCTGCAACTTGTTGCCATAATTTAACTCGAATTCAAATAATGTTTCCTAGCGCTTATAACATACAGATCTCAACCAAATGTAGCTCATATTCTAACTGACCATGGTAAACGTAAATCTAAAAAAATGGTTTCAGTTTGCATCTTATACATAACAACTTGCCCAACAAACACCGTCCATCCACCACAAATTCTTCGTTGTGGGATTGGATGTGCCCTTATATGGTTTAAGATATGGAGAAAAAAACGAAGGGGCCAACAAGCGTAGATACATTAAAATAATCATGAGAATCAAAGTAAAAAGAATTAAATGTCCTACCTCGATTGAATCAAAATGTATCACTGCACACTTTCTTTCCATTACCATAGTAGCTTAGGTACCATCGAACAAATAACTGCGATCCTATCTATAGATATGTGGTAGGCTTATACCCGAGCTCTTTCTGAGCCAAGCTTATATTTGCAAGAGTAAATTGCACATCTCCATTCCATGGAAACTTCATCACCAATCTCTTAGCTTTTACCTCTAACAACTTCTCCAAAATGATGATAAGAAGGATATGTTCCATTCATCATTACTATTAATAGTTAGCCGGCAATAGAAAAAGCGAATTGACTTTTAAAAAGCTCGTCAAAGGAAATATAATGCATCACAAAAGACAGGACAAAATTGATAATTATTTCCATAATCAAAGTAAATGTGCATAGCGGGAGCTTAGTGCACCGGGCTTCCCTTTTTGTGTAAATATTCATAGTATATTCTACCATAATTGTAGCCTAAATTAAGTCTTGTAAAGATGTATATAATATTACAATGATGGAATAAAATGATGATGGAAAATATTTTCTTCATGGTATCAAGAGCTAAAAATTAACCCTAGACCTAAAATACCCTAAAGCAGCCGACCGTCACCCGTCGGAACCCTAGTTCCGGCAGCCCCAAATATTTTTTCTTTTTTTTCTCCTTCCTTCCTTCGATTTTCTCCTCCTCTTTTCATGTTTCTGTTGGATAACAATGGTCGGCCAAAACAAGTTCCATCTCGCTCTGCCGTAAATAACGTCAAGAACTTCATTCCAGTAATTCTTGAGATGGAAAAAGGGCAATATTCTTGGACGGAGTTATTTAAAAATCATTGCCGCGCATACCAAGTCATTGACCATATTCTTCCTCTAAAGCCTCAATCGTGTGTCATGGAAACCGACAAGTCCACCACCATTGATACAACTCTATGGTCTTGCTTGGATGTTATTTTCCTTCAATGGATTTACGACACCATATCAAACGACCTTTTGCACACTATATTGGAACCAGATTCGACGGCGCAACAAGCATGAGAGCGTTTGCAAAATACTTTTCAAGATAACAAGATTTCTCGTACGGTTTATCTAGAAAATCAATTAATCAATGTCAAAGTGGATGGTTTTCCAAATGTCTCCGCATATTTTCAAGAGTTAAAAATGCTTGCCGATCAACTATCCAACGTTGGTGTACTGGTGATGAATCGAAAGTTAGTTCTCCAATTAATTGCGAGTTTGAATGAACAATATAATGGAGTTCCTACGTTCATTCAACAAAATAATCCATTACAACCATTTTATGAGGCTTGTTCAAGGTTGATTCTTGAAGAAACCTGGAAACTAAAATAGGTGGTGACGGCGGCAAACAATGCCGGCACCGCCCTCCTTTCCACTAACGTGCCTACCGATGATTTTGGACCTCAAAATTCTGGTTCGGGCAGTGGCTGAAATTGACACAACAATGGACCAAAATGGGGTCAAAATCGCAACAATAACAAAGGAAAATATAATGGTGGAAGGGGGCGGGGCCGTGGCGGCAGAAACCACTCCGGTGGAGGCAACAGAGGCAGAATCGACCCCCTTGGGAGCCGCAACAATACAACGGCAGCAGGCAGTGGGGTCAGTTCCTGCTGTGGGACTGGACCCCGCAACAGTGAGCCCCTCCCTGCCCGTACCCCACAACCCAGTGGGCCAGGCCAACCATACCAACCCGGGGTCCTTGGCAATCGTCCACAGCAAGAATTTTCAGCCCATGGACCATCTTCTTCGAGTTATGTTCCAACGGACATCGAGCAAGCCATGAATAATATGACTCTCAATGTTCCAGATGACACATGGTACATGGACACAGTGGCAACCTCACACATGATGACATCTCAAGAAACTCTCTTGTCTTATCTTAATATGAGCAGTAATAAAAATATTGTGGTTGGCAGTGGGCAAGAAATTCTAATTCGTGGTATTGTGCAATTAAACCTTCCCCATTTACCCACCTTTACAGTTAAATAATATCCTACATGCACCCAAACGTTTTAAAAACTTGGTATATGTGTGTCGGTTCACCATTGACAACAATGTTTCTGTTGAATTTGATCCTTTTGGATTTACTGTGAAGGACTTTCAGACATGGATGCCACTAATGAGATGTACTAGCACTGAGGATTTGTATCCCATCACCACTACCACCAATAACCAAGCCACCTCCCGTCAACTTTTGCTGTTCTTTCTGCTACGTTATGGCATAATCATTTGGGACACCCGGGAGCACCTGTGTTAAATTCTCTTAGAAAGAATAAATTTATTTCTTGTAAACAATTTTTAGGATCTCATGTTTGTTAGTCATGCATTTTTGGAAAACATGTTAAATTACTTTTCTCTTTATCTACTTCAAACACTATTATGCCATTTGATATCATGTATAATGACTTATGGACATCCCCAGTTTTAAGTTCGATGGGTCATAAGTATTATATGCTTATTTTGGATGATTACTCTAATTTTCTATCGACATTTTCCATTGGGAAAAAGTCGTAGGTTCACACTATTTTTATGCAATTTAGTACTTTTATCTAAATCCAATTTGAGAAGTCTATTAAATGCTTCCAATGTGACAATGGGAGGGAATTCACAAATGACCAATTTAAGGAGTTTTGCCACAAAAATGGTATGTCATTTCGTCTCTCTTGTCCGCATACTTCTCCTCAAAATGGGAAAGTCGAACGAAAAATACAAATAATCAATAATTTAATTAGCACACTTCCTACCTATTCGTCCATACCACCATCATTTTGGCATCATGCTCTTCAAATGACCACATATCTCTTAAACATTCTCCCTAGCAAGTTACTTTCAAACCTCTCACCCACACAACTTCTTTATCATCGTGTTCCTTCCTACACACATTTGAGGGTTTTCGGGTGTTTGTGTTATCCTCTTTTTCCATCCACAACCATAAATAAACTTCAAGTCCGTTCCACTCCCTGTGTATTTTTGAGATACCCACAAAATCATAGGGGTTATAAGTGTTATGATATGTCTAGTGAGAGAATTATCATCTCTCGTCACGTTATTTTTGATGAGTCCAAATTCATGTTTGCCAACATACACACGTCTTCCCCGCCTTCATATGATTTTTGGACTACGGGCTACATCCAATATTGCAATATCATTTAAAAACCCATATCCACAAGCCCAAATGATGGAGCCCACTGTTCCCTCTCTATCTCTGTCGGTCCAGCACTCTAACCAAACTGGGCCAGCCCAAATAAGAGAGCCCACTGCTCCCTCGCCCTCAGCCTCGGCCTAGTCTATTTACCAAAATCGGTCAGTCCAAATGAGGGAGCCCACTGCTCCCTCGCCCTCAACTTCAGACTAGTCCATTTACCGAAATCGGTCATCCCAAATGAGGGAGCCCACTTCACTCTCTCCCTCTTCACCGAACCAGGTGACTATCCCAATGCCTCAAGCCCAACCGAAGGAGCCCACTGCTCCCACAGTCCAGTGGCAGGCAAGGCCCAATACTCACTCGGCTGAAAATCCAGCCCATAACTATCTACTACCCCAACAGTCCATTTTGGCCCCATCCCGGTCCATTGAAACACGTGCCATGCATGGGATTTTTCGGCCTAAGCGTTATTTTAATATGATGCCTGTCCAACCATCCCCGATTTCCCGAAATCCGAAAGCTGCCTTATCGAACCCAAATTGGAAGGTTGCCATGTTAGATGAAATTGATGCTCTTATTAAAAATAAGACATAGGAGTTGGTGCCCCGTCCTTGTAATGTAAACATAATACGTTCTATGTGGATTTTTTGTCATAAAAAAGAAATTTGATGGTTCCTTTGAGAGGCACATAGCCCATCTTGTTGGTGATGGAAAGTCTCAGTAGGTTGGAGTGGATTATGATGAAAGTCTCAGCATGTTATAACGTGTTTGTTGGATTTGTTTCCACATTGGGCTTCTCACATAGCAAATACGATCAGTATTTGTTTATTTATCAACAAGGAATGACATGGCATGCCTTATTCTCTATGTGGATGACATCATCCTTACAACGTCATCTGATTCTCTTCGCCGGTCAATTATTTCCCTTCTTGCATCTGAATTTGCTATGAAGGATTTGGGTCCTTTGAACTATTTTTTGGGCATTGATGTAACTCAACATGCATATGGTCTATTTCTTTGCCAACGAAAATATGCTGAGGAGATAATTGACAGAGTCGGCATGTCTTTATGTAAGTCGTCACCTACACCGGTGGATATCAATGCTAAGTTAAGTAACTCTTCAGGGTCTCCATACGGTAATCCGACACATTATCACAGTTTAGCAAGGGCACTGCAATATCTCACTTTTACAAGTCCAGATATCTCATTTGATGTTCAACATATATGTTTGCATATGCATGACCCGAAGAAGGAACATATGGGTGCTCTCAAATGAATTCTGCGGTATATTCAAGGTACTCTTGATTTTGGCTTACATATATACAAGTCAGTCATTTCTGATCTCACATCGTATACCGATGCTGATTGGGGTTGATGCCCGTATACCAGACGCTCCTCCTCGGGTTATGTGTATTTCTCAGAGATAATTTGATCTCGTGGTCGTCAAAGTGCCAACCCACACTATCTTGATCTAGTGCTGAAGCAGAATATAGAGGGGTAGGAAATGTTGTCTCTGAATCATGTTGGCTCTGTAATCTGTTATTGGAGCTCCATTGTCCAATTAAAAAGGAAACCGTAGTTTATTGTGATAATGTGAGTGCAATATATCTATCTGAGAATCTTGTACAACATCAACACACCAAACATATAGAGATGAATATTTTATTTGTCCGTGAAAAAGTTGCACGTGAAAAAAATCCGTGTTCTCCATGTCCCGTCCCGCTATCAGATTGCTGATATATTCACAAAAGGTCTTTCTCGCGTACTCTTTGATGACTTCAGGGACAGTCTCAGCGTACGAAAGCCTCCCTCTAAGAGTGCGGGGGAATGCTAGATTATGGAAATAATAATCAAAGTAAATATTTTATATTAAGTGTGTAAATATTCTTAGTATATTCTACCATAATTGTAGTCTAAATTAAGTCTTGTAAAGATTATATAATTGAAGGGTGTCAAAAGCTACTGAAAGTAGAAACAAGAGATGAATTAAATCGAATGTCAATTCTATTTTCGAATGTCAGCGATAATGTCGCCTGACACACGTGACAACACTTCGATAAAACAGAAAACCTTTAAGAGTAAAATGCAGCGGAAAAATAAAGAACACAAATGTTTATATTTTCATAAGTTATACGTTGATATAGTTATTATGATGGTCAATGACCAGAAGTATTGTATATATATTATATACAAAATTACAAATTCCTTTCTTTACAGATTTACAATATAAAATGGAAAGGAATTAAAAATTGAAGTCGCAGATGACTTCTGCCTGAAAAATCTAACTACGTAGACATAGACAACCTCTCATTACAATCGTTCCATACAAAACTAATCTAGAATCTAAACAGCAATTGTAATGTTGGACAGAACGTTGTCGACACACTCAGGCAACACTTGTGATCCATATTTCTGGGTTGATATCCCGAGAGTTCTTTTGGTATTTTTGCAGTCTAATTCTGAATGATCGATTCACTGTTGTGGCCTCTCTATTTATAGTAGAGAGTCTTCTTTGAAAAGCTCATAGATCAGTTGAGGATGTTGAGGGAAAGGTGGGCAACTGATGTGTTTGTTGGAGAAGATCATGGAGTCAAAATCTCAACAACTTTGACTTGTTCTTCACTCGACTTCTTCCCTAAGCTTTTACTCTTTCTCCCACGTTTTACACAGCTTCATTTCACCAAGCCTAAGTCATTTTTACCCCACAGTAAAATATTAATGCTTAACGTGAAGTAAGGCAAAACTGTTATAAAAAAATATTGGTCTGAATGTTTTGACATTTGTTCCAACATTTTTATACATTCAAATAAATCCTTTAGAAGATATGTTGGGTCAAATTTCACAACACCAAACCAAACATTAACAATCTCCCCCTTTTTGCCTTTCTTCACAAAACATATTAGACACTATAAAAACGACTTAGTGCATTGTCACAGAAGTTGTCCAACACTTGTGATTACTGACAAGCTCCCCTTAACCTGTGATAGCATACAAGCAAACATGTGTATACCATTCTATAGGATTAGAAAAAATAAGAATATATATACCCACATCATCCACTATATACAAAACCAAGATAGAAATAAACCATTGTCAACAAATATCCACATCAATCCATTAAAACATTTAACAACCATTTACAGTATAACCTCGATAAATGAATACCTTCAGGACTAGAAAAAAATATCTGTTTAGCGAGGTTATTTATTTATTTATCGATAAATGAATATATTATTCATTTATCGATAAATGAATATTTATTCATTTAGATAGTATTTTTACATTTTATTTTATTTTTTTCTTATGATTAGTATTTTTACATTTAATGTACAAATGTACCTAGAGGGTAATGGTCAAAATTCTTATGAAAAACTTAATTACATTCATTTTCTTTATACTCTAGATTAAGAATACATGCACTATACATGTGGACTAAGTACAATGTACTAACATTCATGTACTAATAAGATTGTATGTATAGAATACTTAGAGTCTAAGAAAATATACTTAACCTACACTACAAACTATATATAGTTCTAAAATCTTAGTTTTATAAAGAATCCATACTACTGTATCTTTCTTAATCTTCAATTTAATGGCTTCCAATCATTAGTTAAAATCAATAACAAAAACAACTTTAACCGACCAGATAAGGAGGGCCATATGTGAGCATAAGAAGGAACATCCAAGTATTAACCAAAAAGATATGCAAGCATGGTTGAAACAAAAGTTTGATTTGGTTACTAGCCAAACCACAATATCAAATACTCTCAAAAGATCATCTGAATATTTGTCGGATGAGATGAAAAATAGCGATGTTAAGAGGCATAAGTCAGCTAAGTACCCCGATTTAGAGAAAGCTCTATATGAATGGTTTCTTCAAAGACAAGAGAAAGTGAATATGTCAGGAGAAATGATCCAAAGTAAAGCAAAAGAGCTTTTGCAGAAAATGTATAGTGAAACAAATCCAGAATTCAGCTTTTCTAGTGGATGATTAGAACGTTTCAAGGAAAGATATTCAATCAAGTCTTATCGACGATGCAGTTATGGAATTTGCTACAGACAAAAAAATTATTGAGTCCGTACTAAATGATGAGAATGATCCTGAACCAGATGATAGTAGTGTCATACCAAATGTGTCATCAAAAGATGTCTTTCAAACAGTAGTCACCATACAAAATTACTTGCTACAACACGCGAAAAATATTCTAGAAGTTGTGCATGGATTACAAAAAATTAAGGATGGGATGCATTATGGTGGAAGGAAAAAAACAAACAACTTTAGATGCATATTTTGAGAAGAAATGACTTCTTATATGAACATTGTTGATTGGATGAAATATTTTCGTTTATTATATATACATATTTTTTATGGAATTTAGTGATTATTCACTTATGTTTACATGGAGCCTTTACAGACTCAAATTTTTTTATTCATTAATGCATTTAGAGAGGTTATTCATTTAGCCCCTTTGCCCAAGTCGAGACCGGAGAAAATTATTCATATGGCAAGGTTATTCATTTATCGAACATTCATTTATCGAGGTTATACTGTATAGCTAAGTTTTAACAACATCGTTCAGCTTCCTCCTTGCCCATCACACAACAACATCAGCTATCTACTTCTGCATAACAACTTCAGCTTCAACTCTCAGCCTCTTTAGCAACACTTTCCTTCCAAAAACTTCTTCTTTTTGCACCGCAGCATCAACACCTTCTTCAGCAGCATCAACATCTTCACTATCTTGTGCAGCTTCAGTTTATTCCCTCTGCACAGAAGTTTCTCCCCCTTTTTGTGAAGAAAGCAAAAGCAGATAATGGTCCCTGGCTTGTACCAATGCATCTCTGGCAACATCAACCTCAGCAATTTGTTGATTGATTTTCGCAATTTTCTCCACAAGCCAATTTGTAGACAGTGTAGACTGTCTTGGACCATTGTTGTCCAGAATGTTGGTGACATTTCTGGCAACATTTTCACTTCCAGCTTCCTTCTTCCAGGGTAAGTCGATGACTCTTTCCTTGCTCTTCAAAATTGCTTGGTTTATAGTGTAAAGCTCAAGAGCCTTCCCTAAAGTGTCTTCTCTCTTGGGCTCAAAGCCTTGGGTAGTTAATACTTATAGATCCAAGAGGGAAAATGAAGGATTAAAGTTGAATCTTTTTCAGCCAAGTTGGCCACTTAATAAAAGATTATTTTTCCTAAATCAACTTTGAATCATTTCCCAATTTTAAACAGCATGAAGGCTTGTTCAGATGTCACAACTGTCATTTAAGGAGGGAAGCCAATTGTGAATAGCAATTTTGTGGAGGGTGGAAAATATAGCTGTTAGTTTGGAGGCTGGACATCTAGGGATCTATTTCTTCATTATACCTCCAGTGAGGTATTCAATCATTCTATCCCTAGATTCTGTTACTCGTTCTGCATTCCTCATTCTTGCATCAGTATCAAGTCCCATTCATTGATTTATAATTGAGGGTGTAAATTGATACATCTTGTTATAGAGATATACCTTCCCAAATTTATTTGAGGAGGTATCCTCTATAGCAGAGTTTAAGTTAGCATAAAACAACCTTATTATCTCATCAACATATGGTTCTTTTTCAGTAACAGAGCCAAGAAGTTTTCTATCCTTTAAGAATTCTACCAAGCCATATTTAGCACATGAATCAATATCTAACACTCTCTTGGGCCTAATTACTCTATTCTTATAAAAGTTCCACTTATTATGTTTAGCTTTAGAATAGAATTTATCGGAGAAATCAGATACCTCTGTGTCTGAATGAGACATGGCCGCACTCTCTGATTCTGTACTGTTGGAGGATGAAGGTATTTGTGTCTCTTCTAATGTTGTCTGAGATGTTGTGGCATCTGCTGCAACATTTGGAGCAGAACTCGACTGTGCAGATCTGGGAACTTCCTTCGGAAGGAATCATTTCAATGGGGTTTCATCAGGGATTTCCTTTTCTTGAGACACATTTTGTTGTATCGAAGCAGATGGTTCTTCATCAGTGGAGAAAACCGATTCCGCACTTTCACTATCACTGCTCGAGTAGGTGGGTTTAAATGTTTCATAGTTAGTCCTTTTGCTACTTGAATCTTCTTGGACTATTTTCTCGAATACTCTACTCGATCGGCGAGTAAGAAAGGGAAATGACCTGGGCCTCTTATCTAAAGATGTAAAATCTATAGTTTCATCGATATCTATGGGGTTGTTGTTATCTCCAGGATAGCTGATATCTAAAGGTTCATCAAAACCTTTAAACACTATTGCTTTAGAAAGATCCTCAGAGAGATTTAAGGAAGAGGATTGGCCCGGTTGTTGAGGTGTGTTTGAAGGAGGGCTGATGCTCATAGGAGTGTTGGATGAAATGTTGGCTGCCATAGGTAGTGACACTGGAGAAGTTTCCATTGGTGAGAATTGAGGAGAGGGTTTTGAGGAATTAGGGTTTGTGAAAGTGATTGGAGTTTGATTTGGTGTTTCCATCTGGTAGGAAGGGTTATACCTGAGGTGTGATCCCCCTCTTTTTTGTTTTTAGGGAAAAATCGGAAATGAAAAAATTTTGCAAATGAGAGGAATATTTATATACATGGCAAATTTTTCTAGGCAACAAAAATCCCTTAGTTTTAGGTATTTCAATTTTACACAATAACTTACACCTATGATTTTGGGATAAAAAGATAAACATCACGGTAGGAATTTAATTTAGTCTTAGCATTTTAAAGTTTGAAATTCCTATTAAAACAAGGCATAAAAATAGGAAAAAATCTGATTTTTCCGAAATCAGTTAAGAACAACATCCTAACAAATATCACAATATGAAAATGTCAACAACAATGTTGCCAACATTTTGGACGACACAAGTATTTTGATCCCTCAAGAATTTTTCATTTTGGCAACAAATCAAGACACGTTTTATACGTATGTTTATGTGTTTAACCACTGGACCAATGTAACATTTTTTCATCGTGTCCTTGATCTAATCATAAAACAAATACAAAAGAATTTTTTTTCTCGTGTCAAAAAAAATAAGAATACTTATTTAGTATTCTTAAAATTCTTTTTCAGCATTTGATACTCCTATAGAATAGGAACGATATCTTTTCAAGAGCTTTGCCCATTTTGCACAATTGTCAAATGTTTGTATAGGCTTTGCCTATTTTGATACTCCCCTTTTATGATATATATATTTATTTATATATCATCGCAGAGAACGGTATCACGTTGGATCCACATTCTTAATGAAGGATCATGCTTGAGTGACCAAAAGTTATGCACCATACAACAACAAAAATCATCAGTGATATTACATAGGTAAATATCACCCGAAATGTTAGATAATGTTTCAGCCGACATTCACCAAAAATGCCTTCTTTTTAGAGATTACACAGACCAAGAGATTTCTTCAAACTAGAAAATCTCTCATGATCCAAAGCTTTTGTAAAAATGTCAGCTAGTTGATGAAGAGTGTCAACATGTTTAATTTTAACTAGCTGTTTTTCAACTAAATCTCTTAAAGTGATGTCTAATATCAATATGTTTTGTACGTGAGTGCTGAACTGGATTTTTGAAAATATTTATAGCACTCAAATTATCACAATACAATATCAAAACGTTACTAGAAAAACCATAGTCGTCTAACATGTGTCTTAGCCATATTAATTGAGAGAAACAACTTTCAGCTGCTACATATTCAGATTCAACAGTTGAAAGTGAGACACAATTTTGTTTACGACTATACTATAAAACAAGATTATTGCCAAGATAAAAACATCCCCCACTTGTACTTTTTCTATCTTCCACATCTCCAGCCCAATCCAAGTCATTGAATCCTATTAAGTTAGGATTAGTGTCTTTGGAATTCCAAATTCTCAACTCACATGTACCAGTAACATATCGAATAATACGTTTCACGACATTTAAGTGGGATATTTTGAGACAGGCTTGAAAACGGACACACACACAAACACTAAACATAATATATGGGCGACTAGAAGTAAGGTAAAGAAGGCTACCTATCATAGATCGATATAATGTTGGGTTGCCATTCTCACCAATATTATCCTTACATACCTTCTGTGACGAACCCATTGGCATCTTCATTTGTTTAGCGTTCTCCCAACCAAATCTCTTGACTTGATTCTTGACATATATACTCTATGAGATGAAAATTCCATCACCACTTTGCTTTAGCTGTAAGCCGAAGAAAAAAGTTAGTTCCCCAATCATGCTCATTTCAAATATTGATGACATAGCTTCAACAAATGAATTTAGGTACGATTGTGAGGTCGACCCAAAAACTATGTCATCTACATAGATTTGAGCAATTATAATATCTACACCGTGTCGTTTAATAAATAAAGTACAATCAGCTTTGCCACAGTTAAAACCAAATTCAAGAAGAAAGATAGTTAAACGACCATATCATGCATGAGGAGCTTGTTTCAACTCATACAAAGCCTTTTTAAGCTTGTATACATAGTGTGGATGGTAAAGATCTTCAAATCCTTTTGGTTGTTCAACATAGATTTCCTTATCTAGATAACCATTTAAGAATGCACCTTTTACATCCATTTGGTGTAGAGTAATTTTCAGACAACGAGCAATAGCAAATAAAAGTCTAATTGACTCAATTATATCCATAGGTGAGAAGGTTTTGTCATAATCGATTCCTTCAACCTGAGTATATCCTTATGCAACTAGACGAGCTTTGTTTCTGACAATTGTTCCCGATTCGTCTAATTTATTTTTGAGAAACCACTTAGTTCCAATTATATTTGTATTGTTTGGACGTGGAACTAAGTCCCAAACTTCATTTCGAGAGAATTGTTTAAGTTCTTCTTGCATTTCTTGAATCCAAAAATTATCTTTAAGTGCTTCTAAAACATTTTTTTGGTTCTAATATAGATATAAAACAAGAAAGACTAACATCTTGGTATATGGTAGTCATACACACATACCTTACCATATCTCTGTAGTTGAGTGATTTTTTCCCTCTTGTTTTAATTCCTTTAAAAACTCCTCTATCACCTGGCCTATTGGATGATTTTTCCTAATCCTTGATGAGAGGTCCCTTTGAACTTGATCTAGCAATTCAACATTTGACTCCTCATCCTTGGCCTCTATGATCTCTATTTCAGGTTCAGATGTTGCTTCGGGTGTGGAAACATTTGGGGCAACATCTGATTCTTCAGCAGTCTGCACATTTTTTGTTGGATATCTTGAATAATGTAATCCGTAAGTCTGTTAATATTTCAGATATCGTAATATCTAATTTAACGTCTTCCAGTGATCATTTCCAGGATTACGAGTAAACCTAGCCAACTTATTAACTAGATAAGCGATATCGGGTCGGGTGCAGTTTGTAATATACATTAAACTACCAATGACCTGCGCATATCGCTCTTGGGATACGAGTGCACCACGATTCCTATCAATTCTATGATTCATATCCATTGGTGACTTCATAGGGGGACTGTCAAATACATCAAATTTCCTCAAAACATCTTCAATGTAATGAGATTGAGATAAGACCAGTCCGTCAGATGTCTTAGAAATCTTAATTCCTATGATTACTTCTGCAATACCCATATCCTCCATGTCTAAACATTGTTCAACATAATCTTGGTTTCTAGGATCAAGTTTAGACTACTTCCGGTAATGAGCATGTCATCTACGTGAAGACATATCATGACAAATGAGTCAGAGTTTCCTTTTATATAGATACATTTATCACATTCATTTATGGAGGAACCTTTTGATAATAAAGTATTGTCAAACTTTTCATGCCATTGTTTCGGAGCTTGTTTGAGTTAGTACAGAAACTTAACAAGTTGACATACTTTCTTTTCTTGTCCTAGAATTACATACCCTCGGGTTGTTCCATGTATATTTCCTCTTCTAACTCTCCATTTAGGAAGGCTGTCTTAACATCCATTTGATGTATCTCAAGGTCATGCAAAGCTGCTATGGCTATGAATACCCTTATGGACGTTAATCTAGACACAAAAGAGTATGTGTTGAAGTAATCGAGGCCTTCCTTTTGTCTGTAGCATTTGACTACTAATATGGCCTTATACTTATCAATAGTTTCATATGCTTTGTACTTTATTTTGAGTATCCACTTGCAACGCAAAGGTTTCTTCCCTGAGGAAGGTCAACCATTTCCTAAGTATGGTTCTGCATGATGGAATCTATTCGCTTTCTATAGCTTCTTTCCAAAGCGGTGCTTCTGTAGTTGACAATGCTTTATTAATTGTCCTTTGTTCATTTTCAGCCATATAGGTTAGAAAATCTGGCCCAAAGGTTTTGTCTTTTTTGTCCCTTTTGCTCCATCTTGGTTCAACCTCTGGAACCCCTAAGTTCTGTAGATCAGGAACATTAAATTTCGGATAATCAATAACTTCTGAGTCCTATAGATTTGGAACGTCTAGTTCCGGATAATCAAAAATTCCCGGGTCTTGTTGATTTTGAGCATTTTGTTCATAACTTTGTTTTTGCGAAATTATTTCTTTTTTCTTTCGAGGAAAGGTCTGTTCAAATAATTCAACATTCCTTGACTTCATGAATGTACCCTCATGGATATCAGGTATCTCTGACTTATACACTAAGAAGCGATAAGCACTACTGTTATTTGCATATCCGATAAATATGCAATCTACAGACTTAGGTCCAATTTTGACCTATTTTGGTTTAGGTACTTCGACCTTTGCCAAAAAGCCCAACACTTTCAAATATTTGTAAGTGAGTTTCTTTCCTTTCCATGATTCATATAGAGTTTTATCCTTACTCTTATGCGGAACTCTATTGAGAATTATAGTAGCGGTAAGAATCGTTTCGCCCTACATATTTCGGGCTAAAATCAGAATTGATAAGTAAAGCATTCATAATTTCCTTTAACGTACGGCTTTTGCGCTCGACAATACCGTTATACTCAGGTGATTAAGGAGCGGTCGTTTGATGAACAATGCCGAATTGAGCACAATATTCTTCAAAGGGAGCTACATATTCTCCCCCTCTATCACTACGAATTACCTTAATCTGTAGATTTAGTTGATTTTCAACTTCTGCTTTATAATATTTAAATGCTTCAAACGCTTCATCTTTACTTTTCAATAAGTAAACATAACAATACCTTTTACTAACATCAATGAAAGTCATAAAATACTTGTTCCCCCTCTAGTTTGCACAAACTTTAAATCACATATGTCGGTGTGAATAAGTTCTAGAGGAGCGGTGTTTATTTCGATTGAATGGAAATACGATTTGATTAATTTTGCCTCTACGCACACCTCACATTTATGTTGAGGGTTTATGTCAAAGGAAGGCAACAATTCCAACTTTACTAACTTTCTAATGGATTTGTAGTTAACGTGTTCTAATTTATGATGCCATAAATTAGAGAATTCAAACAAGTAAGTAGAAGGCTTTATTTCATTAGATGAACGGACTACAGACATAGTATTCATATTGAATAGGTCGTCACACGCGAAGCCCCTTCCTTCAAATATACCATTCTTAGTTATTACAAATTTGTTAGACTCAAAAACTAGTCTAAAGCCAGCCTTGACCAACAATGGCCCTAAAACCAAATTCTTGCGGATATCAGGGACGTGCATCACTTCCTTTAGAGTAAGCTCTTTGCCTGAAGTCATTTGAGGACAACTTTTCAAACCCCTTGCACTTCAAAGGCATCGTCGTTGCCCATGAACAATTTTTTGCCCATGATTGGGGCGTAAGAAGAGAATGCACTCTTGTTAGAGCAGATGTGACGGGTTTCACCCGTGTCTATCCACCATTGCCTTGGATTCACCGCTAAATTTGCCTCCAGCACTACAGCCGAGAAATACACAATCAT
This sequence comes from Anisodus acutangulus, assembly GCA_029783415.1. NCBI lineage: Eukaryota > Viridiplantae > Streptophyta > Magnoliopsida > Solanales > Solanaceae > Anisodus > Anisodus acutangulus. The sequence goes on along the minus strand of CM056491.1, from coordinate 33,022,129 downwards.
GTCGTCAAGGTTCGAAGGACCACCCTCATCTTGTACAACGTTAACCTTGGCCTTGCCTTTGTTCTTAGCATTTTCCTTCTGCTCTATCTTCAGTTTGCATAACTATTTGATCATATGGCCAGGCTTTACAGAGTGATGGCAGTTTCCTTTGAACTTCTCCATCATTTGGCTTTTGCCGTCTCCCTAGTACTTGCGCTTTTTTGTTAGTGTTTCCCTTCGAATCAACCAGATTCGCCTTTGCCTCCATTGGCTGTTTTCCCTTAGATATAGCCCTTTTATTGTCCTCGTGTATTTGCAATTTGACAATATGATCTTCAAACCCCATTTCCTTTGTCTTTAGTTTGAGATAACTCATGAACTCGTTCCAAGAGGGAGGTGATTTCTCAATCAAAGACGCAACCAGAAATTGGTAGTTTGGTTTCATTCCTTCCAAATCCAGATGATGAAGAATCATTTGAAACTCCTGGATTTGGGACATCACTGATTTACCATCCACCATTTGAAATTTCAGAAACTTTCCAACGATGAACCTTTTAGTACCCGCATCCTGTGCGTTGTACTTTTACTCGAGTTTCTCCGACAACTCCTTTCCCGTCTTCACGATGCAATACACAGTATAGAGTGTATCCGAGAGACCATTCAGAATGCAGTTTTTGCACATGAAATCACTATGATTCCAGGCATTTAGTGTTAACTTCAAGGCATTTGTGACCTGGATATCTTGGCCCACTTCAGTCGTTATGTTAGACTGAGTGTCCACTGCATCCCCACCAGAAGGAGGATCTTCTATTAGAAAGCGTGACAGGCTCAATGTAGTGAGATAGAATAACATCTTTTGTTGCCATCTCTTGAAATTGGTAACTAGAAACTTTTTTGGGCGTTCTTAGAAACTGGCAGGAGCAGGGACAATAACATTCCCTTGAGTGGCAGCAGCAGAACCAGAACCAGAAGCAAGGTTTGAAACATACATCTTTCGAACACTCAGAAAATTTTTGTCTTAAAATTGTAGATATAAATGGCGTCGGAAAGGTTAAACAGAACAAAAGTTGAGTCGAGAGATGATTTTCCGTCTATAAGATAAAATTTCCCCGTATATATGGTTTTACGGTAATGGACAATAGTGTCACAATATAAAACAATAACAATCAACAATACAAAGCAAGTAAGGTTGATTCTAGCGAAGAAAATGAATATAGAATAGATTGCTGAAGAGGAGATGGTTTGTGTGTTTCTGTAATCTCTTTTTCTCTCTTTTATAACTGAACAAAAGGGTTTAATTTATAGAAAAGAAGAGGGTGTTTCTGATTGTTGAATTCATATTAGTTGCAACGTTTCAGAGTTGTTGCAAAAAAGAAAGCCCATGACCCGAGCCGGACCGACGGGCGGGCGACGACGGCGCGCGTGTGGGGCTTATACCCGAACCCATGCTCACCTTAGGTCCTCCCTCTTCTTAACACATGGGTTACCCCTTTGAGTCCCAAACCATTACTCAAAACTAGATTTTATATAGTGCTTAATCCTTTCATCTTCTACCTATGTGGGAGATTTGTTATTTGGCCAAAACAATCCATCTATTCATGTCTCAAAACACCTTACTTTGTGTACCAATATCTCTTTCATTTCTTAACGAAATTTGACGATACTTGGCACTAATATCATCTACTCATTTAGTAGATTAGGCATGTGCGAAGAAATGATGTTTCCGACATGCGGGGCCCACGTGTTTAATTCACTAAAGACGGGAAAAACTCAATCCCACGTAGTTAAATTTCCAACAATATTCCTCCCCGTTCTCTTCAAGATACCCAACGATTAGCCTCGCATGCCTTCCTACTTTATCTCCTCTATCATTGCCTTTGTCTATTACTTCATTTTCATTCTTAGTGGGACCTTGTATATTTCCTGTGAAGGTTTTTTCAAATATATACGACCAGAAGACAAATATAATAGTTATTTGGTTAAATTATGAACAAAGATATAAAATAAGTTAATCCCTCTGCGGTGTTTTTGAAGACTACGGACATGACGAACACGACAAGTGGTTGTTGCTCGATAAGCTCTTCTATGCTTTTTTTGTCCGTGTCTTCCTGTACTCGCTCAAATTTCTTTATCTTAACAGGCTCCTATGCACAAATTACAGAAGTTAGACAAATTTCTTACAAATAAACAACAAATAAATAGTGCATTAAGCAGTTTACTAACCACATCTGGTGGGCATTGATATTCACCTCTTGCCTCAGTGAATTTATATTTGTTTTCTTCAATTATATCATGATCAATAAGGCGTACAAATTTGTGTGGATCATGGTATAATTGAAGAAAATAAATATAAATTCACTGAGGCAAGAAGTGAGTATGAATGCCCATCAGATGTTGGTTAGTAAATTGCTTAATGCACTATTTATTTATAAGAAAATTGTCTAACTTCTGTAATTTGTGCATAGGAGCCTGTTAAGATAAAGAAATTTGAGCGAGTACCGAAGACATGGACAAAAAAAGCATAGAAGAGCTTATCGAGCAACAACCACTTACTAGCCGTATTCGTCATGTCCTTAGTCTTCAACAACACCGCAGAGAGGTTAACTTATTTTATATCTTTGTTCATAATTTAATCAAATAACTATTAAATATTTGTCTTCTCATCATATATATTGTTGGAAATTTACTAAATGTGGAATTAAGTATATCCCAATAATTTATGACTCGAACAATTGGGCCCGCACGTCGGAAACATCGTTTTCAAATACGTATACACGTATTGCCAAGTATCACAAATTTCATTAGTGAAAGAGATATTGGTACGTATGTAATACGTTTGAGACATAAAATTATGGACGGTTATTGGCCAAATGACAAAGTATTCAATGTTGGTAAAGGAAGAAAGAAGTGTAAGATGAAATGAGTCGGAAATTGCCGCGGAGCCGTGAAGGGCCGCGGCGCCACAACCGTCGGAGCCACGGCGCCGCAAAATGGTTGATCAGCTACTGGAGCCGCGGCACTTCGGAGGCAGATTGCTGCGACGGGAAGTTGAAAAAATCTGACGTTTGGGCTGGTTTTGGAGCATTGATTCTCCATTACTTGCAACATGAATTCAACCATTATTTGGCTGAATGTAACCCCTCATTCAAGTGCAATTACATGGATATTGAAGGTCATTAGTTGGCTAGGTGAGGGGTCTTCTACTTACACTATAAATTGAGGCCTTTGGCTCAATTGAACAACACTCAACACTTAGAAAAATACTCCAGATTTTCTGATTCTTCCTCTCTAGCAAAGTCACTATACTCAAAGTTCTTCAAGAGTAACATTTGAGTTTCCTTTGTTCACTTGTTAAAGTTGTTGTAATATCTTGGGAGACTATTGTTCAATACCGTAAAAGGATATATACGGGGCAATATTGTCTTAAAGACAGAGTGCCATCATTCGACTCAGCAAATCACACAAGTAGTTTGTAAGGTCTTGATTTCCAGTTTTATTGTAATAGTTTATTTATCCTTTCTACTATTGTAATAGTTATTTACTTCCCGTTCTCTACAACAATTGTATCCCAACAATTTTAAGACAAGATTTGGTTGTAAGTAACTAAGTTAGAAAAATGACTGGTACAAATCAAACTGCTTCTGATTCTGCTGCTGCTGCTCAAGGCAATCACATTGTTTTCCCCACTGCTCAAGGCACTCCTAATGCCTTTCCGGTGGCTCAAGGCCCATCCAACACCTTTGCTGCCACTCAAGGGAATGTTGCCGCTCCTCCACCCGCTGGATTTCACCATGAACTCCCTGAAAAGTTCACGGAGACAAACTTCAAAAGATGGCAACAAAAGATGCTTTTCTATCTAACTGTTATGGGAATGACACATTTCCTAACAGAATATTCTCCACAAGATGGAGATGAAATGAATCCTTCTCCTTCTGAAGCGGGCGAAGGGGGCCTAGGTATCCATGTCATTAATGGCATGAAGATGGTTCTTGATACATGGAGTCATAGTGATTTCATGTGTAAGAATTACATATTGAACTGCTTGTCAGACCCTCTCTACACGGTGTATTAAACCGTTGGCGCTGCCAAATAGTTGTGGGAGAAGCTACAAAAGAAGTACAACACACAAGATGCAGGTACTAAGAAATTCATCGTTGGGAAATTTCTGAAATTTCAAATGGTGGATAGTAAGACAGTGGTGTACCAAGTCCAGGAATTCCAAATGATTTTACATCACCTGGATTTGGAAGCTATGAAGACAAACGAGCAGTTTTTTGTTGCATCACTGATTGAAAAGTTACCTCCTTCATGGAATGAGTTTATGAGCTACTTAAAGCTCAAGACAATGGAGATGACCTTTGAAGAACTTATTATCAAACTCCAAATTCAGGAAGATAATAAGAAGGTCATGCTTAGGGGTAAACAACCCGCTGAGGCAAAGGCAAATATGGCTGAGGCCAAAGGGAACCTAAGCAAGAAGCGGAAGTTCCAGAAAGACGGCAAGACCCAAGCAACGGAGAAGTTCAAAGAAAACTGTCACCACTGTGGGAAACCTGATCATATGATCAAAGACTGCCGCAAGCTCAAGACTGAGCAACAAGAGAAGGCCAAGGCTAAGGGCAAGGCTCAGGTTAAGGTTGTCAAGGACCAGTTTCTGGACGACATGATTGAGGAGTTCTCAACGGTGGTGCTAGAAGAAAACTTGGTTAAGAATCCTATGCAATGGTGGATGGACACAGATGCTACAAGACACATCTGTTCCAACAGAGATGCCTTCTCTACTTATACACCAGTTACAAACAAGAAGCTGTTCATGGGCAACAACGTATCCTCTGACGTGCTGGGGGTAGGAAAGGTAGTCCTGAAGATGACTTATGGAAAGGAGCTCACTCTGAAGGAAGTGATGCATGTTCCTGAGATTAGAAGAAATTTAATTTTAGGTCCTTTATTGGTTAATGCTGGTTTTAGACTAGTGTTTAAGTCTAATAAATTTGTAGTCACTAAGAATGGAACGTTTGTGGGAAGAGGATTTGTTTGTGAACGCCTCTTCAAAGTGAACATCATGTCTGTATTACGTAAAAGAAAAAATATTGAAGCCTCTTCATCTTACTTGCTTGAGTCCTCTAATTTATGGTATCATAGATTAGGACATGTCAACTACAAATCCATCCAAAGGTTGGTAAAGTTGGAGTTGTTGCCGTCTATCGACGTAAACCCTCAACATAAGTGTGAGGTGTGCGTAGAGGCAAAACTCACAAAGCTTCATTTTTGATCCATCGAAAGAAATACCGCTCCTCTAGAACTTATTCACACCGATATGTATGATTTAAAGTTTGCACCAACTAAGGGGGGGGGGAACAAGTACTTTGTGACATTAATTGATGATAGCACAAGGTATTGTTACCTTTACTTGTTGAAAAGTAAGGATGAAGCCTTTGAAGCGTTCCGACATTACAAAGCAGAAGTTGAGAACCAACTAAGCTTGCGGATTAAATCCATTTATAGCGATAGATGGAGAGAATATGTAGCGCCATTTGAGAAATATTGTACCGAAACGAGCATTGTTCATCAAAAGATGGCTCCATACTCACCTCAGTCGAACGGTGTGGCAGAACGTAAGAACCGCACATTAAAGGAAATGATGAATGTCTTGCTTATCAATTCCGTTCATCCCCAACACATGTGGGGAAAAGTTGTCCTTACCGCTAATACGATTCTTAACAGAGTCTCACATAAGGGTAAGGAAAAAACTCCATATGAATCATGGAAAGGAAAGAAACCTACATATAAATATTTATAGGTGTGGGGTTGTCTGGCAAAGGTTAAAGTACCCAAGCCAAAGCAGGTCAAGATTGGGCCTAAGACTGTAGATTGTCTATTCATCGAATATGCAAATAACAGTAGTGCTTATCGCTTCTTAGTGCATAAGTAAGATATTCTAGATATCCATGGAGGTACAATCATGGAATCAAGAAATGCTCAATTCTTTGAAGGTATCTTTCCTAGAAAGGAAAAAGACATAACCTCTCGCAAACGAAGTTATGAACAAAGCTCTCAGGAACAGGGAGTCGTTGACGGCCCGGATCTAGATGGTTCAGATCTAGTGGATCTCGAGGTGGCTGAATATCCCGAATCTAGTGTTCCAGATTCTCAAAATTTAGAGACTCCAGAGATGGAACTAAGGCGAAGTAAAAGGGCCAGGAAGGATAAATCCTTCGGTCCTGACTTTGTAGCTTATATGGTTGATGATGAACCAAGGACAATTGTTGAAGCATTGTCAAATCCAGAAGCACCACTCTGGAAAGAAGCTATTGAGAGTGAAATAGGCTCCATTCTGCATAACCATACTTGGGAGTTGGTTGATCTTTCTCCGAGAAATAAACTGTTGGGTTGTAAGTAGATACTCAAATGAAAGTATAATGCAGATGGGTCTATAGATAAGTACAAAGCTAGGTTGGTAGTCAAGGGCTATCGGCAGAAAGAATGTCTTGACTACTTTGACACGTACTCCCCAGTATCTTGGATGACGTCCATACTGGTATTCATTGCGATCGCAGCGTTGCGTGACCTTGAGATACATCAAATGGATGTCAAGACAGCCTTCCTAAACGGTGATTTGGAAGAAGAAATTTGTATGGACCAACGCGAGGGGTATGTGGTTCAAGGGCAAGAGAAGAAAGTCTGTCGGCTTGTCAAATCTCTGTACGGGCTGAAACAAGCTACGAAGCAATGGCACGAAAAAATTGATAGTACTCTGCTATCGAAGGGTTTTGCCATTAATAAATGTGACAAATGTGTCTACATGAAAGGTAACTCTGACTCGTCTGTTATGATATGCATGTATGTAGACGACATGCTGATCACATGGAGCAGTTCTAGCATAATTCTAGAGACTAAGAACATGTTGAAACAATGCTTCAACATGAAGGATGTGGATATCGCAGATGTCATCTTAGGGATAAAAATCTCTAAGACGTCTGACGAACTGGTCTTATCTCAGTATCACTACATCGAGGATGTTTTGAAAAAGTTTGAGATGTTAGACAGTTCGCCTATAAAGTTACCATTGGATAGAAATTAAAATCTTGATAAAAATCGTGGTGCACCCATATGCCAAGAGCGATATGCACTCGTGATTAGAAGTTTGATGTACATAACAAACTGCACCCGACCTTATATTGCTTATGCAGTCAACAAGTTGGCTAGGTTTACCCGTAATCCGAGTGATGATCACTGAAAGGCGTTGAATCGGGTACTTCAATACCTGAAATACACGCAAACTTACGGGTTACATTATTCGAGATATTCAGTTGTACTAGAGGGGTACAATGATGCAAACTGGATATCTGATAGAGAGAACACCAAGTCCAACAGTGGGTATGTATTTACAATTGGTGGTGGGGCTGTGTCTTGGAAATTCTCTAAGCAAACTTGCATCGCCCAATCCATGATGAAATCAGAGTTTATCTCTTTAGATAAAACAGGAGAAGAAGCTGAGTGGCTTCACGACTTCTTAGAGGATGTTCCTTGTTCGATAATGATCCACTACGACAGCCAGTAGGCTCTAGGAAGGGCACATAATGCTATGTACAATGGCAAGTCTCGTCATATTAGATGGAGGCATAAGACCGTTAGGCAGATGATCACCACAGGTATAATATCCATTGATTACATAAAGTCAAAGGATAATATAGCAGACCCGCTGACAAAGGTCTTACCCAATGATCAGATGTTCTGTCTGTCTAGGGGAATGGACTTAAAACCCAAAGTATAAGGACCAATACGGTGGTAACCGAACCTTACTGACTGGAGATCCTAGGAATTATGTTCAATGGGAAAACTAAGCTATAAAGGTTCAGTTGATCGCTTCGGTGGAAGCATGAGCACTTCGGATAGTGATTTCTGTAGAGAAACACCAAATCCAAAGTCATTCCCGCGATAGACTATAAGTGTTATCTGCAGTGTGGGTGAAGGTTAAGTTTCCAAAACCTTTAATGATCCTCACCGGTTGAGGTTAGGTTTGGGGAAATTTTTAATGGTTCCTAACACTTATAAAGTGGGGTATAGCAGGATACATTGTAGGAGACCACCTATTTAAGTGTGAGGACAGACCACCTCAAATGAACGCACTCAAGAATCCAAGAAGTGTCCACGGCCATAACGGACAAAACATTACGAAGAACTGAGTAGAGGAAGTTGGTGTGTTGGTACCGTTGACTTGACTTATACTAAACACTGAAGACATGGACAAAAAAAGCATAGAAGAGCTTATCGAGCAACAACCACTTACTAGTCGTGTTCGTCATGTCCTTAGTCTTAAACAACACCGCAGAGAGGTTAACTTATTTTATATCATTGTTCATAATTTAATCAAATAACTATTAAATATTTGCCTTCTCATCATATATATTGTTGGAAATTTACTAAATGTGGAATTAAGTATATCCCATTAATTTATGACTCAAACAATTGGGCCCGCACGTCGGAAATATCGTTTTCACACACGTGTACACGTAGTGCCAAGTATCGCAAATTTCATTAGTGAACGAGATATTGGTACGTATGTAATACGTTTGAGACATAGAATTATGGATGGTTATTGGCCAAATGATAAAGTATTCCACGTTGGTAAAGGAAGGAAAAAGTGTAAGATGAAACGAGCCAGAAATCGGTGTGGAGCCGTGAAGGGTTGCGGCGCCACAACTATCGGAGCCGCGGCGTCGTAGCGCCACGGCGCAAACTGGTTGATCAGCTACTGGAGCCGCGACGCTTCGGAGGCAGATTGCTGCGACGGGAAGTTGGAAAAATCAGACGTTTGGGCTGGTTTTGGAGCATTGATTCTTCATTACTTGCCACGTGAATTCAACCATTATTTGGCTGAATGTAACCCCTCATTCAAGTGCAATTACATGGATATTGAAGGCCATTAGTTGGCTAGGTGAGGGGTCTTCTACTTACACTATAAATTGAGACCTTTGGCTCAATTGAACAACACTCAACACTTAGAAAAATACTCCAGATTTTCTGATTCTTCCTCTCTAGCAAAGTCACTATACTCAAAGTTCTTCAAGAGTAACACTTGAGTTTCCTTTGCTCACTTGTTAAAGTTGTTGTTGTATCTTGAGAGACTATTGCTCAATACCGTAAAAGGAGATATACGGGGCAATCTTGTCTTAAAGACAGAGTGTCATCACTCGACTCAGCAAATCACACAAGTAGTTTGTAAGGTCTTGATTTCCAGTTTTATTGTAATAATTTGTTTATCCTTTCTACTATTATAATAGTTATTTACTTCCCGTTCTCTACAACAATTGTATTCCAACATATATTTGGAAAAAACTTCACACGGAATATACAACGGTCCCACAAAGAATGAAAATGAAGAAATAGACAAAGCCAATGAAAGAGAAGATAAAGCAGGATGGCACGGGCACTACACCAAAAATGGCTTTTAGCAACCATTAGTTAATGACAATAAATTAACTGCCGTTAATTCATTCTCTAAAATCAATTATTACCGGCAATTAACTCTTCAGTTGGTAAAAGAGACGTTTTGTGGCAATTAATAAAAACAGTAAATAAAACAACAGTTGAAAATCAACTTTTATAATTTTTTCTTCCCCCCACTGCTTTACTCTCTGTTATTGCAACTCTCACCCAAATCTCGATCCGCCGATCTGAAACCTCTGATCTCCGATCTCCGATCTACATATCTCAAGCCTCCGAAGATTCCATGGTAATCTCTCTATCGCCATCTCTCTTCCTCTACGAACTAAAGACATTTTATTTCGTAATATGCTTTCTATGATCTACGATCTAAAAACTACCTGATGTCCAACATATTCTATATTTTTTCGTATATTCTCCCCATAATCTACGATCTGAAGTCATATTTCCACCAGTTTAGCTCAGGAAGATGATCAAATATTTACTTATCCGAATCATTAGCTGAGGTTGCGTCAAAATGACATCTTTCAGGTATGTAACCATGTTTGTATTCTAGCGAATATAACGTATATTTTTTCTAGAACTACTGCGTTGATAGATTTTTTCTTGTTATCTGAACCATGGAATTAGACCTAAGCTCGACAATCAGAACCTGATAGGGAATAGCTTAATGTGATTATTGAAGGAAATATTTCCGTTCTTCATTTTATTCCACCATTGTAATATTATTGTTAATGTTGGATTTGATATTGTGATATTTGACCCAACATATCTTCTAAAGGACTGATTTGAATGTATAAAAAATGTTGGAACAAATGTCAAAACATTCAGATCAATATTTTTTTATAACAGTTTTGCCTTACTTCATGTTAAGCAGTAATATTTTACTGTGGGGTAAAAATGACTTAGGCTTGGTGAAATGGAGCTGTGTAAAACGTAGGAGAAAGAGTCAAAGCTTGGGAAAGAAGTCGAGTGAGGAACAAGTCAAAGCTGTTGAGATTTCGACTACATGATCTTCTCCAACAAACACACCAGCTACCCACATTTCCCTCAACCTCCTCAACTGATTGATGAATTTTTCAAGAAAGACTCTCTACTATAAATAGAGAGGCCACAACAGTGAATCGATCATCCAGAATTAGACTGCAAAAATACCAAGAGATCTCTCGGGATTTCAACCCAAAAATCTGGATCACAAGTGTTGTCTGAGTGTGTCGACAATATTCTGTCCAACATTACAATTGTTGTTTAGATTCTAGATTAGTTTTGTATGAAGATATTGTAATGAGAGGTTACCTATGTCTGCGTAGTTAGATTTTTCAGGCAGAAGTCATCTGCGACTTCAACTTTTAATTTCTTTCCATTTTATATTGTAAATCTGTAAGGAAAGAAATTTTTAATTTTGTATGTAATATATATACAATATTTCTGGTCATTGACCATCATAAGTTATATCAACATATAACTTATGAAAATATAAACCTTTGTGTTCTTTATTTTTCTGCTGCAGTTTACTTTTAAAGGTTTTCTGTTTTATCGAAGTATTGTCACGTGTGTTAGAAGACATTATCGCTGACATTCGGAAACAAAATTGACATTCGATTTAATTCATCCTTTCAAGTGGTATCAGAGCCGACACTTAACAAAATAAGTGCTTGGTCCTGTTGTCATAAGCTATGGATCCGGCAAATCTGACTATTGGTAAACTTCCTATTTTAGATGGATCAAATTATGCCTATTGGAAGATTCATCTACGTTCGTATATCAAATAAATTGATATTCGTGCATGGAGATCTATAACCAATGGGTATGTTGTTCCAATATTGCTACCGGATGACGAAGGTGACATTATTGCTAAACCTGAATCCGAATGGACTACAGAAGAAACCAATAGTGCTAGCTTTAACGAAAAGACCTTAAATGCAAATTTTGGATGGGTTGATCTCTACATGTTCAAACTCATTCAAAACTGCTCACGGCTAATGACATATGGGATACTTAACAGATTCATTGTAAAGGTAGCTCAAGTGTTCGTCGAACAAAGCTATGCATGCTCATGAGTAAATATGAACGTTTAAGGATGGAAGAAGTGGATGATATTAAATCTTATTTTAAAAAATTGATTGACATCTCAAATGAATGTCAAGTGCTTGGTGAACCATTAACCAACACTCAACTTGTTGAAAAGGCTCTCCGTTCTCTTCCTGAAAAGTTTAATTTAAAGGTTTGTGCCATTGAAGAAGCTCACAATCTTGCCACAATGGACCTTCATACCTTGATGAACATACTAAAAACTTATGAGATGAATTATATAAAAGTAAGAATGTGGCACTTCAAGTTCAATCCTCGGAGAATCAAATCGAAGAAGATGATGAGAATCTTGAAGAAATTGGTGAAGGTGCAAATGTTGCCTTACTCACTCGAAAATACAATTCGATGGTGAGGAAGCTCAATAATGAGAGAAATCAATCTAAATCTAAAGAGCACCAAAACCAAGTCTTCAATCAAAAGCCCACTAGATTCTTTTCAAATACACATAAAGGAAATCAACTAAGAAGAACCAACTCAGATCGTACAAATTTGATCTCAAACAACTTGAGTCCGTGCAATGTCATGAATGCTCGGGTTAGGATCATTATGCCAACGAATGTGCAAACACTCTTAGGAAATTTGGTAAGAACCTATGAGTTTCTCTTAGTGATGATGAAGATGAAGATGAGGGAGATCGTGAAATTGAAACACAAGCAATGCTGGCCACTGTTTTTGAACAATCTCTATCGGATAATGAAGATGTTGTCTCTAATGCTGTCTCAGATCACGACATTTGCTCCAACATCAGCAATGACATCAACATCCTTAACGACATCCAAAAGGTGTGAATTCTTTAACTATACTGATGTTAATTGCTTTAGTGGTTATATTTCTGTTAGTGAGACTGATCAAGTTGAAAGCAAAGATGATATGATTAATAAATTACAAAGTATTTGTAAAGCCTTAATCATAGAATCCAAGCAACTTGGCACAAAGGTAAAATCTTTAACTCATGAGAATATAGATTTAAAAGGCATAATAACCCGACTAGAGGTTGCACTTACCAAAAAGGAAACTGAATTTGGTAAGATTCATGCAAATCTGGATTTAGCCGAAGAAACCTTCCGCAAGCTCAACACAGGGACTTTGAAATTGAATGAGATACTCAGTTTTAGTAATCCTTCACATGCAAGTATTGGCTACGAAAACTCTCTTAAAACATATGCTCTAATCTCTTTGATAAAAATGAGAAAATATGCTTTGTAAAAGAAAAAGGGATAAATAATAGGTTCTCGTATATGTCAAAGAATATGAAGTTTGTATGCCATCACTGTAACTCCCCTAGACACTTAAAATCATATTGTTTCAAACTTCAAAATTCTGTGAGTAAAATGTTGCCTAAATTGTCGCCCAAAATTTCGGATAACAATCAGAGCAACATTTCTTAGCCAAAAGGTAGAAAAAAAATTCAAGAGAGTTTGGGTTCCCAAAATGAATTTAACTTGTAATGTCTGTATAACTGCATTACGAACTAACATTTCAGGTTCTTGGTACTTTGATAGTGGATGTTCTCGCCACATAACAGGTACAAAAGGACTTATAAGGAACTATGAGTCATTCAATTGAGGAAATGTGACTTATGGAGGTGGTAGTAAAAGCAAAATAATTGGAAAAAGGATCTTGGATGTTTCTGGTTTTCCAGCCTTAAGGAATGTCTTACACGTTGAGGGTTTAATGGCTAATTTAATTAGCATTAGTCAACTGTGTGATGATGACCTTGAGGTAAAATTTAATAAGGATGTTTGTAAAGTTACGAATGAAGCTAATATATGTGTCATGACATGTACAAGAACATGTGATAATTGTTATCTTGTTGTAAGACAAGAAACATGCACTAGTGCTAAGATCGACGACACAACACTATGACATTATAAGTTGGGACATGTCAACTACCGCAATTTAGAAAAATTAGTCTCATATGAAGCTGTTAGAGACATACCCAAACTTAACCATAAAGGTAAAACTGTCTGTGCAGACTGTTTGAAAGGTAAGCAAACCCGTGTCTCTCATAATGCTGGCCAACATGACGGACAACATTCAGGTACGTCTCACTGTTTTCAATTGCTACATATGGATTTAATTTGTCCAATTGAAGTAGACTGTTTAGGAGGTATGAGGTATTCTTATGTGATAGTAGATGATTTTTCTAGATATTCATGGATGTATTTTTTAAAAGAAAAATCACAAACTTTTGACATGTTTAAAGTTTTGCACTCTTGAATTAGGAACTTGTTCTATTCTCCTATTTTTTGGATTAGATCCAATCATGGAAAAGAATTTAAAAATAGCTCATTCACAAAATTTTGTGATAAAAAGGGATTATTTTATGAATTTTCTGCCCCCAAAACTCCTCAGCAGAATGGGGTTGTAGAACGGAAGAATAGGACATTGCAAGAAATGGCTAGAGTAATGCTTAGTTCTAAACATTTGTCAAAACGTTTATGGGCAGAAGCCTTGAATATTGCTAATCACATAGCTAATAGAGTCTATCTAAGGCCAGGAACAAAGATGACACCCTATGAGCTTATAAATGGAAAGAAACCTAACTTGCGTTACTTTCATATTTTTGGGTGTATTTGTTACATTTTAAATGATAGAGATCATTTGGTACAGTGATGCAAACAGGATATCGGACATAAAGAACACCAAATCCACCAGTGGGTATGTTTTCACAATTGGTGGTAGGGCTGTGTCTTGGAAGTCCTCTAAGAAAACATGCACCGCCCAGTCCACGATGGAATTGGAATTTATTGCTTTGGAAAAAGCAGGAAATGAAGCAAAATGACTTCACGACTTCTTAGAGGATATCCCCTATTGGGATAAACCCGTACCTTCGGTGATGATTCACTGTGACAGCCAATCGGCTTTAGGAAGGGCACGAAACAATATGTACAATGGCAAGTCTAGACATATTCATCAGAGACATAAGACCATTAGGAAGTTGATCACCACGGGTGTCATTTCCATTGACTACGTCAAATCAAAGGATAATATAGCAGATCCATTAACTAAAGTCCTACCCAAAGATCAAATATTATGCCTGTCTAGAGGAATGAGCTTAAAACTCAAACACTAAGAATCTTTATGGTGGTAACCCAACCTTACTAACTGGAGATCCCAAGAATTTGGTTCAATGGGACAACTAAATTGTAGAGGTTCAGTTTTAGCCTTTCACTTGAAGTAAAAGCACTTCGGATTATTATCCTTTAAAGAAATATAATTCCAAAGTTGTTCCCGCGATAGACATTAAGTGCTACCTGCAAAAATGGTAAAGGATAAGTTTCTAAAACTTTTAATGAATCCTCAACACATGCGAGTGGGGTATAACAGGATACCTTATAGGAGATCACCTATTTAAGTGCGAAGACGGACCACTTCAATTATACGCACTTAAGAATCCAAGAGTTATCCATGGCTATTCTATATTTTCTTCGCTAGAATATAGGATATGAATGCTCTAAATTTTAAGAACTGTACACAGATCCTTTCCTCTTCAGCAGTCTATTCTATATTTTCTTCGCTAGAATCAACTTTACTTGCTTTGTATTGTTGATTGTTGTTGTTTTATCTTGGGAGACTATTTTCCAGTACCGTAAAAACATATATATAGGGGCAATTTTATCTTAAAGATAGAGAGTCATCTCTCGACTCAGCTTTTGTTCTGTTTAACCTTTCTGACACCATTTATACCTACAAATTTTACCTGGTGAAGAATAGTTGGGGAAATAATTGGGGGTGTCATGGATTTTGCGAAAATTAAGCGTAGTGTTGTTTCTGACTTATCATTTCCAATTGTGTAGTAAGCTTATAGATGATTTAGATGTAATACTGTCTTGTGACATATTATTATAATGGTAAGGAAAGCATGCATTCTTCCCCAAGTTTGCAAATCGAGCAGGCATTTTAGAATAATGAAACATGCAATCTAGAAGTTGTTGTTTTAAGAGTAGGCTAATTTTTTCGTCATTCTTAAGAGCATAAGCCACCATTATGGCTTCAGTCGCGGAGAAAGCCCCACAACAACCTTTATAAATTAGATAAAGTTTTCATCATAACAGGACGTGACAACAACAATAATAATAATGACAATAACAATAATAAGGATAGTTGAAGCTTACAACAATGTCCTTGATCATCAATAGCAAGAAGGTTACTTTTCCTGTTGGAAATTTACTAATGTGGAATTAAGTATATCTCATTAATTTATGACTCGAACAATTGGGGCCCGCACGTCAGAAACGTCGTTTCCACACACGTGCACACGTAGTGTCAAGTATCGCAAATTTCATTAGTGAAAGAGATATTAGTGCATATGTAATACGTTTGAGACATAGAATTATGGACGGTTATTGGCCAAATGACAAAGTATTCCACATTGGTAAAAGAAGGAAGAAGTGTACGAAGTGTAAGATGAAATGTGTCAGAAATTGCCGCGGCGCACCCCCGTCAGAGCGGCGGCGTCGGAGAGTCGCGGCGCCTCCCAGGCAGTGTCGCAGTGCTAATTGGTTGGCCAATCACTGGAGCTACGACGCTAATTCACAGAGTCGCGGCGCTTCGGAGGCAGAATGCTACGACGGGAAGTTGGAAAGATCTGACCTTTGGGCTGGTTTTGGAGCATTGATTGTCCATTAATTGGCACATGAATTCAGCCATTATTTGGCTGAATGTAACCCCTCAATCAAGTGCCATTACATGGCTATTGAAGTTCATTAGTTGGCTAGTTGAGGGTTCTTCTCCTTACACTATAAATTGAGGCATTTGACTCAATTGAAGAACACTACACAACACTTAGAAAATACTCCAGATTTTCTGAATTCATCTTCTTCCTCTCTAGCAAAGTTACTATACTCAAAGTTCTTCAAGAGTAACACTTGAGTTTCCTTTGCTCATTTATTAAGTGACTGTTGTATCTTGGGAGACTATTGCCCAACACCGTAAAAGGAGATATACGGGGCAATCTTGTCTTAAAGACAGAGTGTCATCACTCGACTCAGAAAATCACCAAGCAGTTTGTTAAGTTCTTGATTTCCAGTTTTATTGTAATAGTTAGTTTATCCTTTCTACCATTGTAATAGTTACTTACTTCTCGTTCCCTGCAACAATTGTATCCCAATAATTTTAAGACAAGATTTTGTTGTAAGTACCTAGAAAGATGACTGGAAGAGAACAAATTGCTTCTGATTCTGCTGCTGCTCAAGGCAATCCCTCTGCCTTCCCCACTGCTCAAGGCATACCTAATTCCTTTCCGGTTGCTCAAGGCTCATCCAACACCTTTACTACCGCTCAAGGGAACGTTGCCGATCCTCCACCCGCTGGATTTTACCATGAACGCCCTGAAAAGTTCATGGGCTCAAACCTCAAGAGATGGCAAAAGAAGATGTTATTCTATCTAACTGTTATGTGAATGGCACATTTCCTAACAGAAGATCCTCCACAAGCTGGAGATGAAATGGACCCTTCTCCTTCTGAAACGGCTGAAGGGCGCCTAGGTATCCATGTTATTAATGGCATGAAGACGGTTCTTGATGCATGGAATCATAGTGATTTCATGTGTAAGAATTACATATTGAACTGCTTGTCAGACCCTCTCTACACGGTGTATTGCACCGTAGGCACTGCTAAAGAGTTGTGGGAGAAGCTGCAAAAGAAGTACAACGCAGAAGAGGCAGGTACTAAGAAATTCATCGTTGGAAAATTTTTGAAATTTCAAATGGTGGATTGCAAAACAGTGATGTCCCAAGTCCAGGAATTCCAAATGATTCTACATCACCTGGATTTGGAAGGAACTAAACCAAATGAGCAGTTTTTGGTTACATCACTAATTGAAAAGTTACCTCCTTCATGGAATGAGTTACTTAAAACTCAAGACAAAGGAGATGACATTTGAAGAACTTATTATCAAACTCCAAATTCAGGAAGATAATAAGAAGGCCTTGCCTAGGGGTAAACAACCCGCTGAGGCAAAGGAAAATTTGGCTGAGGCCAAAGGGAACCCAAGCAAGAAGCGCAAGTTCCAGAAAGACGGCAAGACCCAAGTGGCAGAGAAGTTCAAGGGAAACTGTCACCACTGTAGGAAACCTGGTCACATGATCAAGGACTGCCGCAAGCTCAAGATCGAGCAACAAGAGAAGGTCAAGGCTAAGGGCAAGGCACATGTTAACGTCGTCAAAGACAAGTTTCTGGACGACATAATTGAGGAGTTCTCAGCGGTGGTGCTAGAAGCAAACGTGGTTGAGAATCCCATGCAATGGTGGATGGACACAGGTGCCACAAGACACATCTGTTCCAATAGAGATGCCTTCTGCACTTATACACCGGTTACAAACAAGAAGTTGTTCATGGGCAACAATGCTTCCTCTGACGTACTGGGGTAGAAAATGACTTCTAGTAAGGAGCTCACTCTGAAGGAGGTGATGCATGTTCCTGAGATTAGAAGAAATTTAATTTCAGGTCATTTATTGGTTAATGCTGGTTTTAGACTAGTGTTTAAGTCTAATAAATTTGTAGTCACTAAGAATGGAACGTTTGTGGGAAGAGGATTTGTTTCTAAATGCCTCTTCAAAGTGAACACCATGTCTGTATTACGTAAAAGAAAAAATATTGAAGCCTCTTCATCTTACTTGCTTGAGTCCTCTAATTTATGGTATCATAGATTAGGACATGTCAACTATAAATCCATCCAAAGGTTGGTAAAGTTGGAGTTGTTGTCGTCTATCGACGTAAACCCTCAACATAAGTGTGAGGTGTGCGTAGAGGCAAAACTCACAAAGCTTCATTTTCGATCCATCAAAAGGAATACCGCTCCTCTAGAACTTATTCACATAGATTTGTGTGATTTGAAATTTGCACAAACTAGAGGGGGGAACAAGTACCTTGTGACATTCATTGATGATAGCACAAGGTATTGTTACCTTTACTTGTTAAAAAGTAAGGATGAAGCCTTTGAAACATTCCGACGTTACAAAGTAGAAGTTGAGAACCAACTAAGCATGCAGATCAAATTCATTCGTAGCGATAGATGGGGAGAATATGTAGCGCCATTTGAGGAATATTGTGCCGAAACGAGCATTGTTCATCAAAAGACGGCTCCATACTCGCCTCAGTCGAACGGTGTGGCAGAACGTAAGAACCGCACATTGAAGGAAATTATGAATGCCTTGCTCATCAATTCTGGTCTTCCCCAAAACATGTGTGTAGAAGCCGTCCTTACCGCCAATACGATTCTTAATAGAGTCCCACATAAGGGTAAGGACAAAACTCCATATGAATCATGGAAGGGAAAGAAATCCACCTATAAACATTTAAAGGTGTGGGGTTGTTTGGCAAAGGTTGAAGTACCCAAGCCAAAGCATGTCAAGATTGGGCCTAAGACTGTAGATTGCATATTCATCGGATATGCAAATAATAGTAGTGCTTATCGCTTCTTAGTGCATAAGTAAGATATTCCAGATATCCACGGGGGTACAATCAAGGAATGCTCAATTCTTTGAAGGTACATTTCCTAGAAAGGAAAAAGACATAACCTCTCGCAAACGAAGTTATTAACAAAGCTCTCAGGAATCGGGAGTCGTTCACGGCCCGGATCTGGATGGTTCAGATCTAGTGGATCTCGAAATAGCTGAATATCCGGAATCTAGTGTTCCAGATTCTCAAAACTTGGAGACTCCAAAGATGGAACTAAGGCGAAGTAAAAGGGCTAGGAAGGATAAATCCTTCGATCCTGACTTTGTAGCTTATATGGTTGATGATGAACCAAGGACAACTGCTGAAGCTTGTCAACTCTAGAGGCACAACTCTGGAAAGAAGCTATTGAGAGTGAAATAGGCTCCATTCTGCATAATCATACTTGGGAGTTGGTTGATCTTCCTCTGGGATATAAACTGTTGGGTTGTAAGTGGATACTCAAACGGAAGTATAATGCAGATGGGTCTATAGATAAGTACAAGGCCAGGTTGGTAGTCAAGGGCTATCGACAGAAAGAAGGTCTTGATTACTTTGACACGTACTCCCCAGTATCTTGGATGACGTCCATACGGGTATTCATTGCGATCGCAGCGTTGCGTGACCTTGAGATTCATCACATGGATGTTAAGACAACCTTCCTAAATGGTGATTTGGAAGAAGAAATTTATATGGAACAACCCGAGAGGTATGTGGTTCAAGTGCAAGAGAAAAAAGTCTGTCGACTTGTAAAATCTCTGTACGGGCTGAAACAAGCCCCGAAGCAATGGCACGAAAAAATTGATAGTACTTTGCTATCGAAGGGTTTTGCCATTATTGAATGTGACAAATGTGTCTACATAAAAGGTAACTCTGACTCATTTGTTATGATATGTCTGTATGTAGATGACATGTTGATCACATGGAGCAGTCCTAGCATAATTCTAGAGACTAAGAACATGTTGAAACAATGCTTCGACATGAAGGATGTGGGTATCGCAGATGTCATCTTAGGGATAAAAATCTCTAAGACGTCTGACAGACTGATCTTATCTCAGTCTCACTACATCGAGGATGTTTTGAGAAAGTTCGAGATGTCAGATCGCCTATTAAGTCACCAATGGATAGAAATTAAAATCTTGATAAAAATCGTGGTGTACCCATATGCTAGGAGCGATATGCACTGGTGATCAGAAGTTTGATGTACATAACAAACTACACTCGACCTTATATTGCTTATGCAGTCAACAAGTTGGCTAGGTTTACCCGTAATCCGAGTGATGATCACTGAAAGGCGTTGAATCGGGTACTTCAATACCTAAAATACACGCTAACTTACGGGTTATATTATTCGAGATATTCAGCTGTACTAGAGGGGTACAATGATGCAAACTGAATATCTGATATAGAGAACACCAAGTCCATCAGTGGGTATGTATTTACAATTGGTGGTGGGGCTGTGTCTTGGAAATCCTTTAAGCAAACTTGTATCGCCCGATCCACGATAGAATTGAAGTTTATCGCTTTAGACAAAGTAGGAGAAGAAGCTGAGTGGCTTCACGACTTCTTAGAGGATGTTCCTTGTTCGAACAAACATGTACCTTCTGTAATGATCCACTGCGACAGTCAGTCGGCTCTAGGAAGGGCACGAAATTCTATGTACAACGACAAGTCTCATCATATTCGACAGAGACATAAGACCGTTAAACACCTGATCACCACGGGTATAATATCCATTGATTACATAAAATCAAAGGATAACATAGCAGACCTACTGACAAAGGGCTTACCCAAGGATCAGATATTCTGCCTGTCTAAGGGAATGGGCTTAAAACCCAAGGTATAAGGGTCAATACGGTGGTAACCCAACCTTACTGACTGGAGATCTCACGAATTAGGTTCAATGTGAAAACTAAGATGTAAAGGTTCAGTTGATCGCTTCGGTGGAAGTATGAGCGCTTCAGATAGTGATTTCTGTGAAGAAATACCAAATCCAAAGTCATTCCCGCAATAGACAATAAGTGCTATCTGCAGTGTGGGTGAAGGTTAAGTTTCCAAAACCTTTAAATGGTCCTCACCGGTTAAGTTTAGGTTTGGGGAAATTTTTAATAGTTCCTAACACTTGTAAAGTGGGGTATAGCAGGATACCTTGTAGGAGACCACCTATTTAAGTGCGAGGACAAGTCACCTCAAATGAACACACTTAAGAATCCAAGAAGTGTCCACGACCACAATGGACAAAACATTACGAAGAACTGAGTAAAAGAAGTTGTTGTGTTGGTACCGTTGACTTGGCTTACACTAAACACTGACGGTTTAAGACATCACGTTCACCGCGTAGTAAGTAAGTCCGATGGTATTCAACTATGGAAGGTTCAAAGCGTATGCTACCTATCCAGATGCAACATCGGTCCGCTGAAAAATTGCTGGAAAAGGCACCAAGTGTGTGCGCCAAAATCTCTTTCAAGAGGGGATTGTTGGAAATTTACTAATGTGGAATTAAGTATATCCCATTAATTTATGACTCGAACAATTGAGGCCCGCATGTCGGAAACGTCGTTTCCACACATGTGCATATGTAGTGCCAAGTATCGCAAATTTCATTAGTGAAAGAAATATTGGTACGTATATAATACGTTTGAGACATAGAATTATGGACGGTTATTGGTCAAATGACAAAGTATTCCATGTTGGTAAAAGAAGGAAGAAGAGTACGAAGCGTAAGATGAAACATGTCGGAAATTGCCGCGGAGCCGCGAAGGGCCGCGACGCAGCCCCGTCAGAGCCGCGACCCCTCCCAGGCAGCGCCACGACGCTAATTGGTTGGCCAGTCACTGGAGCCGCGACGCTAATTCACAGAGTCGCGACGCTTCGAAGGCAGAATGCTGCGACGGAAAGTTGGAAAGATCTGACCTTTGGGCTGGTTTTGGAGCATTGATTCTCCATTACTTGACACATAAATTCAACCATTATTTGGCTGAATGTAACCCTCAATCAAGTGTCATTACATGGCTATTGAAGGCCATTAATTGGCTTGTTGAGGAGTTTTCTTTGCTCATTTGTTAAGTTATTGTTGTATCTTGGGAGACTATTGCCCAACACCGTAAAAGGAGATATATGATGCAATCTTATCTTAAAGACAGAGTGTCATCACTCGACTCAGCAAATCACCAAGCAGTTTGTTAAGTTCTTGATTTCCAGTTTTATTGTAATAGTTAGTTTATCCTTTCTACCATTGTAATAGTTACTTACCTCCCGTTCCCTGCAACAATTGTATCCCAACATTTCCTACCCAACAGAAGCGTACCTGAAAAAGAAATAAGATTGAAAAAGCAAAGAAGTGATCTTTGCCAAGATCGGGATCTTCCGGCACCTAGAAGCTCAATCGCTGGACATTTAAACTTTGACGTGGAGTACTCTTCTCATCATCCTCAGTATGCAAAACGCTTGTCATGACTCCAAAAAGAAATGACTGCAAGGTATATACAAATGAAAAATGTATTAGAAAGTATCAACAAGAAAAAGCTGAAGAGCAAATTAAGCTGGAGTATCAATAGAAAAAGATTCAAGGACCAAATGGTTAGAATGCATGAGTCCATAATAGTGAATAGCTACACAATGAGGCAAAGGATGTTTAATTTTTTAATTTAACAACCACAAATCTGCACATGCGCTAGGCACTTAGCTGGCAACAGTTAGTAAGTGCAGAGAAATATTAAAGAAAACGGGGAAGGGGAAGGAAACAGCTGGCAGTGCCAATGGAATGGTAGGGAGAAGTGTTATTGTGGTGGTATTTATGGGGGGATTTTGTACTAGGAAGTGGGATAAAGGTGAATTATGGAATGTAGGTCTATACATACGGTTTTCATAACAGCTCAAATGTAGAGTGTTTTTTCTCACAATAAAAATAAAAAACAAAATGTAGAGTGTCAGTATAGAACTGGAAGAAAAAAAACATAATTGTTACTTCTATATTACATACTCCATTTCTCTCCCGATTTATTTGATATTTTTCACTTTTCGAAATTCAAAGTGCATTAACTTTGACCAACATTTAAGATGTGTTATTTTTTTCATCAAATTGATATGAGAAATGTTGTAACTTATAGTATTTTTCATCAAATATATAAATTTTATTATTAAAATATTGAATTAATCTAATCTAATTTAACTTCAAATTTTAGTCAAACTTTTACCCGCGAAAAGTATCACAAAAATTGAGACGAAAGGAGTATAATGTTCAACTATGTATCTTTCTCAATTCATCAGTACCTATTCAAGGAATTACATTATTGGTTAAGTTCCTTTTCTTTTTGCCACATGTAATATTTAACGACCGTCATCGACAAAGTTATTTCAACCGATGTTGTAATTAATTGCAATCAAGAACTGTTAAAAGAAGGATTAAGTTCAGAAAAACATTATAATATTAAACAGAGAAATATTAATTTTAAAACCCAAAAATATTTTTGTTTTCTTCCCACTTGTCTATAATTAATGCTTGTGAATGTGCATTCATTTTCTACAATGGCTTGAAATTCAAGAAAAAGACTATTATAGCTTTAAAATTCAGTTTACTTTTAGGGTCTGTTTGGAAAACCACTGGTAATTGAAATTGGTGTAATTACTAGGGTAGTAATTACATAATGTAGTAATTATAGTAATTACAATGACCTGTTTGTTTGTCATAAAGTAATTTCATTATAATTACAAGTGTAATTACACGGTTAGTACAGTCTTCAACTTTTGTTGGGATTTTTGTACAGTTGTTACTACAATCAAATGTTTGGGTTTGAAAGTATACACTAATATACACTGTATATACAATACCTTGTGTATACCGTGTATATCACGGAATCCCATACGTTGGAAACTATGATATACACGGTATATACAGCCGTGTATATTGAGTTTTTGGTAACATATTATTTGTATATAATTAGTATTGTACACTTACCATAATCGAAGAATTCTTGTACAAATAGAATAAGTTTTGGGAGTAGAATAGGAATAGGATTTTTCATATTATGGAAATTGTAAATTATATATATACTCATTCATTAATAAAAATAATCAAGAAATTATTTCTTTCATGGTATCAGATCTCTAGATCTTACATACCTCCCACAAAACTTCCGCTACTCTCGGCTTCCTCGAATTTCGAGACCCTTCCTCGGTTTTTGAGCCATTTTCTTCCTCATCTCTTCCCATATTTCTTCCAAATGCCCTATTCACTTATTTGTTCTTTCGTTATGTCTACATCAAAGAACATGTTTCATCCTGCCGTATTATTTTCAACATCAAGAACCATTGTTCTTGAGATGGAAAACGTCCAATATGCGACGTGGGTAGAATTATTCAAAATTCACGCCATGTCACATCAAGTACTCCATCACATAATTTCTCCCGTTGTCCCTACACCCGCCGAGGATCCTCAGCTATGGATCACTCTTGATACTACCGTCCTTCAGTGGATTTACTCCACTATTTCTACCGACCATTTACATATGATCATTGAACCAAAAAATACGTCTATGACTACATGGAATAGATTGTGTGATATAATCCAGGATAACCAACATTCTCGAGTTGTCACTCTTGAGATTGAATTTTCACAAGTCAGCATGGATAATTTCCCGAATGTTTCAACTTATTGTAAACGGCTCAAGGAATTGGCGGACCAACTCTGTAACGTTGGAGCGCCTGTTACCAATAATCGTCTTGTTCTCCAAATGGTTGCAGGCCTATCTGAGGCCTATAATGGCATTGAGACTCTACTCCGACAAAGTAATCTGCTTCCCCTTTTTTATCAAGCCCGTTCGATGCTCACGTTAGAAGAAGCTGGCTTGGCAAAAAAAAGTGGCTACCGGCGTTAGTTCTGTGGCGATGATGACTTCATCCGATAACTCACACGATTTTGTTGACAATTCGGGCCAAAACCTCAACAACGGTGGCGACAAGAAGGGTCAAAATTGTAAAAATAATGGCAAAATTTGCGGCGGAAACAACAGCGGCGGACGGAATAGTAGCAACGCCGGTAGTGGGCCTCGGGGTACTGGGCCCCATCCCGTCTGGTCTTAGCCCTAGGCCCCTTGGCAGTAGGCCTGGACCAGCGGCTAGTGGCCCAATCCAGCCTACTGCTCGCTCGGTTATTTCCCAGGCAGTTGGGCCCCGGTCCAGCCTAGTCACAGGCCCACTTTTTTTGGTCCATCAGGTAACACCCAACAACAATATGGGTAGGGTCCGTAGGCCGGTATGCTTGGGCCTCAGCCCCAGCAGGCCTCCAATGTTGCGGGCCCAAATCTGATCCCGACACCTACAGATATTGAGGCCGTTATGCATACCCTTGGATTAAATCCTCCAGACGCAATTTGGTACATGGAGACCGGCGCCACTTCTCACATGACGTCCGACCAAGATACTCTCTCGTCTTATGTTAATTTGAGCAAAAAATGTGGCATTATTGTTGATAATGGCAACTCAATTTCAATTCGTGGTTCCGGTCATACAACTTTCTCTCCCCCCCCTCCACCTCTTATTTTGAAAAATACCCTTCATGCCCCTAACTTAATTAAAAATTTGGTGTCTGTCCGTAAATTCACCACTGATAATTGGGTTTCTGTTAATTTTGATCTATTTGAGTTTTATGTGAAGAATTTTAAAACATAGATACCTTTCATGAGATGCAATAGTAGAGTAGATATTTATCCAATCACGCCCGTCACCAGTTTCTCGAGTCAAACCATGCCATCGACATTTGCAGCTCTAGCTCCTTCCTTGTGGCATACACGTTTGGGTCACCTTGGATCGTCCGTTGTTTCTTCCTTGCATAAAAACAATTCTTTTTTTTGTAAGGGTACGCGTAGTACTTCAATTTGTCATTTCTGTTCTTTAGGAAAACATGTTAGATTACCATTTGTAGCCTCTACTTCTCGTACTCTGATGCCTTTTGATATTATTCATAGCGATCTATGGACTTCTCCCGTTCTCAGTTCTGTGGGCCATCGTTATTATGTTCTATTTTTGGATGATTATTCTAATTTTTTATTGACCTTTCCATTAGCGAAAAAATCTCAAGTTTTTTCCACATTCTTAAAATTTATAGCATTCATCCGTACCCAATTCGAATGGAAAATAAAAAATATTTTATGTGATATTGACAAAGAATATGATAATGGGTTGTTTCGGGAATTTTGTAATGATAATGGCATAATTTTTCATTTCTCTTGTCCTTATACGTCCTCACAAAACGGGAAAGCCGAACGTAAAATTCATCACATTAATACTATTGTCTGAACTTTATTGGTCCATGCTTCCGTACCCCCTTCCTTTTGGCATCATGCTCTACAAATGGTTACTTATCTCCTTAACATACTTTCTACCAAAGGGTTGGCATATGCATGTCCTCGTAAAATCCTCTATAATAAGAATTCTTCGTATTCCCATTTTAAGGTCTTCGAGTGTTTATGCTATCCACTATTTCTATCAACTAAAATTAACAAACTTCAAGCCCGTTCTACCGCTTGTGTGTTTTTGGGTTATCCATCTAATCATCGTGGTTACAAATATTTTAATTTATCGTCTAATAAAATTATAATTAGTCGCCATGTTATTTTTACGAAACCCAATTTCCATTTGCTAAAGTGAGTAGTCTCGTGCCTAGTTCGTATAATTTTTTAGATGACGAAGTTTCACCATACATTATGCACCACTTCATGGGCCGATATAGTAACCCCGAAATGCCAGTAGGCCCACTGCCTGCTGGCCCGCCACCACCCACTGCTTCTGCCCCAATTTCTACTAGTGATCGATTGTCCAGCCCACTACCGAGACAGCTTCTGCCCCAGTTTATGCTCCAGTCCAGCCTTCGGTTTCCAGTTTTGGGCTAGCAGGTCCATTGCATGCTAGCCGGTTCATCATCCATCCGACTTTTTCCCAAAATCCACCCAATTCTCTCTCGACACACAGGCCTGTTACTCGTAGTCAACAGGGAATTTTTAAACCAAAAAGTCATTTTAATCTTAATTCTAATGTTCTTAAATCCCCACTACCCCGTAACCCAGTGTATGCATTAACTGACTTGAATTAGAAATTGGTTATAAACGACGAATGATGCTCTTATTGAAAATAAGATGTGGGAGTTGGTCCCCCGTCCTTTCGGTGTTAACATTACTCGGTCTATGTAGATTTTTACTCATAAAGATAATTCTGATGGTTCTTTTGCGAGACATAAGGCTCGTCTTGTAGGTGATGCTAAAATTCAGTAGGTTGACGTGGATTGTGGTGAGATATTTTGCCTGGTAGTCAAATCGTATACCATTCGCACTGTTCTCAGTCTGGCTCTTTCCAAGGCATGGCCCATTCATCATCTAGATGTGAAGAATGCTTTCTTACATGGTGATCTGAAGGAGACAGTCTACATGCATTAGCCCTTGAGTTTTTGAGATCCCAAATATCCTAATCATATCTGTTTATTGAAGAAGTCCTTGTATGAGCTCAAGTAGGCCCCACGGGCTTGGTATAAGCGATTTGCAGACTATGTATCTACTGTTGGATTTTCTCACAGCAGGTATGATAATTCTATATTCATACATCGTCGTGGTACTTTCCTCTCTTATATTCTCTTATATGTGGATGACATTATCTTGACCCCTTATTATGATGATTTATGCAAGTCTATCATGACACCACTCAGTTCTATGTTTCCTATGAAAGACTTGGGGGCCTTCAGTTATTTTTAGGGGATTGCCGTCACACGTTATGCATGTGGGTTATTCTTATCACAACGGAAGTATGCCACTGAGATAATTGAGTGGGCTGGTATGTCCTCATGGAAGTCTACTTCCACTCCCGTTGATACTAAACCCAAGCTGGGTGTTGTGGTTGGCTCGCCTTACGAGGATCCCACCCTCTATTAGAGTCTTGCAGGAAGGGCTCTTCAGTATCTTACTTTCACGAGATCGGATATTACGTATGTCGTACAACATGTGTGTTTGTTTATGCATGATCCTAGGGTTAAGCACATAAGTGCGCTCAAACGCATTATTTGATACATCCAGGGAACACTTGACCATGACTTGCATATATATCCGTCATCAACCCGTACGCTAGTTTCATATACAGATGCTGATTGGGGTGGCTGTCCAGATACCAGACGCTCCACGTCTGGTTATTGCATGTTTCTAGGTAATAACTTGGTCTCATGGTCTGCAAAGCTACAATCTACATTATCACGCTCTAGTGCAGAGGCCAAGTATCGAGGGGTAGCCAATGTGGTATTTGAATCATGTTGGTTACGTAAACTTCTCTTAGAACTTCATTGTGTCATTCAGAAAGCTACCTTGGTTTATTGTGATAATATTAGTGCATCCTATCTTTCTGGTAATCTGGTTCAACATCAGCGCACTAAACACATTGAGATGGATATCCACTTTGTTCGCGAAAAGGTAGCTCGTGAACAAGTATGCGGCTGCCATGTCTCTTCTAGGTACCAAATCGCAGATATCTTTACAAAGG
The DNA here is from genome assembly GCA_029783415.1 of Anisodus acutangulus. NCBI lineage: Eukaryota > Viridiplantae > Streptophyta > Magnoliopsida > Solanales > Solanaceae > Anisodus > Anisodus acutangulus. The sequence goes on along the minus strand of CM056491.1, from coordinate 32,993,656 downwards.
GTCTTCACTCGGTTCTCTTTGAAGATTTTAGGGACAATCTCAGTGTATGCCGACCGTCCACTATGACTGCAGTGGTGTGAAAGTATACACTAATATACACGGTATATATAATACCTTGTGTATACCGTGTATATCACGGAATCCCATGATACGTTGGAAACCGTGATATACACGGTATACATAGCCGTGTATATTGAGTTTTTGGTAATATATTATTTGTATATAATTAGTATTGTACACTTACCATAATTGTAGAATTCTTGTATAAATATAATATGGTTTTGGGAGTAGAATAGCAATAAGATTTTTCATATTATGAAAATTATAAATTGTATATATACTCATTCATTAATGAAAATAATGGAGTGATTATTTCTTTCAAGGTCTTATTGTGTATTGTGCGTTTTAGCCTTTAGGTACTCTCCAATCTTCTAATGGAGTAGTAAAGAGACTTGATTTACATATAGAAAATAATTTAAGCGATTGTAGGAGTATACGTCTTTACATCAAGATGGAAATCATATATAATAGTAGTGATACTTTTGTTAATTAGAAGAGGTGGGAAGAAAGAATATTTATTTAGATGTGATTGTACTTCAAATATAAACCTGAATAGTTCGTTCTACTTTTCTTCCTTTTTCCATCTATCTTTTTTGGGTTTTCCTCCTTTTTTATTTTCGGTTCTTATTTCATCTGTTAATTTAAAACAAATCATTACGATAAAATAAAAGGAAAAATGAGCACTATAAAGGTAGAACGGGTAAAAGGAAATTAGCTATTTCGTAAATGTCGATGTTGGTTGTGTAGATTTTATTTTTTCGGTATGATCAAATATTACGTAAAAGGAAAATTAAAGAAGCAAACACGGTAAATTGTAAGTGGCTAAAAATTAATAATAACATGACTGAAACGAGTAAAAAAATCATTATGAAAAATTAAGTAGAAAACAAAACGAGAGTTTGGTCAATATATATGTGTGTGCGCAGAAAGTGAACTTGAAGTCTATTAATTTTTTTAGCAACCTCAAGTTAATATATAATAAGATAAATATTTAAAATATATATATAATAAAAATTATGTTCATAGTCAAATACTTTTAATATATTTAGTGGATATCTTGCCTGACATCCAATTTTGACTTGTCTGTTCCCCTTACTTAATTTCTCGGTGATTCTTAGTCCTAAGTAATTTACTAAGACAATTCACTTATTTTTATATAAATTTCTAGTGTCAATACTGTCATTTGATATTTTAATTAATCATATTATATTATTTTAATTAACTTAACTATTTTATTATATGATTCCCTCTTTTTATTAGTTACAAATTCATTTCTTAAAATTTACGTACGCCAATTTAATTAAGTTATGGTAATATGTTTTGGAGAATTAATTAGGCAAAAATGACATTTTAAAATTAATTTAGTAGAAAATGTATAGAAAATTTCGAATTTAAAATCAAGTTATATATTTTTGGGCTAGTTTTTTTAATTTATATAGTGATAACCCAATTTGTTCTTCAATTTCAGACCAAAAATGTCCACCATTTTCGCTCAAACCCCGAAGAATCCATTCCCCAATTCAACCATTTCTTTTATCCAACTCAGCGATCCATGCCATTCTCACTCTCCTAACCAGATGCCGACACGTCATCCAACCCGTGTCCAGTGGTCCCCACGTTTTTTTTCTCCATATATATATATATATGATCCTAACCGTTGGGATTTGTTTTAATCGGACGGGCCAGAAACCCTTTGACCCTTTTATTGTATTGTCCTAAATTTTAGGATAAAAAAGTTTTGGAGGGCGAATAAACAAAACAAGATCGAAAAACCGTAACCCTATCTTCCCGAAACCATGCAAAATCAGATGCGCTGCTTAGCCCTTACTCTCTGCCATTAATCTCTTCCATTTTTTGTTCATCTCATCCTACACGCCTCGCCTAATATCAGACCCCTATTGGTGCTATATTGAAAACTCAAATATTAAAGCTCAACGGCTCCTTGCTTTTTCGGATCTGAACTCGAATCAGTCTTAACATGAGCCTTATATAGTAGTATCTCTATTAAATGATAGTAAAAGTATCAATTTAGAATGCAAAAGGGTCAAATTTATCCTCTAACTATGATTTATAATTTAAATTGCGCTCCGTCAAATTTTGAGATCAAATTTACCCTTTCTGTTAACAAACTTATTAAATTTGCCATCAATCGGATGAATTTCTGATTTGGACTCCACGTCGGATCCACATAGACGCTACGTAGGAATAGCAATAGGAATTCCACAGCTGCAACAATGACACTAAATAACCCGCACCAAACCCTCTTTTTAACCCATCGATCAACCCCCAATTTTTAAGTGTCTTGATAATTTAAATATTTTCAATTTACAATCTAATGGAGTATATGAAACTTATACTCGAACAAATTAAAGAGACAGAGTTTAATTAAGTACAATCTCGGCAGACGTCGAGGACCAGGAGTAGGATTGGTATAGTAGCTTTATTTCTTCTTCCTTCTCTAGTAAATTAAGAAAATAACGATAGTGGCAAAAATCACCAATCCTGTCACCATTTTTTCAGCAACTATAACCATTTCAGATGAAGCTGAATTAGAGTCATTGTTGCTTCATGTTGGTTTCTCTGAAGGGTGTGCACCAACTGATTTTCTCTAGAGGTGTTGGTTTTGGTAGAGGATGAGATAATTTTGCTGCAGGTAATGAAGGTGGTTCTGAGGAAACAGGGGTGGGTGAGTAGGAGGAGGTGCCTGATCGTAAGCATTGGGTGGTGCCATAGTGGATGATGGCGGAGGTGAGAGTACCGGTGGTGATTGAGAAGCCGTGGGTGGTGGCGCCGTCGTGGTATTAGCAGCAGTGGCGGCGGCGTTGGTGTTGGTAGAAAAATGTGATTTTTCAGACACCCTTTTGGACAAGGGTGAAAAAGCAGGGGATAGTGAAGTGATTGGTGAAATGGAAGGACCATCTTCGGTGGCGGCAATGGCGGTGGTGGAGGATGGCGGTGAATTGAGAGTGACCCTTTTGGGTGAGGGTTCAGAAGAGAGTGGTGAAAGAGATTTTTCTTCAGAGAAACAATATTATTCATGATGCTGCATTTTTCATTGGAGAAAGTGGCAGAGGAGTGGTGGCGAACGACATAGAGGAGGGGCTATTTGGTTGTTGTTGGTGGAGTTAGTTTGTTCCGGCAATGACGAAAAGAGGGGGAAAGGGAGAAGGGCGTTCGGCTGGTGGTTTCGTGTTGGTGTAGAGATGGAGTAGTTGTGATTAGTGGTCGTCATTACCAGTCGTTCAGTGGTCAAATCCGACAACGGCAATTGGCAGAAAATGGAGAGGGATGAGAGGGAGATGAAGTGGAGGCGTTGGTGGTGAATTGACTGTACAATGGTGGAGTTCGCCGGAGCTCCGACATGGGAACTCGTCGGAGCTCGCTAGAGATGGCAAAGGTCCGCTCGAGAAGAAGCAACAGTGAGAGTAAAGGATTGAAACTATTTAAAGGATGGGGTAATGAGTACGAGTGATGGGTTAAAAGAATTGGGTGATCCTACGTGGCGTCTATGTGGATCCGACATGGAGTCCAAATCAGAAATCCATCTGGCTGAGGGCAAATTTAATAAGTTAGCTAATGGGAAGGGTAAATTTGATCCCAAAGTTTGACGAAGGGCAATATTAAACTATAAAGCATAGTTGAAGGGCAAATTTGACCCTTTTCCCATTTTAGAATGCTTGGATCTTTGAGTTTGAAACAAAATTTTGGTTAAACAGTTTGCCACATGTTTTATTCTACTAATGGAAATTATAACTCAAGTAATGTGAAAGAGTATACATATTCATCCATCATGTGATGTCAAGTTTGCTCTATTTTCCGTTTACTGTTTGATTAAACTTGAGTTTTGCTTTGCACTACTTCCGTGTACTGTTCTATTTTCCGTCTACTATATATATATATATATATATATTCTAAGCACAGATACTATCTTGAGTTAGTGGTTCAAGTATTCAAACTTTACGTGGACCACTTTTGGACTTGGTTCCTTTTTATAGAAATAGTGCCTCAGCCAATTAAAAAAAGAAAAAAGTGTCAATTGTCTAGTGCCTCATGAGCTGCCTTGCATTTAAGAATATATATGAGACAATTTTTCTGTGTCTAGGACTATATATGTTTCTGCATGTACCCTCTCCAATTCAATTTTCAATGTCCAATTTTCAATATAGAAAACGAAAAGTTTTTTGCAGCTCTGTAAATGTTAAAGGTCATGGTATAGGTTTCTTCAAAAGATATATTTTATACCCCCAATAAAAATAAGTATCTGCTTACCCTTTTTTTTTTTTGTCAAAAAGATTGTTTACTTATAAATCAAAAAAGAATTAGTCTTATTTTTTTCAGATTTGTCCCTATTAAGTGATTTGTGATTAAATCTCAATACCTATTTAATTATGAGTAGTTTAGTCAAATCATCTATTTTTTTAGTAGTTAGTAATTTATTAAGGGGTGTGCAAATGGCTAATTGGACACTCTATTTGATCCGGAGGGAGTATTAAATAGTAAACGACTTCCCTAACTTTAACTTTCAGGTGCTAAACCCCTCCTAAATTAGCACGTTTTTGTTGTAACAACATGCGTATATATCCATCATTTTTTTAACGAGAGGTATATCTGCTCTAAATCGCAAAGTTGAGGAATATATTTGCACATTTGCTCTACATAAAATATAGTGAGAAATGGGGATTTAACACCTAAAAGTTATAGTTCAGAAGGTAGCGTAAACTATATATATATATATATATATATATATATATATATAATGTGATAGTTTAGGGGGTTTAACACCTCAAAGTTATAGTAATTCAGAAGGGGAGGGGAAGGAGGGAGAACGTAAACTAGGCATAGTTTAAATATGAAATTAATAATAACGTAAGTTTAGGAGAGTTTTGATCTATTATCTCAATATTTAATATAAAATATATCTTTTGAAGTAACCTATAAAGTACTGAAGTCTATGTGACTAGAAGCACTTCAATGGCTATTCTTATTGCGATCTATATTTTGCATTACATAATATTTCTTCAAGTGTTATGATTTTTTTTTTTGGTTTCCCATTCGGTATTCGGTATTCGCATTGAAATTCGACTATATCTGGATTCGCGTCGCGTATGGCCCATTCAAGGGGAAGCGCTCCCTACCAATAATTTTTTCATACCCAGGATACAAACCCAAAACCTATAATTAAGGGAAAAACAACCTCATCCGCTACACAACATCCTTTGATGGTCAAGTGTTCTGATTTTATTATTTTTAAGGGTGAAACAAAAGGAGCCTCATCCGAGATTGGTTTAAATTGCCTGAACTTATAGTACATACAGTGAGCCACTTTCTAAATTTCAGCCGACATGCTTTACCAAGGAAAGGGCTGGAAAATGAACATCATTAGGGTGAGTCCGTGAGAAAAAAGAGATAAAGACCCTCAATAAATAGAAAAATATTTACTCAATACTCGTATCTTTCACAAAACATGGGTTTTCACTTTAAAATATAATTAAATGCTTTTTAGAAACTACATGTAATATTATAATAATCTCTCGGAAGTCTTTTTCATTAATATAAATATATATAGTATACAATGTCGAACCCTATTACAATAAGGATCCTGAATCTACCATAATTATACATCACTAATTATTACACAATATATGGAAGATATTCTAATTATGGTATAATTATATGTACACGTTAATACACCCCCTCAGTCGGAGCGGGAGGAGGTCGGATGCTAAGACTGGATTTGAAGTCGAGGAAGAGCTGTCTAGGAAGGCCTTTTGTGAATATATCCGCATACTGATATGAAGAAGGCACATGCATCACCTTGACATGACCAAGGGCGTGAACAAAGTGTATATCCATCTCAATGTGCTTGGTTCGCCGATACTGAACCGGGTGAAATGAGATAAATATATGGCGGATATGTTATCGCAGTAAACCAAAGACGCCTTGCGCAAGGGACATTGCAGCTCCAAAAGATTATTTCGTAGCCAACAGATCTCAGCAACAACATTAGCAACGCCTCTATACTCTGCTTTTGCACTCGAACGGGATAGGGTGGCCTGACTCTTGGCAGACCAAGAAATGAGATTATCCCCTAAGAACACACAGCAGCCGGAGGTGGAGCATCGCGTGTCCGGACAGCCTGCCCAATCAGCATCTGTATATGATAACAACCTGGTCGGTGCTGAGGGGTATATATGTAATCCATAATCAAGTGTGCCTTTAACATATCGAATGATACGTTTAAGTGCAGTAAAATGAGGCTCTCTGGGGGCATGCATGAATAAGCATACCTGCTGAACATCATAAGCGATGTCAGGCCTGGTGAAAGTAAGGTACTGAAGTGCACCTGCAAGACTCCTGTAAACAGTGGGATCGGACACTGGGTTACCATCAATAACACTACGCTTTGATTTAGAGTCAACCGGTGTAGACATGATCTTGCAGTTTGCCATTTTAGCCCTGTACACTATCTCATCTACATACTTGAACTGATATAAAAATATAGTATCTGCAGAACGAGTCACTGATATCCCCAAAAAATAGCTCAACTTCCTCAAGTCAGTCATAGCAAATTCGGTTTTAACTAGTGCAATAATCTTATTTTTCAACACATCAGAGGAGGCAGTAATCACAATGTATCCACATATAACAATAAATAAGCAATGTTACTACCTCGATGAAAAGTAAAGAGAGAATTATCACACTTGCTGCATACGAACCCAATTTGCATAATGTACTGTGCAAAACGATCATACCACGCTCGAGGGGCCTATTTCAAACCATAGAGTGGCTTACGAAGATGGCGTACATACTGAGGGGCTGCTGGATAGACAAAACTAGGCGGCTGGTGCATAGAAATAGTTTCTTTCAGATCACCATGTAGAAATATATTATTCATATCAAGCTGATGAATAGGTCAATGCTTACCTATAACAATACACATAACTGTGCAAATGATAGTCGGTTTCACAACCGGACTGAACGTTTCACTACAATCAATACCCTCCTGCTGATTAGTGCTATTAGCCACAAGTCTAGCCTTATACCTTTCTAAGTCACCATTGTCTCTGTATTTGTGACTTAAAAGCCACATGCATCGGATCACATTCACCCTCTTCGATCGAGGAACTAAATCCCAAGTGTATTGTTTTGTTAAAGCATTAAACTCATCACATATGGTCTCATTCCAATTTGGGTCTAGTTTGGCTAATTTTGGATTTTTGGGAATTGGGGATATTGTTTGTGTGGAAAGGTTAAATTGGACTTTAGGTTTGAAAATACCGTGTGGGGCACGAATTTCCATATGGTGCGAGGGGGCAGCTTGGGTATTTGTGATAGTTATCGGGTCTGGGTTCGGGTACAGGTTTGGTGTGTCGATGTGGTGATTGGGTAAGGCTGCGGGTGGGGCAATTTTTGGGTTCGACGATGGGGTGAGATGGAGGATGTGGGGTATGATGTCTGTGGGGTGTTGAGATTGATGGGTTGGGTCGGTGTTCTGATCACGGTGGTATGGTGTGGGTTTCTAGTGGCTTTGAGGGTTGTAGGGTTGCCTTGGGATGGTGTTTGTGACATAGTGATAGAGATGGTGACCAGTGGAGAAACTGAGATGGTGGGCATATTGCCATTGGTGGCAATTAGCGACATTTCTGATAGAGAATGGGATGGTGACGGGGACGTAGAGATGTGGTCGGTGGTGGCGGATGTAGGTGGCAGAATCGCAGAGAGGCGGTCAGCGGTGTCGGTAGTGGGCGGCAGATGTGGGTTTTGGGTGGTGGATTGACACAGTTCGCTGAGGATGACGGGAGAGATGTCGGACTCGTCAAGAAAAGTATAGTCCATTTTTTGGAATTTTTTTGAGAAAGAGAATGTGGTTTCGTCAAACGTGACATGACGAGAGATGTGAATCTGATGGGTAGACAAGTCATAGCACAGACAGCCCCTATGATTGGATGAAAACCCTACAAAATACACGGAGTGGTTCGGGGTGCCAATTTATGAAGAGCGGTGGAGGCCAGATTGGGATAGCATATACAATCGAAAATCCGAAAATGATCATAGGAGGGGGTCCGTCGGTATAATATTTCGGTTGGGTCATGTTATGAAGAGTGCTAGTAGGTAAAATATTAAGGACGTATTCTACCATTTTGACTGCATAGACCCAGAACGAGAGAGGTATGGAGGCATGAAAAAGGAGGGTACGAACCATGTTATTGATGGTGCAGATGATTTGTTCTACTTTTCCACTTTGAGGCGAGGTGTGAGGACAAGAGAATTGAAAAACCATGCCATTATTTCTACAGAACCGGTGAAACTGCGAATTATGATTTTGGTATGTTAGGGGTGACGACGAGGTTGAGGCTACTGTGGGAGTTGTAGGAGGAGTCATTATAGTGGATAAATTTTATCGAAGTAGGAGAAAGAAGACAAGGAAGAACAAAGAAGGAGAAGAGGGTCTTCTCAGCCAAGGGGTGGTGGCCACCGATGTGAGAGATCCGAGAGGGGGGGAGGGGGGCGGAAATTTTAGAGAAGACCTAGGGTTTTGGCTCCTGATACCATGCAATATTGTAATAATCTCCCTTGGGGAGTCTTTCTCATTAACACAAATATATATATTGTACAATGTGGAACCCTATTACAATAAGGATCCCGAATCTACCATAATTATACATCATTAATTATTACACAATATATGGAAGGTATTCTAATTATGGTATAATTATATGTACACGTTAATACTGCTCACTCTGTCGCGACAATGTTGATTGGATACAGAGTTCAAAATAAAAAGATCTTTAAAAAATTTATAATCTAAAACAAGTAAAAAATATTTATCTCATTATATATCACATTAAAAATTAAAATTAATTTTAAAATAATAAAATATTTTTAATATGTGGAAATTATAATTTGTTTTTTTAAATAAGTAAATAATAAAAAGAGTGTGTCATATAAAATGGGACTGTGGGAGTATTAGATAAAAACTTTCACTTAAGCAAATACAAGATATGAGACATCCCCTTCCAAATCATTCGATAGAATAAATTTATACAATTAAGATATTAGAACCTAGATCTTACATGTTTTTGTGTAGTTTATCATTTTTTTGCCTTGTCTTATAATATTTTGAAACTTACTAGTAAAAGTTATTACTTCGTAGTGTACAGAGAATTGATATGAGGCAGTGGTATACCCTGCGTATCTCTTCCTATATATAATAAATACAAAAAGATATTGGTCAAATAAGTAAGTAATTTAATACAATACAAATATATAAATTATGAGTCCTACAACTACACGGACTATGAGTCCTAATATGCTCCCAATCTGGACATGTTGAAATAACGGACAGATTGTCACGCAAAAAATAAAAACGGGATGAGAATAAACCCTTCGTAAAAATATCAGCAAGCTGTAAGTGAGAAGGCACATATTGGACAACAAGATCCCCTTAACCAACTTTATTACAGACGTAATGATAGCCAATATCAATATGCTTAGAACAATCATGGAATACTAGGTTACGAGACATGTATGTTGAGCTGACATTGTCACACAACACTCGTATTGGCTCATGAATATAAAGACCAAGTTCACAAAGAACATGACGAATCCAAGAAGTTCCAGCTACAGTATAGGCAATAGCTCTATACTCAGCCTCTGTAGACGATCTTGAAACTGTGGGTTGTTTCTTCACACGCTAAAAAATAAGGTTTGAACCCAAGAATACGGCAAATAAAGTAGTAGAACGCCTACTATCGGGACACCCATCCCAATCAACATCAGAATAAGAAACTACCAATGAATTGGATGAAGAAGCACGCAAGAACAATCCATGTGCAATAGTACCCTGTAAATACTTAAAAATACGCTTCACGTAATGTATATGAGTAGTACGAGGTGCATGCATAAACTGAGAAACAAGATTCACAGCATATGCAATATCAGGACGTGTCAAAGTCAAATATTGAAGTGCACCCACCATGCTCCTATATTCATTAGGATCAGAAAGTAACTCACCATCCATAAGAGAAATAGTTGTGCGAGAAGCTAGAAGAGTAACAACTGGCTTACTAGTATGCATGTGAAACTTAAGGAGCTATTCTGAAATATACTTCAGTTGAGATAAATGAAGACCATCAGACAAGAGAACAACTTGAACACCAAGAAAATAATGAAGTTCACATAAGTCTTTCATGGCAAACTGACGGGAAAGAAGACTAATGAACTGAACAAGAATTGTTGATTGACTGCCAGTTAGAATAATATCATCAACATAAAGCAATAGGACAAGAATACCTGATGAAGAACGACGAACATACATAGAAGTATCAGATTTTCTACAAATAAAACCTTGAGAAAGAAGAAATGTACTAAAGCTATGAAACCATGCACGTGGAGCCTATTTTAAACCATAGATGGCTTTGGTCAATTTACAAATATGATGAGGAAAGTCAGGATGAATGAAACCCGGAGGTTGTTTTATAAAAACTTCATCATTAAGAATACCATGTAAAAAAGCATTTTTACATCTAACTGCCGAATAGGGGAAGAATAAGAAATAGCTAGAGAAAGTACAATACAAATAGTAGTAGCTCGAACAACAGGACTAAAAGTCTCATGATAATCAATACCAGGTTGCTGGTGAAAACCTTGTGCTACATGATGAGCTTTGTACCACTCAATAGACCCATCCGAATTATATTTAATACGATAACCCCACTTACAACCAACCAAATTCATGTGTGATTGAAAAGGAACAAGCACCCAAGTTCTATTTGCTAAAAGAGCATTAAATTCATCTGTCATAGCTTGTTCCCATTTAGGATTTTTCACAGCCTGAGAGAAAGAAGAAGGCTCACTATCAGGAAGTACAACACTCAATGAAAATACTTTCTTAGGCTTAGAAATTCTAGATTTAGCACAAGTTTGCATTGGATGAGATGTAATGGTAGATGCGAATGTGGAAGCGGAAAAAGTGGTAGTAGGCAACAAGGTGGATAAAGGTGTGGAAATATCATCAGAGTGTGATCTATTGGATAGATAGGTAGATGGCGCTTGAGTGACTAAGGTAGAACTAGGAACATATGGAGGAGAATTAGAGGAAGAAAGGTTACAAATAGTTACATGTACAAGTGGTTGTAGAGTAAACAAGGGTGATGTAACCACAAGCGGATCTGAAGAGAGGGATGAGGAAGACACCTCTGAAGGACAAGATAATGTAGTATACGTGAATATGGACTCATGAAAGACAACATGACGACTAACATAGACATGACCTGATTTAGGATCTAGACAATGATATCCTTTAGAGTTAGATGCATAACCAAGAAAAATGCAATAGACTGAACGTGGTGTGAGCTTGTGAGATACTCGAGCAAAAAGGTTAGGGAAGCATTCACAACCAAAAACTCTAAGGAAATTATAGTCCGACCGTCTATGAAAAAGTTTTTCAAAGGGAGAAAGTCCTTGCAGAATATGTGTCAATCTATTAATTATATAAACATCATAATAAGCAACATCAACCCAAAATTGTGATGGTAAATTAGTCTCTACGAGAATGGTACGTACCATCTCAATAATGTATCGATGCTTCCGTTCAGCAATCTTATTTTGTTGAGGAGTGTCCGGACACAATTTACAAAACAAAATACATGAGTTAAAAAATGTGATAGCATAGATGAGTTATCAAATTCTCCACCTCCATCACTTTGAAAAATCTTTATTATAGTGGCAAACTTGTTCTTTTCTAGTTTTGAAAAACACAAAAATTTGAAAACACTTCTGGTTTAATTTTCATAGGGTACAACCATGTAAACCGAGAAAAATCATCAACAAAAATAACATAATATTTAAAACCCAAGTTCGGTAAAATTGGTGATTTCCAAACATCTGAGTGAATAATGTCTAAAGGAAAAGAACTATAATGATCCACTAAATTAAATGGTAAACGTTGAGATTTTCCTAACCGATAAGGGACACAATCACTACGAAAAGAGTTGAGCAAACTAATGCAATTATTTTTCCTAAGACGATCTAAAGTATGAGCTCCACTATGGCCTAATCTACGATGTCATATATCTCCAGATTGATGTAGCACAACAAATGCTTGAGGATGAGATGACACTGAAGAAGATGCTAGCGGATAAACATCACCCTTACTAGAAGCTTGCAGGAGAGTTTGACCCGTGGCTTTGTCCTTAACCGAAATCAAAGAAGAATCAAAATCAATAGCACAATTATTATCCTTATACAACTTCATTACAGAAAATAAATATGACAAAGTTGAGGAACATGAAACATTGAGCGCAACTGTAGTGGACGGGATGTAGAGGGTATTTGAGAGTATCCAATTTTTTTAATATTGAGCAAGGTACCATTTTCAACCAACACACGATCAAAGACAATATGAGGGGGTTTTTGTAAAAAATTACCTTAGACGGGGTCATTGAGCGGACGCAGCAGAGTCAAAGTACTAAGTAGCGTCATTTATTTCACCAACATACATAGTAGAAAAAGACTTAGGAAGATCATTAGCAACAAAAGCATGATTGAAATGATTAGTACACTGTAATGCCGAATGACTAGGATACCCACAAATTTGACAAATGGTAGAGGAAGGGTGCGCTCCTAAGACTCCCGATGATAGTGAGGTTGAGCTAGCAGATTGTGAATGATAAGGAACAAGGGAAACACTACCAATACATGATGAAGACTATCCGTGAAAATCATTGCGTGAATATTATTGGGTGAAGATTATTGGGCGAAGAAACTTGTTGTGGTTGACTTCGACCATCGAATGAGCCTCGACCTCTTCCTCCATGACTGCGACCTATAGAAGACCGACCTCTGCCATGACCCCCTTGAGATACTGTCTAACTACCAAATGTAGAAGAGTAATTAGAAGATACATTATGGGCAGCAAACACTTGATGTGAGACAGTAGAGTCTAGCTCTTTGAAGTATTGTAACCGTTGCTCATGAAACAAAAGTTTGGTGTAAAGTTCTTCAAGAGATAGTCGGCTAGAAAAGTGAGTAATGATACCAACCAGTGCGTCATACTCCTTTCCTAACCCAAGAAGGACATGGTTAATAAAATCTTGAGAAGGAATGGGAGAGTTAATTGCCACAAGGGAGTCTGCTATTATTTAGCCTCTTAGAGATACTCATCAATAGTCATAGAATCTGATTTTCACATGGTAGTAAGTTGTCGCTTAAGTTCTATTGATTTGTCCTGACTACCATCCATAAAATGTCTGTAAAGATAGCCAAATATCATGTGATATAGGTAATAAGTGAACATCAATAAGGACCTCATGAGACAATATTGTGAACAACCAAGACTGTACACTTTGATCAACTCTAACCAATGAACGATAGAGTGGGTTAACATGCTGGATACTAGAGACATTACATAAAAATTGAGTTGGTTGAGGTGTAGAGCCATCCACAAAACCAATAAGTTGATGAGAGATCAACAAAGAGGTGAATTGATACGCCAAGTGGGATAATCTTCAACTGAATTAAGCTTGATGATCACCAAATTAGTGATATTAGGTTCAACAAACGCCGCAGTGGAATGGAAGGGAGATGGAATTGTAGATTCTATTATTCCCGCATAAGGTAGGAGTGAAGTCAGGCGAATCTGTCCTATAGAAGAACGAAGAACCGGGAATAATGATTGATGCAATAGTGTGAAGAGAAAATGAATGAGGTAAATAAGGCAAAGGAGGAATTGAAAAGGATGAAACAGAAGATCCCTACAAAAAACCAGATGTAGATTGAGTAGATGCAATATCTGCTGTAGAAAATGGAAGCAAAACATCTTAAGAAAGGGGATCAAGCGGTGGGGAAGTCATATTATCGGGGAAGAACGAAAAAAAAAAGATGACAATGGAATAGTTTTTGTATTTGTTATGCCCCGTAGTTCTGCACCCGAATGAGAGTATACTCAGTCGACTTGAGTCGTAAGACCTTGAAATCATTTCTGAGGGCTCATATGGTGTACAAGGATTTTAAGGAATGGTTTCAAAAGGTTGGAAGTCAATAGGACCAAATGAAGTACAACTCGACGAAGATTGACAAAGTTTTGATGATACACTAAGCATTTTGTGTCGCGAATGACATTCCGCCTCGCGGATTTCGCAGTGGATCTATGCCACTTTTCCACCACCTCACTGCCATCATATGTGGTGGCATATGAGGCTGTATATGGGCATATCCGCCACATATGATGTTGCATATGTGAGGCAGTTTTGTTGGCTATTTAAGTCCAAAAGTCGGCCAACTCATTTTTATTTCACAACTTCGATCCTTTGAGCTCCAAAACACTCTCAAACATTCCCTAAAGCCCTATCCACCATTCAAGAACATCCCTTCATGTATCTAAGGTGATTCATCCTCTTAAGAATCAATAACACCTCGAAATCCTCATTGGTTGGCTCGACAAAGTTGTAGACTTATTTGAGATTGAATTGAAGGTTGTTGTGGAAGACTTCTCAGATGGATAAGGTAAGGTTTCATCACTTTTATATGTTATTTAGCTTCTCTTAACTTATCTTGATTGATTGGTAAAAATAACTTGTGAGTTCTTGAAGTATGTTGGGTATGATTTGGAGAAACACATATTGTAGTATGAAGTTATGTCAACTTGTTTGGGGTTGTTGATTGAGATTGAGAGTAAATATAGGTGTTGAATCATGTTGGTGAGGTTGTGAAGTTGAGGAAAAGAGTTATGGAAGATGACGGTGTTAAATTGAGAATCCATGGTAGAATGACTCTAGACCTTCATGTACGCAAGTTGTTCGACGAATTGCCTAAATGAAATCTCTTATTAGATATGAGCTTTATATTGATATGAATCCCTCATTTAATTTAGATAATCATCCTTAACACATGCGAGTCTCTGTGGAACGTAGCTAGCTTCATCAACAAGGTATGTAGGGCAACTTTCCTTCTTGGTATGACTTGACGTAAACGCTTCTTTGAATAGAGTTCTATTTTGTGAAATCGAATAATGATAAGCCTTTTTTGATAAATTGATCCTACTTCTTGGGTACTTCTAATCCATAGCATCTTTTGGATTCTATATGTTCCTAAATAGTTGTATTGAGATTCATGAACATAGCTCTAATAACTATAGTTAGAGGATAATGATGATAGTTCACTCCGACTCTACTTGTGATATTCTTTGATGTATGTCTTACATTGCACTTATCTATATATATCTATTTTATTACCGAGTTGTGCTATAGTCGGTCGGGTACGCCACTTATATGTGCATATCACTGCAGTTGGTTTTGGCATTACCAAGTCTTATTAAGGCCGGGTACGACCGAGTACTCATCGAGGTTGGGTATGATATACTATGATATAACTTGCCCCACATAGCGATTGGATACTACATTATATGGCCCCATTGAGTGTCTTGATGTTTACAGACATGCCTATATATCCATACATGTGACAAGGTATGTCTTTAGAGGCTTCTTGTGAGTTTCAGGTTAACTTCTGTACCCTTATATTTTACATTATGTCTTCTGTTTACATATGTTATCTGCCTTATATATTCTGTATATCTTTCATACTGATGCCCCTTTCTGGGGTACTGTATTCATGCTCGCAGGTACAGATAGGCAAGGTGGCGCTCCATCCCAGTAAGTTTCATGATCAGCTGTGATTGTCACACTCCCCACTCTCGAAGTTGCTATACAGGAGTCCTTAGATATTTTTATATATATACCTAGCATTTTGGGTATGGCAGGGCCCTGTCCTGACCGGTTGATGTATTATAGCACTTTTAGAGGTTTGCAGACTAGTATACAGTGTGTATATGTATGTCGTGGCCTAGTCGGCCTCTTTTGTTAGTGGAGTACTCTTCTTGTGGCCTTATCGGACTTGGTCATCTGTATATACTGTGTTGGGACTCTTCTGTTTGCAGGTTGTCATATATTCTTATCTTGTTATGGTTATATGGAGGCCTTGTCGGCCCAGGTTCCATATTACAGGTTCTAGGTACTACAGTTGGTTCGCTCTGGCCTTCGGGTGCTGGGTGCCGGCCACACCTTGGCAGAAGGCTACATTAAATTTAGGATGGTTACATTTTTTCTTGATCTAGATCGTACGGTCCGTCGAATATTTGATGGTGTATATCAACAGCCAAAAATACGGCCTGTCAAAATTTAGATGGGACCATAAAATAAAACTTTGATAATTTTCTGATTGTAGTAATGGAATTGACGACAAGATTATCCGGTCCTTCAAAATATTGACGGACCATCGAATCCCACTGTCTCAAATCTACCAACTTTCAAACTACCTGCTTTATTCTATCACACTTTTTGATGATTCAATTGCACGGTCTGTCAAATATTTGACGGTCTGTAAAATTCTCAAAATTGGGAACTTTGTACGAATTTCCTTATTTTGCTTCCTTAATGATAATTACCTGAAACGTAAACGACATACATCAAAATACATAAACTTGCTTAAAAATAAGTAAAACTTATAGTGAAAATGCATCAAATGTGCCGTAACTCCATGACAAATAACAGACGCTCCGGGATCTTAAGTTGTATGCTAAGTTCTCTAAATGTGAGTTCTGGTTGAACTCGGTGGCTTTTCTGGGTCATGTAGTGTCGAATGAAAGCATCAAAGTAGATAGTCAGAAGATCGAGGCAGTAAGGAATTGGTCGAGGCCCACAACTCTTACGTAGGTGCATAGTTTATTGGGGTTGCCAGGTTACTATCAAAGATTCATAGAGAATTTCTATTCCATTGCCGCATCACTGACAAAGTTGACTCATAAGGCAACTAAGTTTTAGTGGTCAGATGCTGGCGAGAAGAGTTTCCAGTAGTTGAAGAGCAGGTTAACATCAGCACCTGGTCTGTCACTTCCTGAGGGATCCGATGGCTATGTTATGTACTGTGATGCTTCTAAAGTGGGATTGGGTTGTGTTCTGGTGTAGTATGCCAAGGTTATTGCGTACGCTTTGAGGCAACAAAGGAAACACAAGCAGAATTACCCGACTCATGATCTGGAGTTGGTGACTGTTGTATTTGCTCTAAAGATATAGCGTCATTATCTGTATGGAGTTCATGTCGATATATTTATAGATAATAAGAGATTACAATATATATTCAGGAAGAAAGAATTAAATCTGAGGCAACGAAGGTGGCTTGAACTGCTAAAAGACTATGATGTGGATATCATTTCTCCTCCAGGCAAGGCTAATGTTGTAACCGACGCGTTAAGTTGGAATTATATAGGCAACCTAAAATATATGGGAGTTGACAAGTTAGAGATGGCAAATGATCTTATTAGTTGGCCAGTTGAAGTGCGCGATTGATTGATACAAGCGATGGGGGTGCCATAGTTTAGAATGCCGCTGAGTCCTCCTTAGTGGCAGAAGTAAAGGCATGACAATTTGATTATCCAACCTTGGTAAGAATTAGAGAAGCCGTTCCATTTCAAAAGAAATGGTTGTTTGAAATATCAAAAGATGGAGTTCTTAAGTATAAAGGCCGGTTGTGTATGCCCGACGTTACAGGATTTCGAGGGAATATTATGGTAGAGATGTACTAGTCCAGGTATTCAATTCATCCTGGTTCCACTAAGATGTATCATAACCTTTAGCAGCTATATTGGTGGAATTATATGAAGAAGAATATCGCATAATTTGTTGCTCAGTGTCTGAATTGTCAACAAGTTAAGATTGAGCATTAGGAACCTGGAGAATTGTTACAAAATATAGAGATTCTGACATGGAAATGGAAAGCGATCAATATGGATTTCATTATGGGACTACATAATTCTCATCGAAAATTCAATTCTATATGGGTTATCATGGATAGACTTCTAGAGGTCCTTTAAAAAAGGTTTAGGTACTCAGATTAACCTTAGCACAACTTTCCATCCCCAAATAGATGGGCAGGCCGAGTGCACTATTCAGACGCTCGAAGATATGTTATGAGCTTGTGTGTTATACTTCAAAGGAAGTTGGGAAGATCATATACTGCTTATTGAGTTCGCTTACAATAACAATTATGATTCTAGTATTCAGATGGTGTCGTATGAGGCCCTATATGGATGAAAATACAGGTCTCTTATTGGCTGGTTTGATGGGTGAGACAAAGTTATTGGGACATGACTTGGTGCAACAAGCCATAGAGAAAGTGAAAATGATTCAGGAGCAGCTGTTGACATCTCAAAGTCGAAAAAATTCCTATTCAGATAACTGGCATCGAGACTTAGAGTTTGCGGTGGGAGACTGTAGTTGCAGTTCTTGGGTCTCATGAGTTCTTTTCAGGGGAAACTCTGCCAAACTTATCTAAAATCCTAAGCATTAGAGCAGTATTTAACATTCAAAGATGAATATTCTTAAAGGGGGGGGGGGGAAGGATGTTACACCCTATAGCTTTGCACCCAAATGAGAGTATAGTCAGCCAACTTGAGTTGTGAGACCTTGAAATCATTTCCGAGGGTTTGTATGGCATACAAGGATGTTAAGGAATGATTTCAGAAGGTTGGAAGTAAATAAGACCAAAGGATGTACAACTCAATGAAGATTGATGAAGTTTCGACGATACGCTAAGCGTTTAGCATATGCGGATTCCATTCTGCCTAGCAGATGCCATTACGCCTTACGTATTTGTCTGCGCATCTGGGTCACTTTTCCACCACCTTACTGCCAATATATGAGGTGGCATATGCGCCGCATATGGGCATATGCGCCGCATATGAGACAGTATATGTGAGGCGGTTTGGTTGGCTATTTAAGTCCAAAAGTCAGCCATCTCATTTTTATTTTACAACTTCGACCCCTTGAGCTCCAAAACACTCTCAAACATTCTCCAAAAACCTCCTCACCATTTAAGAATATCCCTTCATGTAACTAAGGTGATTTCTTCTCCTAAGAATCAAGAGCACCTAGAAATCCTCATTGGTTGGCTTGGCAAAGTCATATACTTCTTTCAGATTGAATTGAAGGTTGTTGTGGAAGACTTCTTGGATGTATAAGGTAAGGTTTCATCACTTTTATGTGTTCTTTATCTTCTCTTAAATTATCTTGTTTGGTTGGTGAAGATAACTTGTGAGTTATGTAAGTATAATAGGTATGATCTTGGAGAAACACCTCTTGTAGTATGAAGTTATGTCAACTTGTTGTTTGGGGTTGTTGATTGAGATTGAGAGTAAATATATGTGTTGAATCATGTTGGTGAGGTTGTGAAGTTGAGAAAAGAGTTATGGAAGATGGTGGTGTTAAATTGGGTAAGAATCCATGGTAGAATGACTCTTGAACTTCATGTACGCAAATTGTTTGACGAATTGCCTAAATGAAATATCTTATTATATATGAGTTTGATATGGATATGAATCCCTCGTTTATTGTATATAATCGTTCTTTACATGCGCGAGGCTCCGCAGAATGTAGGTAGCTTCATCCACAATGTATGTAGAGCAACTTTCCTTCTTGGCATGACTTTACGTAAATATTTCTTTGAATAGAGTTCTATTTTGTGAAATCGAATAACGATAATCCTTTCTTGATAAATTGATCCTACTCCTTGGGTACTTCTAATCCATAGCATCTTTCGGATTATATATGTTACAGAATGGTTGTATTGAGATTCATGAACGTAACGCCAATAACAATAGTCGGAGGACAACGATAATAGGTCACTCCGGCTCTGCTTGTGATGTTCTTTGAAGTCTGTCTTACATTGCACTTATCTATATGTATCTATTTTATTATCAAGCTGTGCTGTAGTCAGTCGGGTACAACACTTATATGTGCACATCAATGCAGTTGGTTTTGACATTACCGAGTCCTATTAAGGCCAGGTACAACCAAGTCCTCATCGAGGCCGGGTATGATATACTATGATATAATTTGCCCCACATAGCGGTTGGATACTACATTATATGGCCCAATTGAGTGGCTTGATGTTTACAGACATGCCTATATATCCATACATGTGACAAAGTATGTCTTTAGAGGCTTCTTGTGAGTTCCAGGTTAATTTCTATACCCTTATATTTTACGTTATGTCTTATGATTACATATGTTATCTGCCTTACATATTTTGTACATCATTCGTACTGATACCCCTTTTTGGTGCACTGTGTTCATGCCCGCAGGTACAGATAGGCAGGGTGGCGCTCCTCCCTAGTAAGTTACCTGTTCAGTTGTGATTGTCACACTCCCCTCTCTCAGAGTTTCTATACTGGAGTCCTTAGGTATTTTTATACATATCCCTAGAATTTTGGGTATGGCGGGGCCCTGTCCCGACTGGTTGATGTATTATAGCACTTTTAGAGGCTTACAGACTAGCGTACAGTGTGTATATGTATGTCGTGGCGTAGTCGACCCCTTTTGTTAGTGGAGTACTCTTCTTGTTGCCTTATCAGACTTGTTCATCTGTATATATTGTGTTAGGACTCTTCTGTTTGCAGGCTGTCATATATTCTTGTCTTTTTATGATTATATGGAGGTCTTTTCGGCCCAGGTTCTGTATTACAGGTTCCAGGTACTACAGTTGGTTCGCTCTGGCCTTCGGGTGCTGGGTGCCGGTCACCCCCTAAGATTGGGATGTGATAAAAACTTGCTATCAGAGAAGGTCTATCCTAGGGAGTCTGCAAGTCATATCTAGTAGAGTCTTAGCTTATAGGTGTGTTATGCACCACACTTATAAGTAGGAGGCTACATGATATTTAGGATGGTTACATTTCTTCTTGATCTAGACCGTGCAATATATCTGAGTTATAAGTATTCATTCCGAACCTACATTTCTGCATATGAATTTTGGTTTGGGTCATATATTTTAATTGAATTTATATTTATTAAATTAAAAATGAAAAATATTACCCATCAAAAGTTAGAAGTCTCCGGTAGATGTAATTTTTGTGTTAATGAGCTCAAAATTTTGTGACTTTTGTGTTAGAAAATATAATTAAGTTAATTAGATGAAAAAATGATCATTGTTATGTAACCATCTATGAAATTTTCTCCGCTTTTCTTACGTAACATCTCAAATGTATAAAACTAGAGGAAAAAAAGAACAACATTGTTTCCTCTATATTAAAATAACGGAAAATGGCCTAAAATGCCCTTGAAATATTAGAATTGGTACAAAAATACCCTCCATCCACTTTTGAGCCCCCAAATACCCCTGTCGTTAGCCTATTTGATCTTCTTTGCCTTTATTTTTAACGGCCGTGTTAAAATAAAATGATTAAATATTTATTTATTACTTGGCTAGATCTGATTGACCCAAATTTAAACCCTTCCCATATTAAAAAAAAATCATCCATGATCCATATTTTCACCCGGCCCGTGTGAGAAAAGCTCTACCACTAAGCTTTATTAATGACATTCATGAAGTTTTCCACATCTTTCTTCAGATTCTAATCCCTAATTTGATGGTTATTCATGCTACCACTTTAAAAATAGTATCGCCCAATTGATTTAAACACCCACATTTATATATTTAGAAATTTAAAGTAAGCTTCGAAATGCTCCTTCAATGGCGATTTTAGTTCACTTACTTAATGGATTTATTTTCAAAGTATACTCAATCACACTTGAGCTTAAGACCAAGTTCCAACATATCAAGTTCAAATCGCCAACAAATCTCGAAATTAAATTTAAAATTGAGGTTAATCTTCATCAATGAATGTTCAAGTTTTATGGAGGTTTCATGCGATTAAACAAGTATCTTTTTTGCAATATTCAACTAAATTTTAACATAAATATGCTCAATAAAAACTTAGAATCAGATTTTTTTCATTTAAACACTTAATGCGAGTTAATGTTTTCTTATTTTGATTTGTGATGAAATGTGTCAAAGGGTTTTTCAATTTGATTCGTTAGGGATTTATTTGGGACGGGTCAGGGTTTAGTTGGTGGGTCATGTTAAATGGATTCATAATTAATTAGTTTTAGTTAATTATATGGCTATTCAATGAGAGGCTTCCATGTAATAAATGAAATAGGTCCGCTAAAAATAAGGGCAAAGTACACCTAATAGGTTTTTCCATAAATACAATGTTCAATTATATATTTTTCAATTCATTAGTACATGCTTAGGGAAATTACATTTTTGGTTAAGTCCTTTTCTTTTTCACACATGCAATGTTTAACCGCTATCCTCCATAAAGTTATCTCAACCGAGGTTGCGAATTGCAATCAAGAACCATTAAAATAAGGTATTAAGTAGGTGTTTGGCCATTAAAATATAACGACCCATTCCGTCGTTATGAACCTTCCGTATAAATTCCTGTCATATCCCTCATCCAGGAATTCACCGATGACTATTACTAGTGGATTTTGAGAATAAACTAACTCTTACGACTCGTAAAGAAGACTTATTTACTGGAATAATTACTGAAGGATCTGTTATGCTCCAGCGAGCTGGTGTCGTCCCAGCGGGGCCGCACCAACGAAGTTATATCTGCACTGGCGGAAAAGTTAAGTCTGCGCCTGTGCTTTTCTTCTCGCTTATGCGCTGAGGCGACGTGGAAAATTCCTTCACCTCATCACACCAAAGCACATATATGCGTACTGAGTCGAGTCCGTAGAGGCGAAATCATTGTTTGCCCAGTGGGATTTAATGCTCTAAAATCATCCCACTTCTAAAAAAACCCTTATCTTGAAATGGGGACTGGCCTAGGGAATATTCTGAAGATGATACCTAGATTGTTCTTGGAAGGTAACCCCTTCACCTCTACTTGGGTTTATTTCATGTTTCTACTCTTGGGGTAAAGTATGAAATGGGGGAAATGAGTTGAAAACTCTATGATAGTTGGAATTAATTGAATCATCATTAAAGGATGAAAAATGATTTGGTAGACCTTGATTTTCTGAATAAGTATATGTGTTGATAAAATGACCATGTTAAAGAGTTTATGTTGATTATGAACACCCCTTTCCTATTTGGGGAAGAAACCTAGGGTTGTAAAATTGGGCTTTTATTGAGTTATGAAATTGAAGGTTCAAATAAGGTTGTTTTTAAAATTAATTTCAGGTTATAACTAGTAATCATGTTTTAAGCCTTGTTGAATAATAAAGTTAAGATTTTGAAACCGTGGACCCGGGGTGAATCCTAGATGTCTTATGGTTGGTTAAGGGCCAAGTCTTTGTGTGTGTTTGGCTTGATATTAATGTATAGAATATATGTGTTAGAATATGGTTACCTATGAGGCATCCCGAAGAGTCAAGATGTGCATGGAGGGTCAACCGTTCGTGGCACATGCTCGGCTCTGAGGTAGGCTACGATTTACTTTCACAATATTTTGATAGAAGTGCATAATTAGTTATAAATATTGAGGGGTATTGGGCATGTTTGGGGGTCCCACTCAAACAGTTGTGATGAATGGTTGAGTGGGTACCAGTATTGAACTATGATGATGGGTGATTTGGAAAATCAACCTTATGCTCATTCCGACTGCTGATTGTATGGGCTTATCGCCATTGTGTGGGCTCATAACCATACTTGTTATCATTGTGCTTATTCATCAAACATGCTTTGATATGATATCATGATTGTACTTGAATTATATGTTGATGTATTTCTGGAAGCATGTGACATTCATCTCTATACTTGTTACATCCCATGACATTATGATTCTTTCCTTGTATTGTCATTTGTATTCATACACTCATGGTTCTGATGGTATTGATATTAGAGTGGTATGATATATTATGTGGGTCCAAGGGACTGGGAAGGTAAGAACACTTTTGAGATTATGGCAACATTGAGGTGATGATGATACGTGGGGGAACGGGTTGCACTCCTACAACAATTATTATTCAACTAAGAGCTGGGCTCCGATGGTAAATTTTGGAGGGGTATATAGACTTCGCGGGTCTCCCATGGGTGGAGTTTCAAAATAAAACCTTGAGCGTCTATATACATGATGATAAAGGTGCATGATATATTCATTGCATTCATATTATACATTCATTCATACATTGATTATTTGTTGTGTGATAACATGACATTGATTGGTTATTGGAACTTGAGTGATTTACTAAATAAATGAGATCATATGATTTGAGTGATTATGTGGACCAATTTGGTTCCCATGATTGGCTTGTTCTCTATGGTTTGGCTGTGTGGTTACACCTTTATGAGTCTGGGTACTCGTTGCCTGTCTTATTTGTGTTGGTGGATTTCATATGCTGCTGAGTGACAATGTTAATTGATAAACGGTCTAGCATAGATTATGGGTATAGTTGTTGAATTGTTATCATGTGGTCTTGCCTATATGTTGTATATGTGTGGAATAATTGTCTTGGCAAATAAGTTAAGAGAAATGGAAATTACTTGGGAGATAGGGAAAGAGTCTATAAAACTAAAAGGGTGTCTTGCTTGTAATAGGATATGTCTATACTCTAAGTCGAGACTATGGATAATAATTGTGAATAAAGTGTCTCCATCCTAAGATGTGTATTGTGGAAGGTCAAAAATAGTGGGTTAATGAACTGTATGTCTAATTAACTTGTGTTGTCCAATAGAAATAGTGAGGTTAAACACGATTTCTACAGGCTGCCGAATCACGGGAAGCTGAGGCAGACTACTCATTCGGTGTCCTTAGTTTACATCTTATATAGATTGTCTCCTTATTTCGGAATAGTATCATTGTATTTCTCATTCTTTCATTGAATTGTAGAGTCCTTGTATAAGTCAGATCAAGTTATGGGAAAAGAAGGTTGTTGTAAGGATCGATTCTTTCAAAGATGTTTTAATGGAAACTGTTATTTATTGTAATTCATTCTCTCCGCATTTAATTATCCTTCTTAAAGTTATTTTTGGGATTGGTTCGCCTACCGGGGATTGTGTAGGTGCCACCACGATGCACGTGATTTGGGTCGTGACAAAAAAAACAAATATTTTTCTATTTTGTTTGAAATTTTGAAAATTGAATTGTGTTTTGTAATTTTTGAAAAAAACGCACCCAGTAGGTTACGACTTACCTTTATGGTTAGACTCTGGTTAGCGAAGCATATGTAAAGTTAGTAATTGTTGGAGAAAGCATGTGAAACTTCGAGTATGGAGTTGGGATAGAATACTTAGGTTAGTACTGTTGTTGATTGTGATTGTTTCCTTATTTGATTTAGTGGCTTATCGCCACATGCATGATACTAGATATGACGTATGTAGAGGAAGGATTGACTCACTCTTGACATGATGATTATGTGTCCATGTGTGGCACGGTTGACTTAATATATTCTCACTGTTACTTGACATCATTCATACATATATGATCATGCATTTAGATCGGGTTACGCGCCGCAATATATATATATATATATATATATATATGGGTTGTGCGCCACAACAAGTACATGGACTTCGCGGGTCCCCCATGGGTCATGACTACCGAGACGTAGAGGTATTCCGCTCGGAGTGTGTGTGTATCATTACATTGCATATGTATTCATAATCTCATATTCATACTCATTTATATTATGATTTGGTATTTGAACATGTGATACTACTCTTGGGTGTGTCTTTGGTTATATCCTGATTGTGAACATGTCTATCTTTTAATCTCTTTCTTTATATATGTTATCTAGCATTGTTGGCCTATGATACTTACATGTACATAGTGTTTGTATTGATACTACCTTGATGTATTATTTTATGAGTGTAAAGTTCGTGATAGGATCCATCTTTTTTTCCTAATGACTGATTCTCGAGGCGTAGCTATCGAGCATCCAGGGTGAGCACATGAGCGGATCTGTAGCTCGGATGACTCACTTATTATCTACTTGTCTTATTTGTATTCTGAGATAGTATTCCACTTCACTGACCTGTATTTTTATTCAGACTCATATTATGTAGTAGAGGCTCTTGTACTACCATAGACCAGATTCTTGGGATTGATGTATTTAGACCTCCGTTGAGAATTATGAGACCACGGGTGAGTTTGTAGCATATTTTTACGTGTGTGTACATGTCTGGTTTATTTAGGATGTCTCGGGTGATTGTCATATCTTGGGATGAAGTTAGTGGGAAACAGGAAACTGCTGGTGCTTTATACCTTCGCTGGGTGAGTATATGGTCACTGGCGCGGGTGCTGGGTTTGTTGCTTGAACCGATGTGGAGGATGTTGGTTTTAGTGGTAATCACCGTAGCGGGCTAGGAAGCGCGGGCTAGAGACCCGCTGTAGCAGACTAGTGACCACTGCAACGACAGTCAGAAATTCAGAAACCTTTTTAAGTGATTAATTAAACCCTTCATTTCCCATTCTCAAATTTATTCCTCCATAGCATCTCAGGGGCAATTTAAATTGTTCTAGGTATATTTCTTCTTGGGGTAAGTCCTTAACCTTGTTTCCTTTATTTTACATTTCCTTAAGCTTGATTTTATGGTAGAAAAACCTAGAAAACTAGTTAAAGAGGTTGAGTTCTACTTATATGGTGTTACTTAATTATTAAGATTTAAATGTGATATTAATTGAGGGTTTGACTAAATTAAGCATGGATTTTATGAATTAATAACTAATAAGCTTGAATATTCCAATTTTGTTGAAAAAATGAGAATGAAAATTTTAGGGTTTATGCCTAATTTGGGGATTTTGCATTGAATGATGAAATAGATCAATAGTTGTGTAATTTAGCTATCAGGGAGTATATTTGGACTTATATAACGTTGGGTTTCAAATTTCATTCTCAAATTACCATTTTACCCTTGAGGGCATGTTTCCCCCCTTTTCTCATAGTTGGTTTTGGATTCAAAGAGCAGCCTAGTGATATGGATATTATTCATTTCTATTTCTAACTTAGATTTCAATAATGACTAAACTTCAAGTATTACTGTGATCCTCATAAATGTAAGGCTCAAGTGTGATCGTTTGTGGCTCCCGCTCGGCACCCAGTAGGTTACGACTTACCTTTATGGTTAGACTCTGGTTAGCGAAGCATATGTAAAGTTAGTAATTGTTGGAGAAAGCATGTGCAACTTCGAGTATGGAGTTGGGATAGAATACTTAGGTTAGTACTGTTGTTGATTGTGATTGTTGCCTTATTTGATTTAGTGGCTTATCGCCACATGCATGATACTAGATATGACGTATGTAGAGGAAGGATTGACTCACTCTTGACATGATGATTATGTGTCCATGTGTGGCACGGTTGACTTAATATATTCTCACTATTACCTGACATCATTCATACATATATGATCATGCATCTAGATCGGGTTACGAGCCGCAATATATATATATATATGAGTTGTGCGCCACAACAAGTACATGGACTTTGCGGGTCCCCCATGGGTCATGACTACCGAGACGTTGAGGTATTCCCTCGGAATGTGTGTGTATCATTACATTGCATATGTATTCATATTCTCATATTCATACTCATTTATATTATGACTTGGTATTTGAACATGTGATACTACTCTTGGGTGTGTCTTTGGTTATATCTGATTGTGAACATGTCTATCTTTTAATCTCTTTCTTTATATATGTTATCTAACTGTTGTTGGCCTATGATACTTACATGTACATAGTGTTTGTATTGATACTACCTTGATGTATTCTTTTATGAGTGTAAAGTTCGTGATAGGATCCATCTTTTCTCCTAATGAGTGATTCTCGAGGCGTAGCTATCGAGCATCCAGGGTGAGCACATGAGCGGATCTGTAGCTCGGACGACTCACTTATTATCTACTTGTCTTATTTGTATTCTGAGATAGTATTCCACTTCACTGACCTGTATTTTTATTCAGACTCATATTATGTAGTAGAGGCTCTTGTACTACCATAGACCATATTCTTGGGATTGATGTATTTAGACCTCCGTTGAGAATTATGAGACCACGGGTGAGTTTGTAGCATGTTTTTACGTGTGTTTACATGTCTGGTTTAATTAGCATGTCTCGGGTGATTGTCAGATCTTGGGATGAAGTTAGTGGGAAACAGGAAACTGCTGGTGCTTTATACCTTATTTGGGTGAGCATATGGTCAGCAGCCTTGAGTCTTGGGTTTGTTGCTTGAACCGATGTAGAAAATGTTGGTTTTAGTGGTAATAACCGTAGCGGGCTAAGGAGTGCGGGATAGAGACCCGCTGTAGCAGACTAGTGACCACTGCAACGGTAGTCAGAAATTCAGAAACCTCTTTAAGTGATTAATTAAACCCTTCATTTCCCATTCCAAAATTTATTCCTCCATAGCATCTCAGGGGAAATTTAAATTGTTCTAGGTATATTTCTTCTTGGGGTAAGTCCTTAACCTTGTTTCCTTTATTTTACATTTCCTTAAGCTTGATTCTATGGTAGAAAAACCTAGAAAACTAGTTAAAGAGGTTGAGTTCTACTTATATGGTGTTAATTAATTATTAAGATTTAAATGTGATATTAATTGAGGGTTTGACTAAATTAAGCATGGATTTTATTAATTAATAACTAATAAGCTTGAATATTCCAATTTTGTGGAAAAAAGGAGAATGAAAATTTTAGGGTTTATGCCTAATTTGGGGATTTTGCATTAAATGATGAAATTGATCAATAGTTGTGTCATTTAGCTATCAGAGAGTATATTTGGACTTATAGAACGTTGGGTTTCCAATTTCATTCTCAAATTACCATTTTACCCTTGAGGGCATGTTTCCCCCCTTTTCTCATAGTTGGTTTTGGATTCAAAGAGCAGCCTAGTGATATGGATATTATTCGTTTCTATTTCTAACTTAGATTTCAATAATGACTAAACTTCAAGTATTACTGTGATCCTCATAAATGTAAGGCTCAAGTGTGAACGTTTGTGGCTCCTTTCGGCACCCGATGGAGTTACGACTTCCTTTTATGGTTAGACTCTGGTTAGCGAAGCATATGTAAAGTTAGTAATTGTTGGAGAAAGCATGTGCAACTTCGAGTATGGAGTTGGGATAGAATACTTAGGTTAGTACTGTTGTTGATTGTGATTGTTTCCTTATTTGATTTAGTGGCTTATCGCCACATCCATGAAACTAGATATGACGTATATAGAGGAAGGATTGACTCACTCTTGACATGATGATTATGTGTCCATGTGTGGCACGGTTGACTTAATATATTCTCACTATTACCTGACATCATTCATACATATATGATCATGCATCTAGATCAGATTCTGTATAATATATATATATATATATATATATATATATATATATATATATATATATATATATATATATATATGTGGGTTGTGCGCCACAACAAGTACATGGACTTTGCGGGTGCCCCATGGGTCATGACTACTGAGACGTAGAGGTATTCCCTCGGAGTGTGTGTGTATCATTACATTGCATATGTATTCATATTCTCATATTCATACTCATTTATATTATGACTTGGTATTTGAACATGTGATACTACTCTTGGACTGTGTACTAGTTATATCTGATTGTGAACATGTCTATCTTTTAATCTCTTTCTTTATATATGTTATCTAACTGTTGTTGGCCTATGATACTTACATGGACATAGTGTTTGTATTGATACTACCTTGATGTATTCTTTTATGAGTGTAAAGTTCGTGATAGGATCCATCTTTTCTCCTAATGACTGATTCTCGAGGCGTAGCTATCGAGCATCCAGGGTGAGCACATGAGCGGAGCTGTAGCTCGGATGACTCACTTATTATCTACTTGTTTTATTTGTATTCTGAGATAGTATTCCACTTCACTAACCTGTATTTTTATTCAGACTCATATTATGTAGTAGAGGCTCTTGTACTACCATAGACCAGATTCTTGGGATGGATGTATTTAGACCTCCGTTGAGAATTATGAGACCACGGATGAGTTTGTAGCATGTTTTTACATGTGTGTACATGTCTGGATTATTTAGGATGTCTCGGGTGATTGTCAGATCTTGTGATGAAGTTAGTGGGAAACAGGAAACTGTTGGTGCTTTATCCCTTCGCTGGGTGAGCATATGGTCACTGGCGCGGGTGCTGGGTTTGTTGCTTGAACTGACGTAGAGAATGTTGGTTTTAGTGGTAATCACCGTAGCGGGCTAGGGAGCGCGGGCTAGAGACCCGCTGCAGCAGACTAGTGACCACTGCAACGACAGTCAGAAATTCAGAAACCTTTTAAAGTGATTAATTAAACCCTTCATTTCCCATTCCCAAATTTATTCCTCCATAGCATCTCAGGGCAATTTAAATTGTTCTAGGTATATTTCTTCTTGGGGTAAGTCCTTAACCTTGTTTCCTTTATTTTACATTTCCTTAAGCTTGATTCTATGGTAGAAAAACCTAGAAAACTAGTTAAAGAGGTTGAGTTCTACTTATATGGTGTTAATTGATTATTAAGATTTAAATGTGATGTTAATTGAGGGTTTTACTAAATTAAGAATGGATTTTATCAATTAATAACTAATAAGCTTGAATATTCCAATATTGTTGAAAAAATGAGCATGAAAATATTTGAGTTTATGCCTAATTTGGGGATTTGGCATTGAATGATGAAATTGATCAATAGTTGTGTAATTTAGCTATCAGGGAGTATATTTGGACTTATAGAATGTTGGATTTCCAATTTCATACTCAAATTACCATTTTACCCTTGAGGGCATGTTTCCCCCATTTTCTCATAGTTGGTTTTGGATTCAAAGAGCAGCCTAGTGATATGGATATTATTCGTTTCTATTTCTAACTTAGATTTCAATAATGACTAAACTTCAAGTATTACTGTGATCCTCATAAATGTAAGGCTCAAGTGTGATCGTTTGTGGCTCGCGCTCGGCACCCAGTAGGTTACGACTTACCTTTATGGTTAGACTCTGGTTAGCGAAGCATATGTAAAGTTAGTAATTATTGGAGTAAGCATGTGCAACTTCGAGTATGGAGTTGGGATAGAATACTTAGGTTAGTACTGTTGTTGATTGTGATTGTTGCCTTATTTGATTTAGTGGCTTATCACCACATGCATGATACTGGATATGACGTATGTAGAGGAAGGATTGACTCACTCTTGACATGATGATTATGTGTCCATGTGTGGCACGGTTGACTTAATATATTCTCACTGTTACGCTATGCAATATATATATATATATATGGGTTGTGCATTTAGATTGGGTTACGCGCCGCAATATATATATATATATATATATATATATATGGGTTGTGCGCCACAACAAGTACATGGACTTCGCGGGTCCCCCATGGGTCATGACTACCGAGACGTAGAGGTATTCCGCTCGGAGTGTGTGTGTATCATTACATTGCATATGTATTCATATTCTCATATTCATACTCATTTATATTATGACTTGGTATTTGAACATGTGATACTACTCTTGGGTATGTCTTGGTTATATCTGATTGTGAACATGTCTATCTTTTAATCTCTTTCTTTATATATGTTATCTAACTGTTGTTGGCCTGTGATACTTACATGTACATAGTGTTTGTATTGATACTATCTTGATGTATTCTTTTATGAGTGTAAAGTTCATGATAGATCCATCTTTTTTTCCTAATGACTGATTCTCAAGACGTAGCTATCGAGCATTCAGGATGAGCACATGAGCGGATCTGTAGCTCGGATGACTCACTTATTATCTACTTGTCTTATTTGTATTCTGAGATAGTATTCCACTTCACTGACCTGTATTTTTATTCAGACTCATATTACGTAGTAGAGGCTCTTGTACTACCATAGACCAGATTCTTGGGATTGATGTATTTAGACCTCCGTTGAGAATTATGAGACCACGGGTGAGTTTGTAGCATGTTTTTACGTGTGTGTACATGTCTGGTTTATTTAGGATGTCTCGGGTGATTGTCAGATCTTGGGATGAAGTTAGTGGGAAACAGGAAACTGCTGGTGTTTTATACCTTCGCTAGGTGAGCATATGGTCACTGGCGCGGGTGCTGGGTTTTTGCTTGAACCGATGTGGAGGATGTTGGTTTTAGTGGTAATCACCGTAGCGGGCTAGGGAGCGCGGGCTAGAGACCCGCTGTAGCAGACTAGTGACCACTTTACCAGTGAGTCAGAAATTCAGAAACCTTTTTAAGTGATTAATTAAACCCTTCATTTCCCATTCCAAAATTTATTCCTCCATAGCATCTCAGGGGAAATTTAAATTGTTCTAGGTATATTTCTTCTTGGGGTAAGTCCTTAACCTTGTTTCCTTTATTTTACATTTCCTTAAGCTTGATTCTATGGTAGAAAAACCTAGAAAACTAGTTAAAGAGGTTGAGTTCTACTTATATGGTGTTAATTAATTATTAAGATTTAAATATGATATTAATTGAGGGTTTGACTAAATTAAGCATGGATTTTATTAATTAATAACTAATAAGCTTGAATATTCCAATTTTGTTGAAAAAACGAGAATGAAAATTTTAGGGTTTATGCCTAATTTGGGGATTTTGCATTGAATGATGAAATTGATCAATAGTTGTGTAATTTAGCTATCAGGGAGTATATTTGGACTTATATAACGTTGGGTTTCCAATTTCATTCTCAAATTACCATTTTACCCTTGAGGGCATGTTTCCCCCCTTTTCCCATAGTTGGTTTTGGATTCAAAGAGCAGCCTAGTGATATGGATATTATTCGTTTCTATTTCTAACTTAGATTTCAATAATGACTAAACTTCAAGTATTACTGTGATCCTCATAAATGTTTATGGTTAGACTCTGGTTAGCGAAGCATATGTAAAGTTAGTAATTGTTGGAGAAAGCAAGTGCAACTTCGAGTATGGAGTTGGGATAGAATACTTAGGTTAGTACTGTTGTTGATTGTGATTGTTGCCTTATTTGATTTAGTGGCTTATCGCCACATGCATGATACTAGATATGACATATGTAGAGGAAGGATTGACTCACTCTTGACATGATGATTATGTGTCCATGTGTGGCACGGTTGACTTAATATATTCTCACTGTTACGCGATGCAATATATATATATATATATATGGGTTGTGCATTTAGATTGGGTTGCGCGCCGCAATATATATATATATATATATATATATATATATATATATATATATATATATATATATATGGGTTGTGCGCCACAACAAGTACATGGACTTCGCGGGTCCCCCATGGGTCATGACTACCGAGACGTAGAGGTATTCCGCTCGGAGTGTGTGTGTATCATTACATTGCATATGTATTCATATTCTCATATTCATACTCATTTATATTATGACTTGGTATTTGAACATGTGATACTACTCTTGGGTGTGTCTTTGGTTATATCGATTGTGAACATGTCTATCTTTTAATCTCTTTCTTTATATATGTTATCTAAGCTGTTGTTGGCCTATGATACTTAGATGTACATAGTATTTGTATTGATACTATCTTGATGTATTCTTTTATGAGTGTAAAGTTAGTGATAGGATCCATCTTTTTCCTAATGGTGATTCTCGAGGCGTAGCTATCGAGCATCCAGGAGTGAGCACATGGCGGATCTGTAGCTCGGATGACTCACTTATTATCTACTTGTCTTATTTGTATTCTGAGATAGTATTCCACTTCACTGACCTGTATTTTTATTCAGACTCATATTATGTAGTAGAGGCTCTTGTACTACCATAGACCAGATTCTTGGGATTGATGTATTTAGACCTCCGTTGAGAATTATGAGACCACGGGTGAGTTTGTAGCATGTTTTTACGTGTGTGTACATGTCTGGTTTATTTAGGATGTCTCGGGTGATTGTCAGATCTTGGGATGAAGTTAGTGGGAAACAGGAAACTGCTAGTGCTTTATACCTTCGTTGGGTGAGCATATTGTCACTGGCGCGGGTGCTGGATTTGTTGCTTGAACCGATGTAGAAGATGTTGGTTTTAGTGGTAATCACCGTAGCGGGATAGGGAGCGCGGGATAGAGACCCGCTGTAGCAGACTAGTGACCACTGCAACGGTAGTCAGAAATTCAGAAACCTTTTTAAGTGATTAATTAAACCCTTCATTTCCCATTCCCAAATTTATTCCTCCATAGCATCTCAGGGGCAATTTAAATTGTTCTAGGTATATTTCTTCTTGGGGTAAGTCCTTAACTTTGTTTCCTTTATTTTACATTTCCTTAAGCTTGATTCTATGGTAGAAAACCCTAGAAAACTAGTTAAAGAGGTTGAGTTCTACTTATATGGTGTTAATTAATTATTAAGATTTAAATGTGATATTAATTGAACATTTGACTCAATTAA
The DNA here is from genome assembly GCA_029783415.1 of Anisodus acutangulus. Taxonomy (NCBI): domain Eukaryota; kingdom Viridiplantae; phylum Streptophyta; class Magnoliopsida; order Solanales; family Solanaceae; genus Anisodus; species Anisodus acutangulus. The sequence continues at coordinate 32,959,432 of CM056491.1, read as the reverse complement.
GCATGGATTTTATTAATTAATAACTAATAAGCTTGAATATTCCAATTTTGTTGAAAAAATGAGAATGAAAATTTTAGGGTTTATGCCTAATTTGGGGATTTTGCATTGAATGATGAAATTGATCAATAGTTGTGTAATTTAACTATCAGGGAGTATATTTGGACTTATATAACGTTGGGTTTCCAATTTCATTCTCAAATTACCATTTTACCCTTGAGGGCATGTTTCCCCCCTTTTCTCATAGTTGGTTTTTGATTCAAAGAACAGCCTAGTGATATGGATATTATTCGTTTCTATTTCTAACTTAGATTTCAATAATGACTAAACTTCAAGTATTACTGGGATCCTCATAAATCTAAGGCTCAAGTGTGATCGTTTGTGGCTCCCGCTCGGCACTCGATGAGTTCTGACTTACCTTTTAGTTAGACTACAGTTAGCGAAGCATATGTAAAGTTAGTAATTGTTGGAGAAAGCATGTGCAACCGAGTATGGAGTTGGGATAGAATACTTAGGTTAGTCTTGTTGTTGATTGTGATTGTTGCCTTATTTGATTTAGTGGCTTATCGCCACATCCATGATACTAGATATGGCGTATGTAGAGGAAGGATTGACTCACTCTTGACATGATGATTATGTGTCCATGTGTGTACGGTTGACTTAATATATTCTTCTTTGTTACTTGACATCATTCATACATATATGATCATGCATTTAGATCAGATTCTGTACATATATATATATATATATATATATATATATGGGTTGTGCCACAACAAGTACATGGACTTCACGGGTTCCCCATGGGTCATGACTACCGAGACGTAGAGGTATTCCCTCGGAGTGTGTGTGTATCATTACATTGCATATGTATTCATATTCTCATATTCATACTCATTTATATTATGACTTGGTATTTGAACATGTGATACTACTCTTGGGTATGTCTTGGTTATATCGATTGTGATCATGTATATCTTTTAATCTCTTTCTTTATATATGTTATCTAACTGTTGTTGGCCTATGATACTTACATGTACATAGTGTTTGTATTGATACTACCTTGATGTATTCTTTTATGAGTGTAAAGTTCGTGATAGGATCCATCTTTTCTCCTAATGACTGATTCTCGAGGCGTAGCTATCGAGCATCCAGGGTGAGCACATGAGCGGATCTGTAGCTCGGATGACTCACTTATTATCTACTAGTCTTAGTTGTATTCTGAGATAGTATTCCACTTCACTGACCTGTATTTTTATTCAGACTCATATTATGTAGTAGAGGCTCTTGTACTACCATATACCAGATTCTTGGGATTGATGTATTTAGACCTCCGTTGAGAATTATGAGACCACGGGTGAGTTTGTAGCATGTTTTTACGTGTGTGTACATGTCTGGTTTATTTAGGATGTCTCGGGTGATTTTCAGATCTTGGGATGAAGTTATTGGGAAACAGGAAACTGCTGGTGCTTTATACCTTCGCTGGGTGAGCATATGGTCACTGGCGCGGGTGCTGGATTTGTTGCTTGAACCGATGTAGAAGATGTTGGTTTTAGTGGTAATCACCGTAGCGGGCAAGGGAGCGCGGGCTAGAGACCCGCTGTAGCAGACTAGTGACCCCTTTGCGGTGATCGAAATTCAGAAACCTTTTTAAGTGATTAATTAAACCCTTCATTTCCCATTCCCAAATTTATTCCTCCATAGCATCTCAGGGGCAATTTAAATTGTTCTAGGTATATTTCTTCTTGGGGTAAGTCCTTAACCTTGTTTCCTTTATTTTACATTTCCTTAAGCTTTATTCTATGGTAGAAAAACCTAGAAAACTAGTTAAAGAGGTTGAGTTCTACTTATATGGTGTTAATTGATTATTAAGATTTAAATGTGATGTTAATTGAGGGTTTGACTAAATTAAGCATGGATTTTATCAATTAATAACTAATAAGCTTGAATATTCCAATTTTGTTGAAAAAATGAGCATGAAAATTTTAGGGTTTATGCCTAATTTGGGGATTTTGCATTGAATGATGAAATTGATCAATAGTTGAGCTAATTTATCTATCAGGGAGTAGATTTGGACTTATAGAACGTTGGGTTTCCAATTTCATTCTCAAATTACCATTTTACCCTTGAGGGCATGTTTCCCCCCCTTTCTCATAGTTGGTTTTGGATTCAAAGAACAGCCTAGTGATATGGATATTATTCATTTCTATTTCTAACTTAGATTTCAATAATGACTAAACTTCAAGTATTACTGGGATCCTCATAAATCTAAGGCTCAAGTGTGATCGTTTGTGGCTCCCGCTCGGCACCCGATGAGATTCGACTTACCTTTATGGTTAGACTACAAGTTAGCGAAGCATATGTAAAGTTAGTAATTGTTGGAGAAAGCATGTGCAACCGAGTATGGAGTTGGGATAGAATACTTAGGTTAATCTTGTTGTTGATTGTGATTGTTGCCTTATTTGATTTAGTGGCTTATCGCCACATGCATGATACTAGATATGACATATGTAGACGAAGGGTTGACTCACTCTCGACATGATGATTATGTGTCCATGTGTGTACGGTTGACTTAATATATTCTCACATTACTTGACATCATTCATACATATATGATCATGCATTTAGATCGGGTTACGTCTGCATAATATATATATATATATATATATATATATATATATATATATATATATATATATATGGGTTGTCGCCACAACAAGTACATGGACTTTGGGTCCCCATGGGTCATGACTACAGAGGCGTAGAGGTATTCCGCTCGGAGTGTGTGTGTATCATTACATTGCATATGTATTCATATTCTCATATTCATACTCATTTATATTATGACTTGGTATTTGAACATGTGATACTACTCTTGGGGTATGTCTTGGTTATATCGATTGTGAACATGTCTATCTTTTAATCTCTTTCTTTATATATGTTATCTAAGCATTTGTTGGCCTATGATACTTACATGTACATAGTGTTTGTATTGATACTACCTTGATGTATTCTTTTATGAGTGTAAAGTTCGTGATAGGATCCATCTTTTTCCTAATGGTGATTCTCGAGGCGTAGCTATCGAGCATCCAGGGTGAGCACATGGCGGATCTGTAGCTCGGATGACTCACTTATTATCTACTTGTCTTATTTGTATTACGAGATAGTATTCCACTTCACTGACATGTATTTTTATTGAGACTCATATTATGTAGTAGAGGCTCTTGTACTACCATAGACCCAGTTCTTGGGATTGATGTATTTAGACCTCCGTTGAGAATTATGAGACCACGGGTGAGTTTATAGCATGTTTTTACGTGTGTATACATGTCTAGTTTATTTAGGATGTCTCGGGTGATTGTCGGATCTTGGGATGAAGTTAGTGGGAAAGCAGAGCTAGCTGGTGCTTTATACCTTATTTGGGTGAGCATATGGTCCTTTGGCGCTAGTCTTTGGGTTTGTTGCTTGAACCGATGTAGAGGATGTTGGTTTTAGTGGTAATCACCGTAGCGGGCTAGGGAGCGCGGGCTAGAGACCATTGCTGAGACTAGTGACCCTTTACAGCGGTTGTCAGAAATTCAGAAACCTTTTTAAGTGATTAATTAAACCCTTCATTTCCCATTTCCAAATTTATTCCTCCATAGCATCCCAGGGGAAATTTAAATTGTTCTAGGTATATTTCTTCTTGGGGTAAGTCCTTAACCTTGTTTCCTTTATTTTACATTTCCTTAAGCTTGATTCTATGGTAGAAAAACCTAGAAAACTAGTTAACGAGCTTGAGTTCTACTTATATGGTGTTAATTAATTATTCAGATTTAAATGTGATGTTAATTGAGGGTTTGACTAAATTAAGCATGGATTTTATCAATTAATAACTAATAAGCTTGAATATTCCAATTTTGTTGAAAAAATGAGCATGAAAATTTTAGGGTTTATGCCTAATTTGAGGATTTTGCATTGAATGATGAAATTGATCAATAGTAGAGCTAATTTAGCTATCAGGGAGTAAATATGGACTTATAGAACGTTGGGTTTCCAATTTCATTCTCAAATTACAATTTTACCCTTGAGGGAACGTTTCCCCCCTTTTCTCATAGTTGGTTTTCGATTCAAAGAGCAGCCTAGTGATATGGATATTATTCGTTTCTATTTCTAACTTAGATTTCAATAATGACTAAACTTCAAGTATTACGGTGATCCTCATAAATGTAAGGCTCAAGTGTGATCGTTTGTGGCTCCTTTCGGCACCCGATGAGGTTCTGACTTACCTTTATGGTTGGACTGCAGTTAGCGAAGCATATGTAAAGTTAGTAATTGTTGGAGAAAGCATGTGCAACTTCGAGTATGGAGTTGGGATAGAATACTTAGGTTAGTACTGTTGTTGATTGTGATTGTTGCCTTATTTGATTTAGTGGCTTATCGCCACATGCATGATACTAGATATGACATATGTAGAGGAAGGATTGACTCACTCTTGACATGATGATTATGTGTCCATATGTGGTACGGTTGACTTAATATATTCTCACTGCTACCTGACATCATTCATACATATATGATCATGCATTTAGATCGGGTTACGCTCCGCAATATATATTTATATATATATATATGGGTTGTGTGCCACAACAAGTACATGGACTTCACGGGTCCCCCATGGGTCATGACTACCGAGACGTAGAGGTATTCCCTCGGAGTGTGTGTGTATCATTACATTGCATATGTATTCATATTCTCATATTCATACTCATTTATATTATGACTTGGTATTTGAACATGTGATACTACTCTTGGACTGTGTACTGGTTATATCTGATTGTGAACATGTCTATCTTTTAATCTCTTTCTTTATATATGTTATCTAACTGTTGTTGGCCTATGATACTTACATGTACATAGTGTTTGTATTGATACTACCTTGATGTATTCTTTTATGAGTGTAAAGTTCGTGATAGGATCCATCTTTTCTCCTAATGACTGATTCTCGCGTAGCTATCGAGCATCCAGGGTGAGCACATGGCGGATCTGTAGCTCGGATGACTCACTTATTATCTACTTGTCTTATTTGTATTACGAGATAGTATTCCACTTCACTGACCTGTATTTTTATTGAGACTCATATTATGTAGTAGAGGCTCTTGTACTACCATAGACCAGATTCTTGGGATTGATGTATTTAGACCTCAGTTGAGAATTATGAGACCACGGGTGAGTTTGTAGCATGTTTTTACGTGTGTGTACATGTCTGGTTTATTTAGGATGTCTCGGGTGATTGTCGGATCTTGGGATGAAGTTAGTGGGAAGCAGGAAGCTGGCTGGTGCTTTATACCTTATTTGGGTGAGCATATGGTCACTTTGGCGCGGAGTCTTTGGGTTTGTTGCTTGAACCGATGTAGAGGATGTTGGTTTTAGTGGTAATCACCGTAGCGGGCTAGGAGCGCGGGCTAGAGACCCATTGCAGCCAGACTAGTGACCACTGCAACGGTAGTCAGAAATTCAGAAACATTTTTAAGTGATTAATTAAACCCTTCATTTCCCATTCCCAAATTTATTCCTCCATAGCATCTCAGGGGCAATTTAAATTGTTCTAGGTATATTTCTTCTTGGGGTAAGTCCTTAACCTTGTTTCCTTTATTTTACATTTCCTTAAGCTTGATTCTATGGTAGAAAAACCTAGAAAATTAGTTAAAGAGGTTGAGTTCTACTTATATGGTGTTAATTAATTATTAAGATTTAAATGTGATATTCATTGAGGTTTTGACTAAAATAAGCATGGATTTTATTAATTAATAACTAATAAGCTTGAATATTCCAATTTTGTTGAAAAAATGAGCATGAAAATTTTAAGGTTTATGTCTAATTTGGGGATTTTGCATTGAATGATGAAATTGATCAATAGTTGAGCTAATTTAGCTATCAGGGAGTATATTTGGACTTATAGAACGTTGGGTTTCCAATTTCATTCTCAAATTACCATTTTACCCTTGAGGGCATGTTTCCCCCCTTTTCTCATAGTTGGTTTTGGATTCAAAGAGCAGCCTAGTGATATGGATATTATTCGTTTCTATTTCTAACTTAGATTTCAATAATGACTAAACTTCAAGTATTCTTTGTGATCCTCATAAATGTAAGGCTCAAGTGTGATCGTTTGTGGCTCAGCTCGGCACCCGATGAGGTTACGACTTACCTTTTTGGTTAGACTACGGTTAGCGAAGCATATGTAAAGTTAGTAATTGTTGGAGAAAGCATGTGAAACTTCGAGTATGGAGTTGGGATAGAATACTTAGGTTAGTCTTGTTGTTGATTGTGATTGTTGTGTTATTTGATTTAGTGGCTTATCGCCACATGCATGATAGTAGATATGACGTACGTAGAGGAAGGATTGACTCACTCTTGACATGATGATTATGTGTCCATGTGTGGCACGGTTGACTTAATATATTCTCACTATTACTTGACATCATTCATACATATATGATCATGCATTTAGATCGGGTTACTGCAATATATATATATATATATATATATATATATATATATATATATGGGTTGTGCCACAACAAGTACATGGACTTCTCGGGTCCCCATGGGTCATGACTACCGAGGCGTAGAGGTATTCATTTCGGAGTGTGTGTGTATCATTACATTGCATATGTATTCATATTCTCATATTCATACTCATTTATATTATGACTTGGTATTTGAACATGTGATACTACTCTTGGGTATGTCTTGGTTATATCTGATTGTGAACATGTCTATCTTTTAATCTCTTTCTTTATATATGTTATCTAACTGTTGTTGGCCTATGATACTTACATGTACATAGTGTTTGTATTGATACTATATTGATGTATTCTTTTATGAGTGTAAAGTTCGTGATAGGATCCATCTTTTTTCCTAATGACTGATTCTCGAGGCATAGCTATCGAGCATCCAGGGTGAGCACATGAGCGGATCTGTAGCTCGGATGACTCACTTATTATCTACTTGTCTTATTTGTATTCTGAGATAGTATTCCACTTCACTGACCTGTATTTTTATTCAGACTCATATTATGTAGTAGAGGCTCTTGTACTACCATAGACCAGATTCTTGGGATTGATGTATTTAGACCTCCGTTGAGAATTATGAGACCACGGGTGAGTTTGTAGCATGTTTTTACGTGTGTGTACATGTCTGGTTTATTTAGGATGTCTCGGGTGATTGTCAGATCTTGGGATGAAGTTAGTGGGAAACAGGAAACTGCTGGTGCTTTATACCTTCGCTGGGTGAGCATATGGTCACTGGCGCGGGTGCTGGGTTTGTTGCTTGAACCGACGTAGAGGATGTTGGTTTTAGTGGTAATCACCGTAGCGGGCTAGGGAGCGCGGGCTAGAGACCCGCTGCAGCAGACTAGTGACCACTGCAACGGTAGTTAGAAATTCAGAAACCTTTTTAAGTGATTAATTAAACCCTTCATTTCCCATTCCCAAATTTATTCCTCCATAGCATCTCAGGGGCAATTTAAATTGTTCTAGGTATATTTCTTCTTGGGGTAAGTCCTTAACCTTGTTTCCTTTATTTTACATTTCCTTAAGCTTTATTCTATGGTAGAAAAACCTAGAAAACTAGTTAAAGAGGTTGAGTTCTACTTATATGGTGTTAATTAATTATTCAGATTTAAATGTGATGTTAATTGAGGGTTTGACTAAATTAAGCATGGATTTTATCAATTAATAACTAATAAGCTTGAATATTCCAATTTTGTTGAAAAAATGAGCATGAAAACTTTAGGGTTTATGCCTAATTTGAGGATTTTGCATTGAATGATGAAATTGATCAATAGTAGAGCTAATTTAGCTACCAGGGAGTAGATTTGGACTTATAGAACGTTGGGTTTCCAATTTCATACTCAACTTACCATTTTACCCTTGAGGGCATGTTTCCCCCCCTTTTCTCATAGTTGGTTTTGGATTCACAGAACACCCTAGTGATATGGATATTATTCGTTTCTATTTCTAACTTAGATTTCAATAATGACTAAACCTCAAGTATTACTGGGATCCTCATAAATGTAAGGGTCAAGCGTGATCGTTTGTGGCTCCCGCTCGGCACCCAGTAGGTTACGACTTACATTTTTGGTTTGACTCTGGTTAGCGAAGCATATGTAAAGTTAGTAATTGTTGGAGAAAGCATGTGCAACTTCGAGTATGGAGTTGGAATAGAATACTTAGGTTAGTGCTGTTGTTGATTGTGATTGTTGCCTTATTTGATTTAGTGGCTTATCGCCACATCCATGATACTAGATATGACGTATGTAGAGGAAGGATTGACTCACTCTTGACATGATGATTATGTGTCCATGTGTGGCACGGTTGACTTAATATATTCTCACTGTTACTTGACATCATTCATACATATATGATCATGCATTTAGATCGGGTTACGCGCCGCAATATATATATATATATATATATATATATATATATGGGTTGTGCGCCACAACAAGTACATGGACTTCGCGGGTCCCCCATGGGTCATGACTACCGAGACGTAGAGGTATTCCGCTCGGAGTGTGTGTGTATCATTACATTGCATATGTATTCATATTCTCATATTCATACTCATTTATATTATGACTTGGTATTTGAACATGTGATACTACTCTTGGACTGTAATCTTTGGTTATATCTGATTGTGAACATGTCTATCTTTTAATCTCTTTCTTTATATATGTTATCTAACTGTTGTTGGCCTATGATACTTACATGTACATAGTGTTTGTATTGATACTATCTTGATGTATTCTTTTATGAGTGTAAAGTTCGTGATAGGATCCATCTTTTTTTCCTAATGACTGATTCTCGACGCGTAGCTATCGAGCATCCAGGGTGAGCACATGAGCGGATCTGTAGCTCGGATGACTCACTTATTATCTACTTGTCTTATTTGTATTCTGAGATAGTATTCCACTTCACTGACCTGTATTTTTATTCAGACTCATATTATGTAGTAGAGGCTCTTGTACTACCATAGACCAGATTCTTGGGATTGATGTATTTAGACCTCCGTTGAGAATTATGAGACCACGGGTGAGTTTGTAGCATGTTTTTACGTGTGTGTACATGTCTGGTTTATTTAGGATGTCTCGGGTGATTGTCAGATCTTGGGATGAAGTTAGTGGGAAACAGAAACTGGCTGGTGCTTTATACCTTATTTGGGTGAGCATATGGTCACCGGGCGCGGTGTTGGGTTTGTTGCTTGAACCGATGTAGAGGATGTTGGTTTTAGTGGTAATCACCGTAGCGGGCTAGGGAGCGCGGGCTAGAGACCCGCTGTAGGACTAGTGACCACTTTGCAACGGTAGTTCGAAATTCAGAAACCTTTTTAAGTGATTAATTAAACCCTTCATTTCCCATTCCCAAATTTATTCCTCCATAGCATCTCAGGGAAATTTAAATTGTTCTTGGTATATTTCTTCTTGGGGTAAGTCCTTTACCTTGTTTCCTTTATTTTACATTTCCTTAAGCTTGATTCTATGGTAGAAAAAACTAGAAAACAAGTTAAAGAGGTTGAGTTCTACTTATATGGTGTTAATTAATTATTAAGATTTAAATGTGATATTAATTGAGGGTTTGACTAAATTAAGCATGGATTTTATTAATTAATAACTAATAAGCTTGAATATTCCAATTTTGTTGAGAAAATGAGCATGAAAATTTTAGGGTTTATGCCTAATTTGGGGATTTTGCATTGAATGATGAAATTGATCAATAGTTGAGCTAATTTAGCTATCATGGAGTAGATTTGGACTTATAGAACGTTGGGTTTCCAATTTCATTCTCAAATTACTATTTTACCTTTGAGGGCATGTTTCCCCCCTTTTCTCATAGTTGGTTTTGGATTCAAAGAGCAGCCTAGTGATATGGATATTATTCGTTTCTATTCCTAACTTAGATTTCAATAATGACTAAACTTCAAGTATTGTTGTGATCCTCATAAATGTAAGGCTCAAGTGTGATCGTTTGTGGCTCCCGCTCGGCACCCAGTAGGTTACGACTTACCTTTTTGGTTAGACTCTGGTTAGCGAAGCATATGTAAAGTTAGTAATTGTTGGAGAAAGCATGTGCAACTTCGAGTATGGAGTTGGGATAGAATACTTAGGTTAGTACTGTTGTTGATTGTGATTGTTGCCTTATTTGATTTAGTGGCTTATCGCCACATGCATGATACTAGATATGACGTATGTAGAGGAAGGATTGACTCACTCTTGACATGATGATTATGTGTCCATGTGTGGCACGGTTGACTTAATATATTCTCACTGTTACTTGACATCATTCATACATATATGATCATGCATTTAGATCGGGTTACGCGCCGCAATATATATATATATATATATATATATATATATATATATATATATATATATATATATATGGGTTGTGCGCCACAACAAGTACATGGACTTCGCGGGTCCCCCATGGGTCATGACTACCGAGACGTAGAGGTATTCCGCTCGGAGTGTGTGTGTATCATTACATTGCATATGTATTCATATTCTCATATTCATACTCATTTATATTATGACTTGGTATTTGAACATGTGATACTACTCTTGGACTGTGTACTGGTTATATCTGATTGTGAACATGTCTATCTTTTAATCTCTTTCTTTATATATGTTATCTAACTGTTGTTGGCCTATGATACTTACATGTACATAGTGTTTGTATTGATACTACCTTGATGTATTCTTTTATGAGTGTAAAGTTCGTGATAGGATCCATCTTTTCTCCTAATGACTGATTCTCGAGGCGTAGCTATCGAGCATCCAGGGTGAGCACATGAGCGGATCTGTAGCTCGGATGACTCACTTATTATCTACTTGTCTTATTTGTATTCTGAGATAGTATTCTACTTCACTAACCTGTATTTTTATTCAGACTCATATTATGTAGTAGAGGCTCTTCTACTACCATAGACCAGACGCTTGGGATTGATGTATTTAGACCTCCGTTAAGAATTATGAGACCACGGGTGAGTTTGTAGCATGTTTTTACGTGTGTGTACATGTCTGGTTTATTTAGGATGTCTCGGGTGATTGTCAGATCTTGGGATGAAGTTAGTGGGAAACAGGAAACTGCTGGTGCTTTATACCTTCGCTGGGTGAGCATATGGTCACTGGCGCGGGTGTTGGGTTTGTTGCTCGAACCGACGTAGAGGATGTTGGTTTTAGTGGTAATCACCGTAGAGGGCTAGGGAGCGCGGGCTAGAGACCCGCTGCAGCAGACTAGTGACCACTGCAACGGTAGTCAGAAATTCAGAAACCTTTTTAAGTGATTAATTAAACCCTTCATTTCCCATTCCCAAATTTATTCCTCCATAGCATCTCAGGGGCAATTTAAATTGTTCTAGGTATATTTCTTCTTGGGGTAAGTCCTTAACCTTGTTTCCTTTATTTTACATTTCCTTAAGCTTGATTCTATGGTAGAAAAACCTAGAAAACTAGTTAAAGAGGTTGAGTTCTACTTATATGGTGTTAATTAATTATTAAGATTTAAATGTGATATTAATTGAGGGTTTGACTAAATTAAGCATGGATTTTATTAATTAATAACTAATAAGCTTGAATATTCCAATTTTGTTGAAAAAATGAGCATGAAAATTTTAAGGTTTATGTCTAATTTGGGGATTTTGCATTGAATGATGAAATTGATCAATAGTTGAGCTAATTTAGCTATCAGGGAGTATATTTGGACTTATAGAACGTTGGGTTTCCAATTTCATTCTCAAATTACCATTTTACCCTTGAGGGCATGTTTCCCCCCTTTTCTCATAGTTGGTTTTGGATTCAAAGAGCAGCCTAGTGATATGGATATTATTCGTTTCTATTCCTAACTTAGATTTCAATAATGACTAAACTTCAAGTATTACTGTGATCCTCATAAATGTAAGGCTCAAGTGTGATCGTTTGTGGCTCCCGCTCGGCACCCAGTAGGTTACGACTTACCTTTATGGTTAGACTCTGGTTAGCGAAGCATATGTAAAGTTAGTAATTGTTGGAGAAAGCATGTGAAACTTCGAGTATGGAGTTGGGATAGAATACTTAGGTTAGTACTGTTGTTGATTGTGATTGTTGCCTTATTTGATTTAGTGGCTTATCGCCACATGCATGATACTAGATATGACGTATGTAGAGGAAGGATTGACTCACTCTTGACATGATGATTATGTGTCCATGTGTGGCACGGTTGACTTAATATATTCTCACTGTTACTTGACATCATTCATACATATATGATCATGCATTTAGATCGGGTTACGCGCAGCAATATATATATATATATATATATATATATATATATATATATATGGGTTGTGCGCCACAACAAGTATATGTACTTTGCGGGTCCCCCATGGGTCATGACTACCGAGACGTAGAGGTATTCCGCTCGGAGTGTGTGTGTATCATTACATTTCATATGTATTCATATTCTCATATTCATACTCATTTATATTATGACTTGGTATTTGAACATGTGATACTACTCTTGGACTGTGTACTGGTTATATATGATTGTGAACATGTCTATCTTCTAATCTCTTTCTTTATATATGTTATCTAACTGTTGTTGGCCTCTGATACTTACATGTACATAGTGTTTGTATTGATACTACCTTGATGTATTCTTTTATGAGTGTAAAGTTCGTGATAGGATCCATCTTTTCTCCTAATGACTGATTCTCGAGGCGTAGCTATCGAGCATCCAGGGTGAGCACATGAGCGGATCTGTAGCTCGGATGACTCACTTATTATCTACTTGTCTTATTTGTATTCTGAGATAGTATTCCACTTCACTGACCTGTATTTTTATTCAGACTCATATTATGTAGTAGAGGCTCTTGTACTACCATAGACCAGATTCTTGGGATTGATGTATTTAGACCTCCGTTGAGAATTATGAGACCACGGGTGAGTTTGTAGCATGTTTTTACGTGTGTGTACATGTCTGGTTTATTTAGGATGTCTCGGGTGATTGTCAGATCTTGGGATGAAGTTAGTGGGAAACAGGAAACTGCTGGTGCTTTATACCTTCGCTGGGTGAGCATATGGTCACTGGCGCGGGTGCTGGGTTTGTTGCTTGAACCGATGTAGAGGATGTTGGTTTTAGTGGTAATCACCGTAGCGGGCTAGGGAGCGCGGGCTAGAGACCCGCTGTAGCAGACTAGTGACCACTGCAACGGTAGTCAGAAATTCAGAAACCTTTTTAAGTGATTAATTAAACCCTTCATTTCCCATTCCCAAATTTATTCCTCCATAGCATCTCAGGGGCAATTTAAATTGTTCTAGGTATATTTCTTCTTGGGGTAAGTCCTTAACCTTGTTTCCTTTATTTTACATTTCCTTAAGCTTGATTCTATGGTAGAAAAACCTAGAAAACTAGTTAAAGAGGTTGAGTTCTACTTATATGGTGTTAATTAATTATTAAGATTTAAATGTGATATTAATTGAGGGTTTGACTAAATTAAGCATGGATTTTATTAATTAATAACTAATAAGCTTGAATATTCCAATTTTGTTGAAAAAATGAGAATGAAAATTTTAGGGTTTATGCCTAATTTGGGGATTTTGCATTGAATGATGAAATTGAATAATAGTTGTGTAATTTAGCTATCAGGGAGTATATTTGGACTTATAGAACGTTGGGTTTCCAATTTCATTCTCAAATTACCATTTTACCCTTGAGGGCATGTTTCCCCCCTTTTCTCATAGTTGGTTTTGGATTCAAAGAGAAGCCTAGTGATATGGATATTATTCGTTTCTATTTCTAACTTAGATTTCAATAATGACTAAACTTCAAGTATTACTGTGATCCTCATAAATGTAAGGCTCAAGTGTGATCGTTTGTGGCTCCCGCTCGGCACCCAGTAGGTTACGACTTACCTTTATGGTTAGACTCTGGTTAGCGAAGCATATGTAAAGTTAGTAATTGTTGGAGAAAGCATGTGCAACTTCGAGTATGGAGTTGGGATAGAATACTTAGGTTAGTACTGTTGTTGATTGTGATTGTTGCCTTATTTGATTTAGTGGCTTATCGCCACATCCATGATACTAGATATGACGTATGTAGAGGAAGGATTGACTCACTCTTGACATGATGATTATGTGTCCATGTGTGGTACGGTTGACTTAATATATTCTCACTATTACCTGACATCATTCATACATATATGATCATGCATTTAGATCGGGTTGAGCCGCAATATATATATATATATATATATATATATATATATATATATATGGATTGTGCGCCACAACAAGTACATGGACTTTGCGGGTCCCCCATGGGTCATGACTACCGAGACGTAGAGGTATTTCGCTCGGAGTGTGTGTGTATCATTACATTGCATATGTATTCATATTCTCATATTCATACTCATTTATATTATGACTTGGTATTTGAACATGTGATACTACTCTTGGGTATGTCTTTGGTTATATCTGATTGTGAACATGTCTATCTTTTAATCTCTTTCTTTATATATGTTATCTAACTGTTGTTGGCCTATGATACTTACATGTACATAGTGTTTGTATTGATACTACCTTGATGTATTCTTTTATGAGTGTAAAGTTCGTGATAGGATCCATCTTTTCTCCTAATGACTGATTCTCGAGGCGTAGCTATCGAGCATCCAGGGTGAGCACATGAGCGGATCTGTAGCTCGGATGACTCACTTATTATCTACTTGTCTTATTTGTATTCTGAGATAGTATTCCACTTCACTGACCTGTATTTTTATTCAGACTCATATTATGTAGTAGAGGCTCTTGTACTACCATAGACCATATTCTTGGGATTGATGTATTTAGACCTCCGTTGAGAATTATGAGACCACGGGTGAGTTTATAGCATGTTTTACGTGTGTTTACATGTCTGGTTTAATTAGCATGTCTCGGGTGATTGTCAGATCTTGGGATGAAGTTAGTGGGAAGCAGAAACTGGCTGGTGCTTTATACCTTCATTTGGGTGAGCATATGGTCACCGGGCGCGGTCTTTGGGTTTGTTGCTTGAACCGATGTAGAGGATGTTGGTTTTAGTGGTAATCACCGTAGCGGGCTAGGGAGCGCGGGCTAGAGACCCATCAGCAGACTAGTGACCACTGCAACGGTAGTCAGAAATTCAGAAACCTTTTTAAGTGATTAATTAAACCCTTCATTTCCCATTCCCAAATTTATTCCTCCATAGCATCTCAGGGGCAATTTAAATTGTTCTAGGTATATTTCTTCTTGGGGTAAGTCCTTAACCTTGTTTCCTTTATTTTACATTTCCTTAAGCTTGATTCTATGGTAGAAAAACCTAGAAAACTAGTTAAAGAGGTTGAGTTCTACTTATATGGTGTTAATTAATTATTAAGATTTAAATGTGATATTAATTGAGGGTTTGACTAAATTAAGCATGGATTTTATTAATTAATAACTAATAAGCTTGAATATTCCAATTTTGTTGAAAAAATGAGAATGAAAATTTTAGGGTTTATGCCTAATTTGGGGATTTTGCATTGAATGATGAAATTGAATAATAGTTGTGTAATTTAGCTATCAGGGAGTATATTTGGACTTATAGAACGTTGGGTTTCCAATTTCATTCTCAAATTACCATTTTACCCTTGAGGGCATGTTTCCCCCCTTTTCTCATAGTTGGTTTTGGATACAAAGAGCAAATTAGTGATATGGATATTATTCGTTTCTATTCCTAACTTAGATTTCAATAATGACTAAACTTCAAGTATTGTTGTGATCCTCATAAATGTAAGGCTCAAGTGTGATCGTTTGTGGCTCCCGCTCGGCACCCAGTAGGTTACGACTTACCTTTATGGTTAGACTCTGGTTAGCGAAGCATATGTAAAGTTAGTAATTGTTGGAGAAAGCATGTGCAACTTCGAGTATGGAGTTGGGATAGAATACTTAGGTTAGTACTGTTGTTGATTGTGATTGTTGCCTTATTTGATTTAGTGGCTTATCGCCACATGCATGATACTAGATATGACGTATGTAGAGGAAGGATTGACTCACTCTTGACATGATGATTATGTGTCCATGTGTGGTACGGTTGACTTAATATATTCTCACTATTACCTGACATCATTCATACATATATGATCATGCATTTAGATCGGGTTGAGCCGCAATATATATATATATATATGGATTGTGCGCCACAACAAGTACATGGACTTTGCGGGTCCCCCATGGGTCATGACTACCGAGACGTAGAGGTATTTCGCTCGGAGTGTGTGTGTATCATTACATTGCATATGTATTCATATTCTCATATTCATACTCATTTATATTATGACTTGGTATTTGAACATGTGATACTACTCTTGGGTATGTCTTGGTTATATATGATTGTGAACATGTCTATCTTCTAATCTCTTTCTTTATATATGTTATCTAACTGTTGTTGGCCTCTGATACTTACATGTACATAGTGTTTGTATTGATACTACCTTGATGTATTCTTTTATGAGTGTAAAGTTCGTGATAGGATCCATCTTTTCTCCTAATGACTGATTCTCGAGGCGTAGCTATCGAGCATCCAGGGTGAGCACATGAGCGGATCTGTAGCTCGGATGACTCACTTATTATCTACTTGTCTTATTTGTATTCTGAGATAGTATTCCACTTTACAGACCTGTATTTTTATTCAGACTCATATTATGTAGTAGAGGCTCTTGTACTACCATAGACCATATTCTTGGGATTGATGTATTTAGACCTCCGTTGAGAATTATGAGACCACGGGTGAGTTTGTAGCATGTTTTTACGTGTGTGTACATGTCTGGTTTAATTAGCATGTCTCGGGTGATTGTCAGATCTTGGGATGAAGTTAGTGGGAAACAGAAACTGTTGGTGCTTTATACCTTATTTGGGTGAGCATATGGTCACCGGGCGCGGGTCTTTGGGTTTGTTGCTTGAACCGATGTAGAGGATGTTGGTTTTAGTGGTAATCACCGTAGCGGGCTAGGGAGCGGGCGTGAGACCCGTTGCAGCGGACTAGTGACCGCTGCAGCGGTAGTCGAAAAACCAGAAACCTTTTTAAGTGATTAATTAAACCTTGTATTTCCCATTCCCAAATTTATTCCTCCATAACATCTCAAGGGCGATTTCAAGTGTTCTAGGTGTATTTCTTCTTGGGGTAAGTCCTTAACCTTGTTTCCTTTATATTACCTTTCCTTAAGCTTGATTCTATGGTAGAAAAACCTAAAAAACTAGTTAAAGAGGTTGAGTTCTACTTATATGGTGTTAATTAATTATTAAGATTTAAATGTGATATTAATTGAGGGTTTGACTAAATTAAGCATGGATTTTATTAATTAATAACTAATAAGCTTGAATATTCCAATTTTGTTGAAAAAATGAGCATGAAAATTTTAAGGTTTATGTCTAATTTGGGGATTTTGCATTGAATGATGAAATTGATCAATAGTTGAGCTAATTTAGCTATCAGGGAGTATATTTGGACTTATAGAACGTTGGGTTTCCAATTTCATTCTCAAATTACCATTTTACCCTTGAGGGCATGTTTCCCCCCTTTTCTCATAGTTGGTTTTGGATTCAAATAGCAGCCTAGTGATATGGATATTATTCGTTTCTATTCCTAACTTAGATTTCAATAATGACTAAACATCAAGTATTACAGTGATCCTCATAAATGTAAGGCTCAAGAGCGATCGTTTGTGGCTCCCGCACGGCACCCAGTAGGTTACGACTTACCTTTATGGTTAGACTCTGGTTAGCGAAGCATATGTAAAGTTAGTAATTGTTGGAGAAAGCATGTGAAACTTCGAGTATGGAGTTGGGATAGAATACTTAGGTTAGTACTGTTGTTGATTGTGATTGTTGCCTTATTTGATTTAGTGGCTTATCGCCACATGCATGATACTAGATATGACGTATGTAGAGGAAGGATTGACTCACTCTTGACATGATGATTATGTGTCCATGTGTGGCACGGTTGACTTAATATATTCTCACTGTTACTTGACATCATTCATACATATATGATCATGCATTTAGATCGGGTTACGCAACGCAATATATATATATATATATATATGGGTTGTGCGCCACAACAAGTACATGGACTTCGCGGGTCCCCCATGGGTCATGACTACCGAAACGTAGAGGTATTCCGCTCGGAGTGTGTGTGTATCATTACATTGCATATGTATTCATATTCTCATATTCATACTCATTTATATTATGACTTGGTATTTGAACATGTGATACTACTCTTGGGTATGTCTTGGTTATATCCGATTGTGAACATGTCTATCTTTTAATCTCTTTCTTTATATATGTTATCTAATCATTGTTGGCCTATGATACTTACATGTACATAGTGTTTGTATTGATACTATCTTGATGTATTCTTTTATGAGTGTAAAGTTCGTGATAGGATCCATCTTTTTTCCTAATGACTGATTCTCGAGGCGTAGCTATCGAGCATCCAGGGTGAGCACATGAGCGGATCTGTAGCTCGGATGACTCACTTATTATCTACTTGTCTTATTTGTATTCTGAGATAGTATTCCACTTCACTGACCTGTATTTTTATTCAGACTCATATTATGTAGTAGAGGCTCTTGTACTACCATAGACCAGATTCTTGGGATTGATGTATTTAGACCTCCGTTGAGAATTATGAGACCACGGGTGAGTTTGTAGCATGTTTTTACGTGTGTGTACATGTCTGGTTTATTTAGGATGTCTCGGGTGATTGTCAGATCTTGGGATGAAGTTAGTGGGAAACAGGAAACTGCTGGTGCTTTATACCTTCGCTGGGTGAGCATATGGTCACTGGCGCGGGTGCTGGGTTTGTTGCTTGAACCGACGTAGAGGATGTTGGTTTTAGTGGTAATCACCGTAGCGGGCTAGAGACCCGCTGCAGCAGACTAGTGACCACTGCAACGGTAGTCAGAAATTCAGAAACCTTTTTAAGTGATTAATTAAACCCTTCATTTCCCATTCCCAAATTTATTCCTCCATAGCATCTCAGGGGCAATTTAAATTGTTCTAGGTATATTTCTTCTTGGGGTAAGTCCTTAACCTTGTTTCCTTTATTTTACATTTCCTTAAGCTTGATTCTATGGTAGAAAAACCTAGAAAACTAGTTAAAGAGGTTGAGTTCTACTTATATGGTGTTAATTAATTATTAAGATTTAAATGTGATATTAATTGAGGGTTTGACTAAATTAAGCATGGATTTTATTAATTAATAACTAATAAGCTTGAATATTCCAATTTTGTTGAAAAAATGAGAATGAAAATTTTAGGGTTTATGCCTAATTTGGGGATTTTGCATTGAATGATGAAATTGATCAATAGTTGTGTAATTTAACTATCAGGGAGTATATTTGGACTTATAGAACATTGGGTTTCCAATTTCTTTCTCAAATTACCATTTTACCCTTGAGGGCATGTTTCCCCCCTTTTCTCATAGTTGGTTTTGGATTCAAAGAGCAGCCTAGTGATATGGATATTATTCGTTTCTATTTCTAACTTAGATTTCAATAATGACTAAACTTCAAGTATTACTGTGATCCTCATAAATGTAAGGCTCAAGTGTGATCGTTTGTGGCTCCCGCACCCAAAGAGGTTACGACTTACCTTTATGGTTAGACTGGTTAGCGAAGCATATGTAAAGTTAGTAATTGTTGGAGAAAGCATGTGCAACTTCGAGTATGGAGTTGGGATAGAATACTTAGGTTAGTACTGTTGTTGATTGTGATTGTTGCCTTATTTGATTTAGTGGCTTATCGCCACATGCATGATACTAGATATGACGTATGTAGAGGAAGGATTGACTCACTCTTGACATGATGATTATGTGTCCATGTGTGGCACGGTTGACTTAATATATTCTCACTGTTACTTGACATCATTCATACATATATGATCATGCATTTAGATCGGGTTACGCGCCGCAATATATATATATATATATATATATATATATATATATATATGGGTTGTGCGCCACAACAAGTACATGGACTTCGCGGGTCCCCCATGGGTCATGACTACCGAGACGTAGAGGTATTCCGCTCGGAGTGTGTGTGTATCATTACATTGCATATGTATTCATATTCTCATATTCATACTCATTTATATTATGACTTGGTATTTGAACATGTGATACTACTCTTGGACTGTGTACTGGTTATATCTGATTGTGAACATGTCTATCTTTTAATCTCTTTCTTTATATATGTTATCTAACTGTTGTTGGCCTATGATACTTACATGTACATAGTGTTTGTATTGATACTACCTTGATGTATTCTTTTATGAGTGTAAAGTTCGTGATAGGATCCATCTTTTTTTCCTAATGACTGATTCTCGAGGCGTAGCTATCGAGCATCCAGGGTGAGCACATGAGCGGATCTGTAGCTCGGATGACTCACTTATTATCTACTTGTCTTATTTGTATTCTGAGATAGTATTCCACTTCACTGACCTGTATTTTTATTCAGACTCATATTATGTAGTAGAGGCTCTTGTACTACCATAGACCAGATTCTTGGGATTGATGTATTTAGACCTCCGTTGAGAATTATGAGACCACGGGTGAGTTTGTAGCATGTTTTTACGTGTGTGTACATGTCTGGTTTATTTTGGATGTCTCGGTGATTGTCGATCTTGGGATGAAGTTAGTGGGAAACAGGAAACCGCCGGTGCTTTATACCTTCATTGGGGCGAGCGTATGGTCCCTGGCGCGGGTGCTGGGTTTGTTGCTTGAACCGCCGTAGAGGATGTTGGTTTTAGTGGTAATCACCGTAGCGGGCTAGGGAGCGGGCTAGAGACCCATTGCAGCAGACTAGTGACCACCGCAACGGTAGTCGAAATTCGTAAACCTTTTAAGTGATTAATTTAACCCTTCATTTCCCATTCCCAAATTTATTCCTCCATAGCATCTCAGGGGCAATTTAAATTGTTCTAGGTATATTTCTTCTTGGGGTAAGTCCTTAACCTTGTTTCCTTTATTTTACATTTCCTTAAGCTTGATTCTATGGTAGAAAAACCTAGAAAACTAGTTAAAGAGGTTGAGTTCTACTTATATGGTGTTAATTAATTATTAAGATTTAAATGTGATATTAATTGAGGGTTTGACTAAATTAAGCATGGATTTTATTAATTAATAACTAATAAGCTTGAATATTCCAATTTTGTTGAAAAAATGAGCATGAAAATTTTAGGGTTTATGCCTAATTTGGGGATTTTGCATTGAATGATGAAATTGATCAATAGTTGAGCTAATTTATCTATCAGGGAGTAGATTTGGACTTATAGAACGTTGGGTTTCCAATTTCATTCTCAAATTACCATTTTACCCTTGAGGGCATGTTTCCCCCCTTTTCTCATAGTTGGTTTTGGATTCAAAGAGCAGCCTAGTGATATGGATATTATTCGTTTCTATTTCTAACTTAGATTTCAATAATGACTAAACTTCAAGTATTACTGTGATCCTCATAAATGTAAGGCTCAAGTGTGATCGTTTGTGGCTCCCGCTCGGCACCCAGTAGGTTACGACTTACCTTTATGGTTAGACTCTGGTTAGCGAAGCATATGTAAAGTTAGTAATTGTTGGAGAAAGCATGTGCAACTTCGAGTATGGAGTTGGGATAGAATACTTAGGTTAGTACTGTTGTTGATTGTGATTGTTGCCTTATTTGATTTAGTGGCTTATCGCCACATGCATGATACTAGATATGACGTATGTAGAGGAAGGATTGACTCACTCTTGACATGATGATTATGTGTCCATGTGTGGCACGGTTGACTTAATATATTCTCACTGTTACTTGACATCATTCATACATATATGATCATGCATTTAGATCGGGTTACACGCCGCAATATATATATATATATATATATATATATATATATATATATATATGGGTTGTGCGCCACAACAAGTACATGGACTTCGCGGGTCCCCCATGGGTCATGACTACCGAGACGTAGAGGTATTCCGCTCGGAGTGTGTGTGTATCATTACATTGCATATGTATTCATATTCTCATATTCATACTCATTTATATTATGACTTGGTATTTGAACATGTGATACTACTCTTGGACTGTGTACTGGTTATATCTGATTGTGAACATGTCTATCTTTTAATCTCTTTCTTTATATATGTTATCTAACTGTTGTTGGCCTATGATACTTACATGTACATAGTGTTTGTATTGATACTATCTTGATGTATTCTTTTATGAGTGTAAAGTTCGTGATAGGATCCATCTTTTTTCCTAATGACTGATTCTCGAGGCGTAGCTATCGAGCATCCAGGGTGAGCACATGAGCGGATCTGTAGCTCGGATGACTCACTTATTATCTACTTGTCTTATTTGTATTCTGAGATAGTATTCCACTTCACTGACCTGTATTTTTATTCAGACTCATATTATGTAGTAGAGGTTGTTGTACTACCATAGACCAGATTCTTGGGATTGATGTATTTAGACCTCCGTTGAGAATTATGAGACCACGGGTGAGTTTGTAGCATGTTTTTACGTGTGTGTACATGTCTGGTTTATTTAGGATGTCTCGGGTGATTGTCAGATCTTGGGATGAAGTTAGTGGGAAACAGGAAACTGCTGGTGCTTTATACCTTCGCTGGGTGAGCATATGGTCACTGGCGCGGGTGCTGGGTTTGTTGCTTGAACCGATGTAGAGGATGTTGGTTTTAGTGGTAATCACCGTAGCGGGCTAGGGAGCGCGGGCTAGAGACCACAGTAGCGCACTAGTGACCACTGCAACGGTAGTCAGAAATTCAGAAACCTTTTTAAGTGATTAATTAAACCCTTCATTTCCCATTCCCAAATTTATTCCTCCATAGCATCTCAGGGGCAATTTAAATTGTTCTAGGTATATTTCTTCTTGGGGTAAGTCCTTAACCTTGTTTCCTTTATTTTACATTTCCTTAAGCTTGATTCTATGGTAGAAAAACCTAGAAAACTAGTTAAAGAGGTTGAGTTCTACTTATATGGTGTTACTTAATTATTAAGATTTAAATGTGATATTAATTGAGGGTTTGACTAAATTAAGCATGGATTTTATTAATTAATAACTAATAAGCTTGAATATTCCAATTTTGTTGAAAAAATGAGAATGAAAATTTTAGGGTTTATGCCTAATTTGGGGATTTTGCATTGAATGATGAAATTGATCAATAGTTGTGTAATTTAGCTATCAGGGAGTATATTTGGACATATAGAACGTTGGGTTTCAAATTTCATTCTCAAATTACTATTTTACCCTTGAGGGCATGTTTCCCCCCTTTTCTCAAAGTTGGTTTTGGATTCAAAGAGCAGCCTAGTGATATGGATATTATTCGTTTCTATTTCTAACTTAGATTTCAATAATGACTAAACTTCAAGTATTACTGTGATCCTCATAAATGTAAGGCTCAAGTGTGATCGTTTGTGGCTCCTTTCGGCACCCAAAGAGGTTCCGACTCTCCTTTATAGTTAGACTCAGGTTAGCGAAGCATATGTAAAGTTAGTAATTGTTGGAGAAAGCATGTGAAACTTCGAGTATGGAGTTGGGATAGAATACTTAGGTTAGTACTGTTGTTGATTGTGATTGTTGCCTTATTTGATTTAGTGGCTTATCGCCACATGCATGATACTAGATATGACGTATGTAGAGGAAGGATTGACTGACTCTTGACATGATGATTATGTGTCCATGTGTGGCACGGTTGACTTAATATATTCTCACTGTTACTTGACATCATTCATACATATATGATCATGCATTTAGATCGGGTTACGCGCCACAATATATATATATATATATATATATGGGTTGTGCGCCACAACAAGTACATGGACTTCGCGGGTCCCCCATGGGTCATGACTACCGAGACGTAGAGGTATTCCGCTCGGAGTGTGTGTGTATCATTACATTGCATATGTATTCATATTCTCATATTCATACTCATTTATATTATGACTTGGTATTTGAACATGTGATACTACTCTTGGACTGTGTACTGGTTATATCTGATTGTGAACATGTCTATCTTTTAATCTCTTTCTTTATATATGTTATCTAACTGTTGTTGGCCTATGATACTTACATGTACATAGTGTTTGTATTGATACTACCTTGATGTATTATTTTATGAGTGTAAAGTTCGTGATAGGATCCATCTTTTTTCCTAATGACTGATTCTCGAGGCGTAGATATCGAGCATCCAGGGTGAGCACATGAGCGGATCTGTAGCTCGGATGACTCACTTATTATCTACTTGTCTTATTTGTATTCTGAGATAGTATTCCACTTCACTGACCTGTATTTTTATTCAGACTCATATTATGTAGTAGAGGCTCTTGTACTACCATAGACCAGATTCTTGGGATTGATGTATTTAGACCTCCGTTGAGAATTATGAGACCACGGGTGAGTTTGTAGCATGTTTTTACGTGTGTGTACATGTCTGGATTATTTAGGATGTCTCGTGATTGTCGATCTTGGGATGAAGTTAGTGGGAAACAGAAACTGCTGGTGCTTTATACCTTCAGGTGAGCATATGGTCACCGGGCGGGATCTGGGTTTGTTGCTTGAACCGATGTAGAGGATGTTGGTTTTAGTGGTAATCACCGTGAAGGGCTAGGGAGCGCGGGCTAGAGACCCGCCAAGCGCACTAGTGACCACTGCAACGGTTGTCAGAAATTCAGAAACCTTTTTAAGTGATTAATTAAACCCTTTATTTCCCATTCCCAAATTTATTCCTCCATAGCATCCCAGGGGAAATTTAAATTTTTCTTGGTATATTTCTTCTTGGGGTAAGTCCTTAACCTTGTTTCCTTTATTTTACATTTCCTTAAGCTTGATTCTATGGTAGAAAAACCTAGAAAACTAGTTAAAGAGCTTGAGTTCTACTTATATGGTGTTAATTAATTATTAAGATTTAAATATGATGTTAATTGAGGGTTTGACTAAATTAAGCATGGATTTTATCAATTAATAACTAATAAGCTTGAATATTCCAATTTTGTTGAAAAAATGAGAATTAAAATTTTAGGGTTTATGCCTAATTTGGGGATTTTGCATTGAATGATGAAATTGATCAATAGTTGTGTAATTTAGCTATCAGGGAGTATATTTGGACTTATATAACGTTGGGTTTCCAATTTCATTCTCAAATTACCATTTTACCCTTGAGGGCATGTTTCCCTTTTCTCATAGTTGGTTTTGGATTCAAAGAGCAAATTTAGTGATATGGATATTATTCGCTTTCTATTTCTAACTTAGATTTCAATAATGACTAAACTTCAAGTATTACTGTGATCCTCATAAATGTAAGGCTCAAGTGTGATCGCTTGTGGCTCCCGCCGGCACCCAAAGAGGTTACGACTTACCTTTTTGGTTAGACTCTGGTTAGCGAAGCCTATGTAAAGTTAGTAATTGTTGGAGAAAGCATGTGAAACTTCGAGTATGGAGTTGGGATAGAATACTTAGGTTAGTACTGTTGTTGATTGTGATTGTTTCCTTATTTGATTTAGTGGCTTATAGCCACATGCATGATACTAGATATGACGTATGTAGAGGAAGGATTGACTCACTCTTGACATGATGATTATGTGTCCATGTGTGGCACGGTTGACTTAATATATTCTCACTGTTACTTGACATCATTCATACATATATGATCATGCATTTAGATCGGGTTACGCGCCGCAATATATATATATATATATATATATATATGGGTTGTGCGCCATAACAAGTACATGGACTTCATGTCCCCATGGGTCTTGACTATCGAGACGTAGAGGTCTTCCGCCGGAGTGTGTGTGTATCATTACATTGCATATGTATTCATATTCTCATATTCATACTCATTTATATTATGACTTGGTATTTGAACATGTGATACTACTCTTGGACTGTGTACTGGTTATATCTGATTGTGAACATGTCTATCTTTTAATCTCTTTCTTTATATATGTTATCTAACTGTTGTTGGCCTATGATACTTACATGTACATAGTGTTTGTATTGATACTACCTTGATGTATTCTTTTATGAGTGTAAAGTTCGTGAGAGGATCCATCTTGTTTTCCTAATGACTGATTCTCGAGGCGTAGCTATCGAGCATCCAGGGTGAGCACATGAGCGGATCTGTAGCTCGGATGACTCACTTATTATCTACTTGTCTTATTTGTATTCTGAGATAGTATTCCACTTCACTGACCTGTATTTTTATTCAGACTCATATTATGTAGTAGAGGCTCTTGTACTACCATAGACCAGATTCTTGGGATTGATGTATTTAGACCTCCGTTGAGAATTATGAGACCACGGGTGAGTTTGTAGCATGTTTTTACGTGTGTGTACATGTCTGGTTTATTTAGGATGTCTCGGGTGATTGTCAGATCTTGGGATGAAGTTAGTGGGAAACAGGAAACTGCTGGTGCTTTATACCTTCGCTGGGTGAGCATATGGTCACTGGCGCGGGTGCTGGGTTTGTTGCTTGAACCGACGTAGAGGATGTTGGTTTTAGTGGTAATCACCGTAGCGGGCTAGGGAGCGCGGGCTAGAGACCCGCTGCAGCAGACTAGTGACCACTGCAACGGTAGTCAGAAATTCAGAAACCTTTTTAAGTGATTAATTAAACCCTTCATTTCCCATTCCCAAATTTATTCCTCCATAGCATCCCAGGGGAAATTTAAATTGTTCTAGGTATATTTCTTCTTGGGGTAAGTCCTTAACCTTGTTTCCTTTATTTTACATTTCCTTAAGCTTGATTCTATGGTAGAAAAACCTAGAAAACTAGTTAAAGAGGTTGAGTTCTACTTATATGGTGTTAATTAATTATTAAGATTTAAATGTGATATTAATTTAGGGTTTGACTAAATTAAGCATGGATTTTATTAATTAATAACTAATAAGCTTGAATATTCCAATTTTGTTGAAAAAATGAGCATGAAAATTTTAAGGTTTATGTCTAATTTGGGGATTTTGCATTGAATGATGAAATTGATCAATAGTTGAGCTAATTTAGCTATCAAAGAGTATATTTGGACTTATAGAACGTTGGGTTTACAATTTCATTCTCAAATTACCATTTTACCCTTGAGGGCATGTTTCCCCCCTTTTCTCATAGTTGGTTTTGGATTCAAAGAGCAGCCTAGTGATATGGATATTATTCGTTTCTATTCCTAACTTAGATTTCAATAATGACTAAACTTCAAGTATTACTGTGATCCTCATAAATGTAAGGCTCAAGTGTGATCGTTTGTGGCTCCCTTCGGCACCAAGAGGTTACGACTTACCTTTATGGTTAGACTCAGTTAGCGAAGCATATGTAAAGTTAGTAATTGTTGGAGAAAGCATGTGCAACTTCGAGTATGGAGTTGGGATAGAATACTTCGGTTAGTACTGTTGTTGATTGTGATGGTTGCCTTATTTGATTTAGTGGCTTATCGCCACATGCATGATACTAGATATGACATATGTAGAGGAAGGATTGACTCACTCTTGACATGATGATTATGTGTCCATGTGTGGCACGGTTAACTTAATATATTCTCACTGTTACTTGACATCATTCATACATATATGATCATGCATTTAGATCGGGTTACGCGCCGCAATATATATATATATATATATATATATATATATATATATGGGTTGTGCGCCACAACAAGTACATGGACTTCGCGGGTCCCCCATGGGTCATGACTACCGAGACGTAGAGGTATTCCGCTCGGAGTGTGTGTGTATCATTACATTGCATATGTATTCATATTCTCATATTCATACTCATTTATATTATGACTTGGTATTTGAACATGTGATACTACTCTTGGACTGTGTACTGGTTATATCTGATTGTGAACATGTCTATCTTTTAATCTCTTTCTTTATATATGTTATCTAACTGTTGTTGGCCTATGATACTTACATGTACATAGTGTTTGTATTGATACTACCTTGATGTATTCTTTTATGAGTGTAAAGTTCGTGATAGGATCCATCTTTTTTTCCTAATGACTGATTCTCGAGGCGTAGATATCGAGCATCCAGGGTGAGCACATGAGCGGATCTATAGCTCGGATGACTCACTTATTATCTACTTGTCTTATTTGTATTCTGAGATAGTATTCCACTTCACTGACCTGTATTTTTATTCAGACTCATATTATGTAGTAGAGGCTCTTGTACTACCATAGACCATATTCTTGGGATTGATGTATTTAGACCTCCGTTGAGAATTATGAGACCACGGGTGAGTTTGTAGCATGTTTTTACGTGTGTTTACATGTCTGGTTTAATTAGCATGTCTCGGGTGATTGTCGATCTTGTGATGTAGTTAGGGGGAGACAGGTAACTGTTGGTGCTTTATACCTTCGCTGGGTGAGCATATGGTCACTGGCGCGGGTGCTGGGTTTGTTGCTTGAACCGACGTAGAGGATGTTGGTTTTAGTGGTAATCACCGTAGCGGGCTAGGGAGCGCGGGCTAGAGACCCGCTGCAGCAGACTAGTGACCACTGCAACGGTAGTCAGAAATTCAGAAACCTTTTTAAGTGATTAATTAAACCCTTCATTTCCCATTCCCAAATTTATTCCTCCATAGCATCTCAGGGGCAATTTAAATTGTTCTAGGTATATTTCTTCTTGGGGTAAGTCCTTAACCTTGTTTCCTTTATTTTACATTTCCTTAAGCTTGATTCTATGGTAGAAAAACCTAGAAAACTAGTTAAAGAGGTTGAGTTCTACTTATATGGTGTTAATTAATTATTAAGATTTAAATGTGATATTAATTGAGGGTTTGACTAAATTAAGCATGGATTTTATTAATTAATAACTAATAAGCTTGAATATTCCAATTTTGTTGAAAAAATGAGAATGAAAATTTTAGGGTTTATGCCTAATTTGGGGATTTTGCATTGAATGATGAAATTGATCAATAGTTATGTAATTTAGCTATCAGGGAGTATATTTGGACTTATAGAACGTTGGGTTTCCAATTTCATTCTCAAATTACCATTTTACCCTTGAGGGCATGTTTCCCCCCCTTTTCTCATAGTTGGTTTTGGATTCAAAGAACAGCCTAGTGATATGGATATTATTCATTTCTATTTCTAACTTAGATTTCAATAATGACTAAACTTCAAGTATTACTGGGATCCTCATAAATCTAAGGCTCAAGTGTGATCGTTTGTGGCTCCCGCTCGGCACCCAGTAGGTTACGACTTACCTTTTTGGTTAGACTCTGGTTAGCGTAGCATATGTAAAGTTAGTAATTGTTGGAGAAAGCATGTGCAACTTCGAGTATGAATTTGGGATAGAATACTTAGGTTAGTACTGTTGTTGATTGTGATTGTTGCCTTATTTGATTTAGTGGCTTATCACCACATGCATGATACTAGATATGACGTATGTAGAGGAAGGATTGACTCACTCTTTACATGATGATTATGTGTCCATGTGTGGCACGGTTGACTTAATATATTCTCACTGTTACTTGACATCATTCATACATATACGATCATGCGTTTAGATCAGGTTACGCGCCGCAATATATATATATATATATATATATATATATATATATATATGGGTTGTGCGCCACAACAAGTACATGTACTTTGCGGGTCCCCCATGGGTCATGACTACCGAGACGTAGAGGTATTCCGCTCGGAGTGTGTGTGTATCATTACATTTCATATGTATTCATATTCTCATATTCATACTCATTTATATTATGACTTGGTATTTGAACATGTGATACTACTCTTGGACTGTGGTAATCGGTTATATCTGATTGTGAACATGTCTATCTTTTAATCTCTTTCTTTATATATGTTATCTAACTGTTGTTGGCCTATGATACTTACATGTACATAGTGTTTGTATTGATACTACCTTGATGTATTCTTTTATGAGTGTAAAGTTCGTGATAGGATCCATCTTTTCTCCTAATGACTGATTCTCGAGGCGTAGCTATCGAGCATCCAGGGTGAGCACATGAGCGGATCTGTAGCTCGGATGACTCACTTATTATCTACTTGTCTTATTTGTATTCTGAGATAGTATTCCACTTCACTGACCTGTATTTTTATTCAGACTCATATTATGTAGTAGAGGCTCTTGTACTACCATAGACCAGATTCTTGGGATTGATGTATTTAGACCTCCGTTGAGAATTATGAGACCACGGGTGAGTTTGTAGCATGTTTTTACGTGTGTGTACATGTCTGGTTTATTTAGGATGTCTCGGGTGATTGTCAGATCTTGGGATGAAGTTAGTGGGAAACAGGAAACTGCTGGTGCTTTATACCTTCGCTGGGTGAGCATATGGTCACTGGCGCGGGTGCTGGGTTTGTTGCTTGAACCGACGTAGAGGATGTTGGTTTTAGTGGTAATCACCGTAGCGGGCTAGGGAGCGCTGGCTAGAGACCCGCTGTAGCAGACTAGTGACCACTGCAACGGTAGTCAGAAATTCAGAAACCTTTTTAAGTGATTAATTAAACCCTTCATTTCCCATTCCCAAATTTATTCCTCCATAGCATCTCAGGGGAAATTTAAATTGTTCTAGGTATATTTCTTCTTGGGGTAAGTCCTTAACCTTGTTTCCTTTATTTTACATTTCCTTAAGCTTGATTGTATGGTAGAAAAACCTAGAAAACTAGTTAAAGAGCTTGAGTTCTACTTATATGGTGTTAATTAATTATTAAGATTTAAATATGATGTTAATTGAGGGTTTGACTAAATTAAGCATGGATTTTATCAATTAATAACTAATAAGCTTGAATATTCCAATTTTGTTGAAAAAATGAGCATGAAAATTTTAGGGTTTATGCCTAATTTGAGGATTTTGCATTGAATGATGAAATTGATCAATAGTAGAGCTAATTTAGCTATCAGGGAGTAGATTTGGACTTATAGAACGTTGGGTTTCCAATTTCATTCTCAAATTACAATTTTACCCTTGAGGGCACGTTTCCCCCCTTTTCTCATAGTTGGTTTTCGATTCAAAGAGCAGCCTAGTGATATGGATATTATTCGTTTCTATTTCTAACTTAGATTTCAATAATGACTAAACTTCAAGTATTACGGTGATCCTCATAAATGTAAGGCTCAAGTGTGATCGTTTGTGGCTCCCGCTCGGCACACAGTAGGTTACGACTTACCTTTATGGTTGGACTCTGGTTAGCGAAGCATATGTAAAGTTAGTAATTGTTGGAGAAAGCATGTGCAACTTCGAGTATGGAGTTGGGATAGAATACTTCGGTTAGTACTGTTGTTGATTGTGATGGTTGCCTTATTTGATTTAGTGGCTTATCGCCACATGCATGATACTAGATATGACATATGTAGAGGAAGGATTGACTCACTCTTGACATGATGATTATGTGTCCATATGTGGTACGGTTGACTTAATATATTCTCACTGCTACCTGACATCATTCATACATATATGATCATGCATTTAGATCGGGTTACGCTCCGCAATATATATATATATATATATATATATATATATATATATATATATGGGTTGTGTGCCACAACAAGTACATGGACTTCAATGTCCCCATGGGTCATGACTACCGAAACGTAGAGGTATTCCGCTCGGAGTGTGTGTGTATCATTACATTGCATATGTATTCATATTCTCATATTCATACTCATTTATATTATGACTTGGTATTTGAACATGGGATACTACTCTTGGTCTGTGGTAATCGTTATATCTGATTATGACCATGTCTATTCTTTACTCTCTTTCTTTATATATGTTATCTAACTGTGGTTGGCCTATGATACTTACATGTACATAGTGTTTGTATTGATACTACCTTGATGTATTATTTTATGAGTGTAAAGTTCGTGATAGGATCCATCTTTTTTCCTAATGTCTGATTCTCAAGGCGTAGCTATCGAAAGCATCCAGGGTGAGCACATGAGCGGATCTGTGAGCTCCTGATGACTCACTTATTATCTACTTGTCTTATTTGTATTCTGAGATAGTATTCCACTTCACTGACCTGTATTTTTATTCAGACTCATATTATGTAGTAGAGGCTCTTGTACTACCATAGACCAGATTCTTGGGATTGATGTATTTAGACCTCCGTTGAGAATTATGAGACCACGGGTGAGTTTATAGCATGTTTTTACGTGTGTGTACATGTCTAGTTTATTTAGGATGTCTCGGGTGATTGTCAGATCTTGGGATGAAGTTAGTGGGAAACAGAAATCACTGGTGCTTTATACCTTATTTGGGTGAGCATATGGTCACCGGCGCGGTGCCGGGTTTGTTGCTTGAACCGATGTAGAGGATGTTGGTTTTAGTGGTAATCACCGTGAAGGGCTAGAGCGGGCTAGAGACCCGCCAGAAAGACTAGTGACCACCGCAACGGTAGTCGAAATTCGTAAACCTTTTTAAGTGATTAATTAAACCCTTCATTTCCCATTCCAAAATTTATTCCTCCATAGCATCTCAGGGGCAATTTAAATTGTTCTAGGTATATTTCTTCTTGGGGTAAGTCCTTAACCTTGTTTCCTTTATTTTACATTTCCTTAAGCTTGATTCTATGGTAGAAAAACCTAGAAAACTAGTTAAAGAGGTTGAGTTCTACTTATATGGTGTTAATTAATTATTAAGATTTAAATGTGATATTAATTGAGGATTTGACTAAATTAAGCATGGATTTTATTAATTAATAACTAATAAGCTTGAATATTCCAATTTTGTTGAAAAAATGAGAATGAAAATTTTAGGTTTATGCCTAATTTGGGGATTTTGCATTGAATGATGAAATTGATCAATAGTTGTGTAATTTAGCTATCAGGGAGTATATTTGGACTTATATAACGTTGGGTTTCCAATTTCATTCTCAAATTACCATTTTACCCTTGAGGGCATATTTCCGCCCTTTTCTCATAGTTGGTTTTGGATTCAAAGAGCAAATTTAGTGATATGGATATTATTCGCTTCTATTTCTAACTTAGATTTCAATAATGACTAAACTTCAAGTATTACTGGGATCCTCATAAATCTAAGGCTCAAGTGTGATCGTTTGTGGCTCCCGCCGCACTCAAAGAGGTTACGACTTACCTTTTTGGTTAGACTCTGGTTAGCGAAGCATATGTAAAGTTAGTAATTGTTGGAGAAAGCATGTGCAACTTCGAGTATGGAGTTGGGATAGAATACTTAGGTTAGTACTGTTATTGATTGTGATTGTTGCCTTATTTGATTTAGTGGCTTATCGCCACATCCATGATACTAGATATGACGTATGTAGAGGAAGGATTGACTCACTCTTGACATGATGATTATGTGTCCATGTGTGGCACGGTTGACTTAATATATTCTCACTGTTACCTGACATCATTCATACATATATGATCATGCATTTAGATCGGGTTACGCGCCGCAATATATATTTATATATATATATATGGGTTGTGCGCCACAACAAGTACATGGACTTCACGGGTCCCCCATGGGTCATGACTACCGAGACGTAGAGGTATTCCCTCGGAGTGTGTGTGTATCATTACATTGCATATGTATTCATATTCTCATATTCATACTCATTTATATTATGACTTGGTATTTGAACATGTGATACTACTCTTGGACTGTGTACTGGTTATATCTGATTGTGAACATGTCTATCTTTTAATCTCTTTCTTTATATATGTTATCTAATCAATTGTTGGCCTATGATACTTACATGTACATAGTGTTTGTATTGATACTACCTTGATGTATTCTTTTATGAGTGTAAAGTTCGTGATAGGATCCATCTTTTCTCCTAATGACTGATTCTCGAGGCGTAGCTATCGAGCATCCAGGGTGAGCACATGAGCGGATCTGTAGCTCGGATGACTCACTTATTATCTACTTGTCTTATTTGTATTCTGAGATAGTATTCCACTTCACTGACCTGTATTTTTATTCAGACTCATATTATGTAGTAGAGGCTCTTGTACTACCATAGACCAGATTCTTGGGATTGATGTATTTAGACCTCCGTTGAGAATTATGAGACCACGGGTGAGTTTGTAGCATGTTTTTACGTGTGTGTACATGTCTGGTTTATTTAGGATGTCTCGTGTGATTGTCGATCTTGGGATGAAGTTAGTGGGAAACAGGAAACTGCTGGTGCTTTATACATTCGCTGGGTGAGCATATGGTCACTGGCGCGGGTGCTGGGATTGTTCCTTGAACCGACGTAGAGGATGTAGGTTTTAGTGGTAATCACCGTAGCGGGCTGGAGACCCGTTGCAGCAGACTAGTGACCACTGCAACGGTAGTCAGAAATTCAGAAACCTTTTTAAGTGATTAATTAAACCCTTCATTTCCCATTCCCAAATTCATTCCTCCATAGCATCTCAGGGGCAATTTAAATTGTTCTAGGTATATTTCTTCTTGGGGTAAGTCCTTAACCTTGTTTCCTATATTTTACATTTCCTTAAGCTTGATTCTATGGTAGAAAAACCTAGAAAACTAGTTAAAGAGGTTGAGTTCTACTTATATGGTGTTAATTAATTATTAAACCTTGAATATGAGATTAATTGAGGGGTTTTACTAAGTTAAGCATGGATATCATTAATTAGTAACTAATAAGCTTGAATATTCTAATTTTATTGAGAAATTGAGCATGGAAAATCTAGGGGTTATGCCTAACTTGGGGGTTTTGCATTGAATGATGAAATTGATCAATAGTTGAGCTAATTTATCTATCAGGGAGTAGATTTGGACTTATAGAACGTTGGGTTTCCAATTTCATTCTCAAATTACCATTTTACCCTTGAGGGCATGTTTCCCCCATTTTCTCATAGTTGGTTTTGGATTCAAAGAGCAAATTTAGTGATATGGATATTATTCGTTTCTATTTCTAACTTAGATTTCAATAATGACTAAACTTCAAGTATTACTGGGATCCTCATAAATGTAATGCTCAAGTGTGATCGTTTGTGGCTCCCGCTCGGCACCCAGTAGGTTACGACTTACCTTTTTTGTTAGACTCTGGTTAGCGAAGCATATGTAAAGTTAGTACTTGTTGGAGAAAGCATGTGCAACTTCGAGTATGGAGTTGGGATAGAATACTTAGGTTAGTACTGTTGTTGATTGTGATTGTTGCCTTATTTGATTTAGTGGCTTATCGCCACATGCATGATACTAGATATGACGTACGTAGAGGAAGGATTGACTCACTCTTGACATGATGATTATGTGTCCATGTGTGGCACGGTAGACTTAATATATTCTCACTGTTACCTAACATCATTCATACATATATGATCATGCATTTATATCGGGTTACGCGCCGCAATATATATATATATATATATATATATATATATATATATATATATATATGGGTTGTGCGCCACAACAAGTACATGGACTTCGCGGGTCCCCCATGGGTCATGACTACCGAGACGTAGAGGTATTCCGCTCGGAGTGTGTGTGTATCATTACATTGCATATGTATTCATATTCTCATATTCATACTCATTTATATTACGACTTGGTATTTGAACATGTGATACTACTCTTGGACTGTGTACTGGTTATATCTGATTATGAACATGTCTATCTTTTAATCTCTTTCTTTATATATGTTATCTAACTGTTGTTGGCCTATGATACTTACATGTACTTAGTGTTTGTATTGATACTACCTTGATGTATTCTTTTATGAGTGTAAAGTTCGTGATAGGATCCATCTTTTTTTCCTAATGACTGATTCTCAAGACGTAGCTATCGAGCATCCAGGGTGAGCACATGAGCGGATCTGTAGCTCGGATGACTCACTTATTATCTACTTGTCTTATTTGTATTCTGAGATAGTATTCCACTTCACTGACCTATATTTTTATTCAGACTCATATTATGTAGTAGAGGCTCTTGTACTACCATAGACCAGATTCTTGGGATTGATGTATTTAGACCTCCGTTGAGAATTATGAGACCACGGGTGAGTTGGTAGCATGTTTTTACGTGTGTGTACATGTCTGGTTTATTTAGGATGTCTCGGGTGATTGTCAGATCTTGGGATGAAGTTAGTGGGAAACAGGAAACTGCTGGTGCTTTATACATTCGCTGGGTGAGCATATGGTCACTGGCGCGGGTGCTGGGATTGTTCCTTGAACCGACGTAGAGGATGTTGGTTTTAGTGGTAATCACCGTAGCGGGCTAGAGACCCGTTGCAGCAGACTAGTGACCACTGCAACGGTAGTCAGAAATTCAGAAACCTTTTTAAGTGATTAATTAAACCCTTCATTTCCCATTCCCAAATTTATTCCTCCATAGCATCTCAGGGGCAATTTAAATTGTTCTAGGTATATTTCTTCTTGGGGTAAGTCCTTAACCTTGTTTCCTTTATTTTACATTTCCTTAAGCTTGATTCTATGGTAGAAAAACCTAGAAAACTAGTTAAAGAGGTTGAGTTCTACTTATATGGTGTTAATTAATTATTAAGATTTAAATGTGATATTAATTGAGGATTTGACTAAATTAAGCATGGATTTTATTAATTAATAACTAATAAGCTTGAATATTCCAATTTTGTTGAAAAAATGAGAATGAAAATTTTAGGGTTTATGCCTAATTTGGGGATTTTGCATTGAATGATGAAATTGATCAATAGTTGTGTAATTTAGCTATCAGGGAGTATATTTGGACTTATATAACGTTGGGTTTCCAATTTCATTCTCAAATTACCATTTTACCCTTGAGGGCATATTTCCGCCCTTTTCTCATAGTTGGTTTTGGATTCAAAGAACAGCCTAGTGATATGGATATTATTCGTTTCTATTTCTAACTTAGATTTCAATAATGACTAAACTTCAAGTATTACTGGGATCCTCATAAATCTAAGGCTCAAGTGTGATCGTTTGTGGCTCCCGCTCGGCACTCAGTAGGTTACGACTTACCTTTTTGGTTAGACTCTGGTTAGCGAAGCATATGTAAAGTTAGTAATTGTTGGAGAAAGCATGTGCAACTTTGAGTATGGAGTTGGGATAGAATACTTAGGTTAGTACTGTTGTTGATTGTGATTGTTGCCTTATTTAATTTAGTGGCTTATCGCCACATCCATGATACTAGATATGACGTATGTAGAGGAAGGATTGACTCACTCTTGACATGATGATTATGTATCCATGTGTGGCACGGTTGACTTAATATATTTTCACTGTTACCTGACATCATTCATACATATATGATCATGCATTTATATCGGGTTACGCGCCGCAATATATATTTATATATATATATATGGGTTGTGCGCCACAACAAGTACATGGACTTCACGGGTCCCCCATGGGTCATGACTACCGAGACGTAGAGGTATTCCCTCGGAGTGTGTGTGTATCATTACATTGCATATGTATTCATATTCTCATATTCATACTCATTTATATTATGACTTGGTATTTGAACATGTGATACTACTCTTGGACTGTGTACTGGTTATATCTGATTGTGAACATGTCTATCTTTTAATCTCTTTCTTTATATATGTTATCTAACTGTTGTTGGCCTATGATACTTACATGTACATAGTGTTTGTATTGATACTACCTTGATGTATTCTTTTATGAGTGTAAAGTTCGTGGATAGGATCCATCTTTTCTTCTAATGACTGATTCTCGAGGCGTAGCTATCGAGCATCCAGGGTGAGCACATGAGCGGATCTCAGAGCTCGGATGACTCACTTATTATCTACTTGTCTTATTTGTATTCTCGAGATAGTATTCCACTTCACTGACCTGTATTTTTATTCAGACTCATATTATGTAGTAGAGGCTCTTGTACTACCATAGACCAGATTCTTGGGATTGATGTATTTAGACCTCCGTTGAGAATTATGAGACCACGGGTGAGTTTGTAGCATGTTTTTACGTGTGTGTACATGTCTGGTTTATTTAGGATGTCTCGGGTGATTGTCAGATCTTGGGATGAAGTTAGTGGGAAACAGGAAACTGCTGGTGCTTTATACATTCGCTGGGTGAGCATATGGTCACTGGCGCGGGTGCTGGGATTGTTCCTTGAACCGACGTAGAGGATGTAGGTTTTAGTGGTAATCACCGTAGCGGGCTGGAGACCCGTTGCAGCAGACTAGTGACCACTGCAACGGTAGTCAGAAATTCAGAAACCTTTTTAAGTGATTAATTAAACCCTTCATTTCCCATTCCCAAATTCATTCCTCCATAGCATCTCAGGGGCAATTTAAATTGTTCTAGGTATATTTCTTCTTGGGGTAAGTCCTTAACCTTGTTTCCTATATTTTACATTTCCTTAAGCTTGATTCTATGGTAGAAAAACCTAGAAAACTAGTTAAAGAGGTTGAGTTCTACTTATATGGTGTTAATTAATTATTAAGATTTAAATGTGATATTAATTGAGGGTTTGACTAAATTAAGCATGGATTTTATTAATTAATAACTAATAAGCTTGAATATTCCAATTTTGTTGAAAAAATGAGCGTGAAAATTTTAGGGTTTATGCCTAATTTGGGGATTTTGCATTGAATGATGAAATTGATCAATAGTTGAGCTAATTTAGCTATCAGGGAGTAGATCTGGACTTATAGAACGTTGGGTTTCCAATTTCATTCTCAAATTACCATTTTACCCTTGAGGGCATGTTTCCCCCCTTTTCTCATAGTTGGTTTTGGATTCAAAGAGCAGCCTAGTGATATGGATATTATTCGTTTCTATTTCTAACTTAGATTTCAATAATGACTAAACTTCAAGTATTACTGGGATCCTCATAAATGTAATGCTCAAGTGTGATCGTTTGTGGCTCCCGCTCGGCACCCAGTAGGTTACGACTTACCTTTTTTGTTAGACTCTGGTTAGCGAAGCATATGTAAAGTTAGTACTTGTTGGAGAAAGCATGTGCAACTTCGAGTATGGAGTTGGGATAGAATACTTAGGTTAGTACTGTTGTTGATTGTGATTGTTGCCTTATTTGATTTAGTGGCTTATCGCCACATGCATGATACTAGATATGACGTACGTAGAGGAAGGATTGACTCACTCTTGACATGATGATTATGTGTCCATGTGTGGCACGGTAGACTTAATATATTCTCACTGTTACCTAACATCATTCATACATATATGATCATGCATTTATATCGGGTTACGCGCCGCAATATATATATATATATATATATATATATATATATATATATATATATGGGTTGTGCGCCACAACAAGTACATGGACTTCGCGGGACCCCCATGGGTCATGACTACCGAGACGTAGAGGTATTCCGCTCGTAGTGTGTGTGTATCATTACATTGCATATGTATTCATATTCTCATATTCATACTCATTTATATTATGACTTGGTATTTGAATATGTGATACTACTCTTGGACTGTGTACTGGTTATATCTCATTGTGAGCATATTTATCTTTTAGTCTCTTTCTTTATATATGTTATCTAACTGTTGTAGGCCTATGATACTTACATGTACTTAGTGTTTGTATTGATACTACCTTGATGTATTCTTTTATGAGTGTAAAGTTCGTGATAGTATCCATCTTTTCTCCTAATGACTGATTCTCGAGGCGTAGCTATCGAGCATCCAGGGTGAGAACATGAGCGGATCTGTAGCTCGGATGACTCACTTATTATCTACTTGTCTTATTTGTATTCTGAGATAGTATTCCACTTCACTGACCTGTATTTTTCTTTAGACTCATATTATGTAGTAGAGGCTCTTGTACTACCATAGACCAGATTCTTGGGATTGATGTATTTAGACCTCCGTTGAGAATTATGAGACCACGGGTGAGTTTGTAGCATGTTTTTACGTGTGTGTACATGTCTGGTTTATTTAGGATGTCTCGGGTGATTGTCAGATCTTGGGATGAAGTTAGTGGGAAACAGAAACTGGCCGGGTGCTTTATACATTCATTTGGGTGAGCATATGGTCACCGGGCGCTGGTCTTTGGGATTGTTCCTTGAACCGACGTAGAGGATGTTGGTTTTTGTGGTAATCACCGTAGCGGGCTAGAGACCCGTTGCAGCAGACTAGTGACCACTGCAACGGTAGTCAGAAATTCAGAAACCTTTTTAAGTGATTAATTAAACCCTTCATTTCCCATTCCCAAATTTATTCCTCCATAGCATCTCAGGGGCAATTTAAATTGTTCTAGGTATATTTCTTCTTGGGGTAAGTCCTTAACCTTGTTTCCTTTATTTTACATTTCCTTAAGCTTGATTCTATGGTAGAAAAACCTAGAAAACTAGTTAAAGAGGTTGAGTTCTACTTATATGGTGTTAATTAATTATTAAGATTTAAATGTGATATTAATTGAGGATTTGACTAAATTAAGCATGGATTTTATTAATTAATAACTAATAAGCTTGAATATTCCAATTTTGTTGAAAAAATGAGAATGAAAATTTTAGGGTTTATGCCTAATTTGGGGATTTTGCATTGAATGATGAAATTGATCAATAGTTGTGTAATTTAGCTATCAGGGAGTATATTTGGACTTATATAACGTTGGGTTTCCAATTTCATTCTCAAATTACCATTTTACCCTTGAGGGCATATTTCCGCCCTTTTCTCATAGTTGGTTTTGGATTCAAAGAACAGCCTAGTGATATGGATATTATTCGTTTCTATTTCTAACTTAGATTTCAATAATGACTAAACTTCAAGTATTACTGGGATCCTCATAAATCTAAGGCTCAAGTGTGATCGTTTGTGGCTCCCGCTCGGCACTCAGTAGGTTACGACTTACCTTTTTGGTTAGACTCTGGTTAGCGAAGCATATGTAAAGTTAGTAATTGTTGGAGAAAGCATGTGCAACTTCGAGTATGGAGTTGGGATAGAATACTTAGGTTAGTACTGTTGTTGATTGTGATTGTTGCCTTATTTGATTTAGTGGCTTATCGCCACATCCATGATACTAGATATGACGTATGTAGAGGAAGGATTGACTCACTCTTGACATGATGATTATGTATCCATGTGTGGCACGGTTGACTTAATATATTTTCACTGTTACCTGACATCATTCATACATATATGATCATGCATTTATATCGGGTTACGCGCCGCAATATATATTTATATATATATATATGGGTTGTGCGCCACAACAAGTACATGGACTTCACGGGTCCCCCATGGGTCATGACTACCGAGACGTAGAGGTATTCCCTCGGAGTGTGTGTGTATCATTACATTGCATATGTATTCATATTCTCATATTCATACTCATTTATATTATGACTTGGTATTTGAACATGTGATACTACTCTTGGACTGTGTACTGGTTATATCTGATTGTGAACATGTCTATCTTTTAATCTCTTTCTTTATATATGTTATCTAACTGTTGTTGGCCTATGATACTTACATGTACATAGTGTTTGTATTGATACTACCTTGATGTATTCTTTTATGAGTGTAAAGTTCGTGATAGGATCCATCTTTTCTTCTAATGACTGATTCTCGAGGCGTAGC
Organism: Anisodus acutangulus; assembly: GCA_029783415.1. Taxonomy (NCBI): domain Eukaryota; kingdom Viridiplantae; phylum Streptophyta; class Magnoliopsida; order Solanales; family Solanaceae; genus Anisodus; species Anisodus acutangulus. The sequence goes on along the minus strand of CM056491.1, from coordinate 32,917,884 downwards.
TATCGAGCATCCAGGGTGAGCACATGAGCGGATCTGTAGCTCGGATGACTCACTTATTATCTACTTGTCTTATTTGTATTCTGAGATAGTATTCCACTTCACTGACCGGTATTTTTATTCAGACTCATATTATGTAGTAGAGGCTCTTGTACTACCATAGACCAGATTCTTGGGATTGATGTATTTAGACCTCCGTTGAGAATTATGAGACCACGGGTGAGTTTGTAGCATGTTTTTACGTGTGTGTACATGTCTGGTTTATTTAGGATGTCTCGGGTGATTGTCAGATCTTGGGATGAAGTTAGTGGGAAACAGGAAACTGCTGGTGCTTTATACATTCGCTGGGTGAGCATATGGTCACTGGCGCGGGTGCTGGGATTGTTCCTTGAACCGACGTAGAGGATGTAGGTTTTAGTGGTAATCACCGTAGCGGGCTAGAGACCCGTTGCAGCAGACTAGTGACCACTGCAACGGTAGTCAGAAATTCAGAAACCTTTTTAAGTGATTAATTAAACCCTTCATTTCCCATTCCCAAATTCATTCCTCCATAGCATCTCAGGGGCAATTTAAATTGTTCTAGGTATATTTCTTCTTGGGGTAAGTCCTTAACCTTGTTTCCTATATTTTACATTTCCTTAAGCTTGATTCTATGGTAGAAAAACCTAGAAAACTAGTTAAAGAGGTTGAGTTCTACTTATATGGTGTTAATTAATTATTAAGATTTAAATGTGATATTAATTGAGGGTTTGACTAAATTAAGCATGGATTTTATTAATTAATAACTAATAAGCTTGAATATTCCAATTTTGTTGAAAAAATGAGCGTGAAAATTTTAGGGTTTATGCCTAATTTGGGGATTTTGCATTGAATGATGAAATTGATCAATAGTTGAGCTAATTTAGCTATCAGGGAGTAGATCTGGACTTATAGAACGTTGGGTTTCCAATTTCATTCTCAAATTACCATTTTACCCTTGAGGGCATCTTTCCCCCCTTTTCTCATAGTTGGTTTTGGATTCAAAGAGCAGCCTTGTGATATGGATATTATTCGTTTCTATTTCTAACTTAGATTTCAATAATGACTAAACTTCAAGTATTACTGGGATCCTCATAAATGTAAGGCTCAAGTGTGATCTTTTGTGGCTCCCGCTCGGCACCCAGTAGGTTACGACTTACCTTTTTTGTTAGACTCTGGTTAGCGAAGCATATGTAAAGTTAGTAATTGTTGGAGAAAGCATGTGCAACTTCGAATATGGAGTTGGGATTGAATACTTAGGTTAGTACTGTTGTTGATTGTGATTGTTGCCTTATTTGATTTAGTGGCTTATCGCCACATGCAGGATACTAGATATGACGTACGTAGAGGAAGGATTGACTCACTCTTGACATGATGATTATGTGTCCATGTGTGGCACGGTAGACTTAATATATTCTCACTGTTACCTAACATCATTCATACATATATGATCATGCATTTATATCGGGTTACGCGCCGCAATATATATATATATATGGGTTGTGCGCCACAACTAGTACATAGACTTCGCGGGTCCCCCATGGGTCATGACTACTGAGACGTAGAGGTATTCCGCTCGGAGTGTGTGTGTATCATTACATTGCATATGTATTCATATTCTCATATTCATATTCATTTATATTATGACTTGGTATTTGAACATGTGATACTACTCTTGGACTGTGTACTGGTTATATCTGATTGTGAACATGTCTATCTTTTAATCTCTTTCTTTATATATGTTATCTAACTGTTGTTGGCATATGATACTTACATGTACATAGTGTTTGTGTTGATACTACCTTGATGTATTCTTTTATGAGTGTAAAGTTTGTAATAGGATCCATCTTTTCTCCTAATGACTGATTCTCGAGGCGTAGCTATCGAGCATCCAGGGTGAGCACATGAGAGGATCTGTAGCTCGGATGACTCACTTATTATCTACTTGTCTTATTTGTATACTGAGATAGTATTCCACTTCACTGACCTGTATTTTTATTCAGACTCATATTATGTAGTAGAGGCTCTTGTACTACCATAGACCAGATTCTTGGGATTGATGTATTTAGACCTCCGTTGAGAATTATGAGACCACGGGTGAGATTGTAGCATGTTTTTACGTGTGTGTACATGTCTGGTTTATTTAGGATGTCTCGGGTGATTGTCAGATCTTGGGATGAAGTTAGTGGGAAACAGGAAACTGATGGTGCTTTATACCTTCGCTGGGTGAGCATATGGTCACTGTGGCGGGTGCTGGGTTTGTTGCTTGAACTGACGTAGAGAATGTTGGTTTTAGTGGTAATCACCGTAGCGGGATAGGGAGCGCGGACTAGAGACCCGCTGCAGCAGACTAGTGACCACTGCAACGGTAGTCAGAAATTCAGAAACCTTTTTAAGTGATTAATTAAACCCTTCATTTCCCATTCCCAAATTTATTCCTCCATAGCATCTCAGGGAAATTTAAATTGTTCTAGGTATATTTCTTCTTGGGGTAAGTCCTTTACCTTGTTTCCTTTATTTTACATTTCCTTAAGCTTGATTCTATGGTAGAAAAACCTAGAAAACCAGTTAACGAGCTTGAGTTCTACTTATATGGTGTTAATTAATTATTAAGATTTAAATGTGATGTTAATTGAGGGTTTGACTAAATTAAACATGGATTTTATCAATTAATAACTAATAAGCTTGAATATTCCAATTTTGTTGAAAAAATGAGCATGAAAATTTTAGGGTTTATGCCTAATTTGGGGATTTTGCATTGAATGAAGAAATTGATCAATAGTTGTGCTAATTTAGCTATCATGGAGTAGATTTGGACTTATAGAACGTTGGGTTTCCAATTTCATTCTCAAATTACTATTTTACCTTTGAGGGCATGTTTCCCCCCTTTTCTCATAGTTGGTTTTGGATTCAAAGAGCAGCCTAGTGATATGGATATTATTCGTTTCTATTTCTAACTTAGATTTCAATAATGACTAAACTTCAAGTATTACTGGGATCCTCATAAATGTAAGGGTCAAGCGTGATCGTTTGTGGCTCCCGCTCGGCACCCAGTAGGTTACGACTTACCTTTTTGGTTAGACTCTGGTTAGCGAAGCATATGTAAAGTTAGTAATTGTTGGAGAAAGCATGTGCAACTTCGAGTATGGAGTTGGGATAGAATACTTAGGTTAGTGCTGTTGTTGATTGTGATTGTTGCCTTATTTGATTTAGTGGCTTATCGCCACATCCATGATACTAGATATGACGTATGTAGAGGAAGGATTGACTCACTCTTGACATGATGATTATGTGTCCATGTGTGGTACGGTTGACTTAATATATTCTCACTATTACCTGACATCATTCATACATATATGATCATGCATTTAGATCGGGTTACGCGCCGCAATATATATATATATATATATGGGTTGTGCGCCACAACAAGTACATGGACTTCTCGGGTTCCCCATGGGTCATGACTACCGAGACGTAGAGGTATTCCGCTCGGAGTGTGTGTGTTTCATTACATTGCATATGTATTCATATTCTCATATTTATACTCATTTATATTATGACTTGGTATTTGAACATGTGATACTACTCTTGGACTGTGTACTGGTTATATCTGATTGTGAACATGTCTATCTTTTAATCTCTTTCTTTATATATGTTATCTAACTGTTGTTGGCCTATGATACTTACATGTACATAGTGTTTGTATTGATACTATATTGATGTATTCTTTTATGAGTGTAAAGTTCGTGATAGGATCCATCTTTTTTCCTAATGACTGATTCTCAAGGCGTAGCTATCGAGCATCCAGGGTAAGCACATGAGCGGATCTGTAGCTCGGATGACTCACTTATTATCTACTTGTCTTATTTGTATTATGAGATAGTATTCCACTTCACTGACCTGTATTTTTATTCAGACTCATATTATGTAGTAGAGGCTCTTGTACTACCATAGACCAGATTCTTGGGATTGATGTATTTAGACCTTCGTTGAGAATTATGAGACCACGGGTGAGTTTGTAGCATGTTTTTACGTGTGTGTACATGTCTCGTTTATTTAGGATGTCTCGGGTGATTGTCAGATCTTGGGATGAAGTTAGTGGGAAACAGGAAACTGCTGGTGCTTTATACCTTCATTGGGTGAGCATATGGTCACTGGCGCGGGTGCTTGGTTTGTTGCTTGAACCGACGTAGAGGATGTTGGTTTTACTGGTAATCACCGTAGCGGGCTAGAGACCCGCTGCAGCAGACTAGTGACCACTGCAACGGTAGTCAGAAATTCAGAAACCTTTTTAAGTGATTAATTAAACCCTTCATTTCCCATTCCCAAATTCATTCCTCCATAGCATCTCAGGGGCAATTTAAATTGTTCTAGGTATATTTCTTCTTGGGGTAAGTCCTTAACGTTGTTTCCTTTATTTTACATTTCCTTAAGCTTGATTCTATGGTAGAAAAACCTAGAAAACTAGTTAAAGAGGTTAAGTTCTACTTATATGGTGTTAATTAATTATTAAGATTTAAATGTGATATTAATTGAGGGTTTGACTAAATTAAGCATGGATTTTATTAATTAATAACTAATAAGCTTGAATTTTCCAATTTTGTTGAAAAAATGAGCGTGAAAATTTTAGGGTTTATGCCTAATTTGGGGATTTTGCATTGAATGATGAAATTGATCAATAGTTGAGCTAATTTAGCTATCAGGGAGTAGATCTGGACTTATAGAACGTTGGGTTTCCAATTTCATTCTCAAATTACCATTTTACCCTTGAGGGCATGTTTCCCCCCTTTTCTCATAGTTGGTTTTGGATTCAAAGAGAAGCCTAGTGATATGGATATTATTCGTTTCTATTTCTAACTTAGATTTCAATAATGACTAAACTTCAAGTATTACTGGGATCCTCATAAATATTAGGCTCAAGTGTGATCGTTTGTGGCTCCCGCTCGGCACCCAGTAGGTTACGACTTACCTTTTTGGTTAGACTCTGGTTAGCGAAGCATATGTAAAGTTAGTAATTGTTGGAGAAAGCATGTGCAACTTCGAGTATGGAGTTGGGATAGAATACTTAGGTTAGTACTGTTGTTGATTGTGATTGTTGCCTTATTTGATTTAGTGGCTTATCGCCACATGCATGATACTATATATGACGTACGTAGAGGAAGGATTGACTCACTCTTGACATGATGATTATGTGTCCATGTGTGGCACGGTAGACTTAATATATTCTCACTGTTACCTAACATCATTCATACATATATGATCATGCATTTAGATCGGGTTACGCGCCGCAATATATATATTTATATGGGTTGTGCGCCACAACAAGTACATGGACTTTGCGGGTCCCCCATGGGTCATAACTACTGAGACGTAGAGGTATTCCGCTCGGAGTGTGTGTGTTTCATTACATTGCATATGTATTCATATTCTCATATTCATATTCATTTATATTATGACTTGGTATTTGAACATGTGATACTACTCTTGGACTGTGTACTGGTTATATCTGATTGTGAACATGTCTATCTTTTAATTTCTTTCTTTATATATGTTATCTAACTGTTGTTGGCCTATGATACTTACATGTACATAGTGTTTGTGTTGATACTACCTTGATGTATTCTTTTATGAGTGTAAAGTTCGTGATAGGATCCATCTTTTCTCCTAATGACTGATTCTCGAGGCGTAGCTATCGAGCATCCAGGGTGAGCACATGAGCGGATCTGTAGCTCGGATGACTCACTTATTATCTACTTGTCTTATTTGTATTCTGAGATAGTATTCCACTTCACTAACCTGTATTTTTATTCAGACTCATATTATGTAGTAGAGGCTCTTGTACTACCATAGACCAGATTCTTGGGATTGATGTATTTAGACCTCCGTTGAGAATTATGAGACCACGGGTGAGTTTGTAGCATGCTTTTACGTGTGTGTACATGTCTGGTTTACTTAGGATGTCTCGGGTGATTGTCAGATCTTGGGATGAAGTTAGTGGGAAACAGGAAACTGATGGTGCTTTATACCTTCGCTGGGTGAGAATATGGTCACTGTGGCGGGTGCTGGGTTTGTTGCTTGAACTGACATAGAGAATGTTGGTTTTAGTGGTAATCACCGTAGCGGGCTATGGAGCGCGGGCTAGAGACCCGCTGCAGCAGACTAGTGACCACTGCAACGGTAGTCAGAAATTCAGAAACCTTTTTAAGTGATTAATTAAACACTTCATTTCCCATTCACAAATTTATTCCTCCATAGCATCTCAGGGGAAATTTAAATTGTTCTAGGTATATTTCTTCTTGCGGTAAGTCCTTTACCTTGTTTCCTTTATTTTACATTTCCTTAAGCTTGATTCTATGGTAGAAAAACCTAGAAATCTAGTCAAAGTTGAGTTCTACTTATATTGTGTTAAGTAATTATTAAGATTTAAATGTGATATTAATTGAGGGTTTTTCTAAATTAAGCATGGATTTTATTAATTAATAACTAATAAGCTTGAATATTCCAATTTTGTTGAAAAAATGAGCATGAAAATTTTAGGGTTTATGTCTAATTTGGGGATTTTGCATTGAATGATAAAATTGATCAATAGTTGAGCTAATTTAGCTATCAGGGAGTAGATTTGGACTTATAGAACGTTGGGTTTCCAATTTCATTCTCAAATTACCATTTCACCCTTGAGGGCATGTTTCCCCCCTTTTCTCATAGTTGGTTTTGGATTCAAAGAACAGGCTAGTGATATGGGTATTATTCGTTTCTATTTCTAACTTAGATTTCAATAATGACTAAACTTCAAGTATTACTGGGATCCTCATAAATGTAATGCTCAAGTGTGATCGTTTTTGGCTCCCGCTCGGCATCCAGTAGGTTACGACTTACCTTTTTAGTTAGACTCTGGTTAGCGAAGCATATGTAAAGTTAGTAATTGTTGGAGAAAGCATGTGCAACTTCGAGTATGGAGTTGGGATAGAATACTTAGGTTAGTACTGTTGTTGATTGTGATTGTTGCCTTATTTGATTTAGTGGCTTATCGCCACATCCATGATACTAGATATGACGTACGTAGAGGAAGGATTGACTCACTCTTGACATGATGATTATGTGTCCATGTGTGGCACGGTTGACTTAATATATTCTCACTGTTACCTGACATCATTCATACATATATGATCATGCATTTAGATCGGGTTACGCGCCGCAATATATATATATATATATATATGGGTTGTGCGCCACAACAAGTACATGGACTTCGTGGGTCCCCCATGGGTCATGACTACCGAGACGTAGAGGTATTCCGCTCGGAGTGTGTGTGTATCATTACATTGCATATGTATTCATATTCTCATATTCATATTCATTTATATTATGACTTGGTATTTGAACATGTGATACTACTCTTGGACTGTGTACTGGTTATATCTGATTGTGAACATGTCAATCTTTTAATCTCTTTCTTTATATATGTTATCTAACTGTTGTTGGCCTATGATACTTACATGTACATAGTGTTTGTATTGATACTACCTTGATGTATTCTTTTATGAGTGTAAAGTTCGTGATAGGATCCATCTTTTCTCCTAATGACTGATTCTCTAGGCGTAGCTATCGAGCATCCAGGGTGAGCACATGAGCGGATCTGTAGCTCGGATGACTCACTTATTTTCTACTTGTCTTATTTGTATTCTGAGATAGTATTCCACTTTACTGACCTGTATTTTTATTCAGACTCATATTATGTAGTAGAGGCTCTTGTACTACCATAGACCAGATTCTTGGGATTGATGTATTTAGACCTCCGTTGAGAATTATGAGACCACGGGTGAGTTTGTAGCATGTTTTTACGTGTGTGTACATGTCTGGTTTATTTAGGATGTCTCGGGGATTGTCAGATCTTGGGATGAAGTTAGTGGGAAACAGGATACTGATGGTGCTTTATACCATCGCTGGGTGAGCATATGGTCACTGGGGCGGGTGCTGGGTTTGTTGCTTAAACTGACGTAGAGAATGTTGGTTTTAGTGGTAATCACCGTAGCGGGCTAGGGAGCGCGGGCTAGAGACCCGCTGCAGCAGACTAGTGACCACTGCAACGGTAGTCAGAAATTCAGAAACCTTTTTAAGTGATTAATTAAACCCTTCATTTCCCATTCCCAAATTTATTCCTCCATAGCATCTCAGGGGAAATTTAAATTGTTCTAGGTATATTTCTTCTTGGGGTAAGTCCTTTACCTTGTTTCCTTTATTTTACATTTCCTTAAGCTTGATTTTATGGTAGAAAAACCTAGAAAACTAGTTAAAGAGGTTGAGTTCTACTTATATGGTGTTAAGTAATTATTAAGATTTAAATGTGATATTAATTGAGGGTTTGACTAAATTAAGCATTGATTTTATTAATTAATAACTAATAAGCTTGAATATTCCAATTTTGTTGAAAAAATGAGCATGAAAATTTTAGGGTTTATGTCTAATTTGGGGATTTTGCATTGAATGATGAAATTGATCAATAGTTGAGCTAATTTAGCTATCAGGGAGTAGATTTGGACTTATAGAACGTTGGGTTTCCAATTTCATTCTCAAATTACCATTTTACCCTTGAGGGCATGTTTCCCCCCTTTTCTCATAGTTGGTTTTGGATTCAAAGAACAGGCTAGTGATATGGGTATTATTCGTTTCTATTTCTAACTAATGACTAAACTTCAAGTATTACTGGGATCCTCATAAATGTAAGGCTCAAGTGTGATCGTTTGTGGCTCCCGCTCGGCACCCAGTAGGTTACGACTTACCTTTTTGGTTAGACTCTGGTTAGCGAAGCATATGTAAAGTTAGTAATTGTTGGAGAAAGCATGTGCAACTTCGAGTATGGAGTTGGGATAGAATACTTAGGTTAGTACTGTTGTTGATTGTGATTGTTGCCTTATTTGATTTAGTGGCTTATCGCCACATCCATGATACTAGATATGACGTATGTAGAGGAAGGATTGACTCACTCTTGACATGTTGATTATGTGTCCATATGTGGCACGGTTGACTTAATATATTCTCACTGTTACTTGACATCATTCATACATATATGATTATGCATTTAGATCGGGTTACGCGCCGCAATATATATATATATATATATATATATATATATGGGTTGTGCGCCACAACAAGTACATGGACTTCGCGGGTCCCCCATGGGTCATGACTACCGAGACGTAGAGGTATTCCGCTCGGAGTATGTGTGTATCATTACATTGCATATGTATTCATATTCTCATGTTCATACTCATTTATATTATGACTTGGTATTTGAACATGTGATACTACTCTTGGACTGTGTACTGGTTATATCTGATTGTGAACATGTCTATCTTTTAATCTCTTTCTTTATATATGTTATCTAACTGTTGTTGGCCTATGATACTTACATGTACATAGTGTTTGTGTTGATACTACCTTGATGAATTCTTTTATGAGTGTAAAGTTCGTGATAGGATCCATCTTTTCTCCTAATGACTGATTCTCGAGGCGTAGCTATCGAGCATCCAGGATGAGCACATGAGCGGATCTGTAGCTCGGATGACTCACTTATTATCTACTTGTCTTATTTGTATTCTGAGATAGTATTCCACTTCACTGACCTGTATTTTTATTCAGACTCATATTATGTAGTAGAGGCTCTTGTACTACCATAGACCAGATTCTTGGGATTGATGTATTTAGACCTCCGTTGAGAATTATGAGACCACGGGTGAGTTTGTAGCATGTTTTTACGTGTGTGTACATGTCTGGTTTATTTAGGATGTCTCGGGTGATTGTCAGATCTTGGGATGAAGTTAGTGGGAAACAGGAAACTGATGGTGCTTTATACCATCGCTGGGTGAGCATATGGTCACTGGGGCGGGTGCTGGGTTTGTTGCTTGAACTGACGTAGAGAATGTTGGTTTTAGTGGTAATCACCGTAGCGGGCTAGGGAGCGCGGGCTAGAGACCCGCTGCAGCAGACTAGTGACCACTGCAACGGTAGTCAGAAATTCAGAAACCTTTTTAAGTGATTAATTAAACCCTTCATTTCCCATTCCCAAATTTATTCCTCCATAGCATCTCAGGGGAAATTTAAATTGTTCTCGGTATATTTCTTCTTGGGGTAAGTCCTTTACCTTGTTTCCTTTATTTTACATTTCCTTAAGCTTGATTTTATGGTAGAAAAACCTAGAAAACTAGTTAAAGAGGTTGAGTTCTACTTATATGGTGTTAAGTAATTATTAAGATTTAAATGTGATATTAATTGAGGGTTTGACTAAATTAAGCATTGATTTTATTAATTAATAACTAATAAGCTTGAATATTCCAATTTTGTTGAAAAAATGAGCATGAAAATTTTAGGGTTTATGCCTAATTTGGGGATTTTTTGCATTAAATAATGAAATTGAATAATAGTTGTGTAATTTAGCTATCAGGGAGTATATTTGGACTTATAGAACGTTGGGTTTCCAATTTCATTCTCAAATTACCATTTTACCCTTGAGGGCATGTTTCCCCCCTTTTCTCATAGTTGGTTTTGGATTCAAAGAACAGGCTAGTGATATGGGTATTATTCGTTTCTATTTCTAACTAATGACTAAACTTCAAGTATTACTGGGATCCTCATAAATGTAAGGCTCAAGTGTGATCATTTGTGGCTCCCGCCTAAGACCCAAAGAGGTTACGACTTACCTTTTTGGTTAGACTCTGGTTAGCGAAGCATATGTAAAGTTAGTAATTGTTGGAGAAAGCATGTGCAACTTCGAGTATGGAGTTGGGATAGAATACTTAGGTTAGTACTGTTGTTGATTGTGATTGTTGCCTTATTTGATTTAGTGGCTTATCGCCACATCCATGATACTAGATATGACGTATGTAGAGGAAGGATTGACTCACTCTTGACATGTTGATTATGTGTCCATATGTGGCACGGTTGACTTAATATATTCTCACTGTTACCTGACATCATTCATACATATATGATTATGCATTTAGATCGGGTTACACGCCGCAATACATATATATATATATGGGTTGTGCGCCACAACAAGTACATGGACTTCGCGGGTCCCCCATGGGTCATGACTACCGAGACGTAGAGGTATTCCGCTCGGAGTATGTGTGTATCATTACATTGCATATGTATTCATATTCTCATGTTCATACTCATTTATATTATGACTTGGTATTTGAACATGTGATACTACTCTTGGACTGTGTACTGGTTATATCTGATTGTGAACATGTCTATCTTTTAATCTCTTTCTTTATATATGTTATCTAACTGTTGTTGGCCTATGATACTTACATGTACATAGTGTTTGTATTGATACTACCTTGATGTATTCTTTTATGAGTGTAAAGTTCGTGATAGGATCCATCTTTTCTCCTAATGACTGATTCTCGAGGCGTAGCTATCGAGCATCCAGGGTGAGCACATGAGCGGATCTGTAGCTCGGATGACTCACTTATTATCTACTTGTCTTATTTGTATTCTGAGATAGTATTCCACTTCACTGACCTGTATTTTTATTCAGACTCATATTATGTAGTAGAGGCTCTTGTACTACCATAGACCAGATTCTTGGGATTGATGTATTTAGACCTCCGTTGAGAATTATGAGACCACGGGTGAGTTTGTAGCATGTTTTTACGTGTGTGTACATGTCTGGTTTATTTAGGATATCTCGTGTGATTGTCAGATCTTGGGATGAATTTAGTGGGAAACAGGAAACTGATGGTGCTTTATACCATCGTTGGGTGATCATATGGTCACTGGGGCGGGTGCTGGGTTTGTTGCTTGAACTGACGTAGAGAATGTTGGTTTTAGTGGTAATCACCGTAGCGGGCTAGGGAGCGCGGGCTAGAGACCCGCTGCAGCAGACTAGTGACCACTGCAACGGTAGTCAGAAATTCAGAAACCTTTTTAAGTGATTAATTAAACCCTTCATTTCCCATTCCCAAATTTATTCCTCCATAGCATCTCAGGGGAAATTTAAATTGTTCTAGGTATATTTCTTCTTGGGGTAAGTCCTTTACCTTGTTTCCTTTATTTTACATTTCCTTAAGCTTGATTCTATGGTAGAAAAACCTAGAAAACTAGTTAAAGAGGTTGAGTTCTACTTATATGGTGTTAAGTAATTATTAAGATTTAAATGTGATATTAATTGAGGGTTTGACTAAATTAAGCATTGATTTTATTAATTAATAACTAATAAGCTTGAATATTCCAATTTTGTTGAAAAAATGAGCATGAAAATTTTAGGGTTTATGTCTAATTTGGGGATTTTGCATTGAATGATGAAATTGATCAATAGTTGAGCTAATTTAGCTATCAGGGAGTAGATCTGGACTTATAGAACGTTGGGTTTCCAATTTCATTCTCAAATTACCATTTTACGCTTGAGGGCATGTTTCCCCCCTTTTCTCATAGTTGGTTTTGGATTCAAAGAGCAGCCTAGTGATATGGATATTATTCGTTTCTATTTCTAACTTAGATTTCAATAATGACTAAACTTCAAGTATTACTGGGATCCTCATAAATGTAAGGCTCAAGTGTGATCGTTTGTGGCTCCCGCTTGGCACCCAGTAGGTTACAACTTACCTTTTTGGTTAGACTCTGGTTAGCGAAGCATATGTAAAGTTAGTAATTGTTGGAGAAAGCATGTGCAACTTCGAGTATGGAGTTGGGATAGAATACTTAGGTTAGTACTGTTATTGATTGTGATTGTTGCCTTATTTGATTTAGTGGCTTATCGCCACATGCATGATACTAGATATGACGTACGTAGAGGAAGGATTGAGTTACTCTTGACATGATGATTATGTGTCCATGTGTGGCACGGTTGACTTAATATATTCTCAATGTTACCTGACATCATTCATACATATATGATCATGCATTTAGATCGGGTTACGCGCCGCAATATATATATATATATATATATATGGGTTGTGCGCCACAACAAGTACATGGACTTCGCGAGTCCCCCATGAGTCATGACTACCGAGACGTAGAGGTATTCCGCTCGGAGTGTGTGTGTATCATTACATTGCATATGTATTCATATTCTCATATTCATATTCATTTATATTATGACTTGGTATTTGAACATGTGATACTACTCTTGGACTGTGTACTGGTTATATCTGATTGTGAACATGTCTATCTTTTAATCTCTTTCTTTATATATGTTATCTAACTGTTGTTGGCCTATGATACTTACATGTACATAGTTTTTGTATTGATACTACCTTGATGTATTCTTTTATGAGTGTAAAGTTCGTGATAGGATCCATCTTTTCTCCTAATGACTGATTCTCGAGGCGTAGCTATCGAGCATCCAGGGTGAGCACATGAGCGGATCTGTAGATCAGATGACTCACTTATTATCTACTTGTCTTATTTGTATTCTGAGATAGTATTCCAGTTCACTGACCTGTATTTTTATTCAGACTCATATTATGTAGTAGAGGCTCTTGTACTACCATAGATCAGATTCTTGGGATTGATGTATTTAGACCTCCGTTGAGAATTATGAGACCACGGGTGAGTTTGTAGCATGTTTTTACGTGTGTGTACATGTCTGGTTTATTTAGGATGTCTCGGGTGATTGTCAGATCTTGGGATGAAGTTAGTGGGAAACAGGAAACTGCTGGTGCTTTATACCTTCGCTGGGTGAGCATATGGTCACTGGCGCGGGTGCTGGGTTTGTTGCTTGAACCGACGTAGAGGATGTTGGTTTTAGTGGTAATCACCGTAGCGGGCTAGGGAGCGCGGGCTAGAGACCCGCTGCAGCAGACTAGTGACCACTGCAACGGTAGTCAGAAATTCAGAAACCTTTTTAAGTGATTAATTAAACCCTTCATTTCCCATTCCCAAATTTATTCCTCCATAGCATCTCAGGGGCAATTTAAATTGTTCTAGGTATATTTCTTCTTGGGGTAAGTCCTTAACCTTGTTTCCTTTATTTTACATTTCCTTAAGCTTGATTCTATGGTAGAAAAACCTAGAAAACTAGTTAAAGAGGTTGAGTTCTACTTATATGGTGTTAATTAATTATTAAGATTTAAATGTGATATTAATTGAGGGTTTGACTAAAATAAGCATGGATTTTATTAATTAATAACTAATAAGCTTGAATATTCCAATTTTGTTGAAAAAATGAGCATGAAAATTTTAGGGTTTATGCCTAATTTGGGGATTTTGCATTGACTGATGAAATTGATCAATACTTGAGATAATTTAGCAATTGGGGAGTAGATTTGGACTTCTAGAACGCTGGGTTACCAATTTTATTCTCAAATTACCATTTTACCCTTGTGGGCATGTTTTCCTCTTTTTCCCACAGCTGGTTTTGGATTCAAAGAATAGTCTAGTGATATGGGTATTATTAGTTTCTATTTCTAACTTAGATTTCAATAATGACTAAACTTCAAGTATTACTGGGATCCTCATAAATGTAAGGCTCAAGTGTGATCGTTTGTGGCTCCCGCTCGGCACTCAGTAGGTTACGACTTACCTTTTTGGTTAGACTCCGGTTAGCGAAGCATATGTATAGTTATTAATTATTGCTAAAAGCATGTGCATCTTCGAGTATGGAGTTGGGATGTAATACTTAGGTTGGTACTGTTGTTGATTGTGATTGTTGCCTTATTTGATTTAGTGGCTCGTCGATGCGTGCATGATACTAGATATGACATATATAGAGGATGGATTGATTCACTCTTGACATAATGATTATGTGTCCATGTGTGGCATAGTTGACTTGATATATTCTCATTGGTAATTGACATCATTCATACATACATGATCATGCATTTATATCGGAATGCGTGCCACAATAAATATATATATTTTGGATCGGGTTACGCATTTCGGAACATATACATGTATTGGATTGGGTTTCGCATTCCACAACATATACTTATATTGGATCGAGTTGTGCGCTATAGCAGGTACATGGACTTACGACTCCCCCATGGATTATAACTACCGAGAAATATAGGTATTCCACTTAGAGCGCTTGTGTATCATTATATTGCATATACATTCATATTCTCATATTCATATCCATTTGGATTATGACTTAGTATTGGAACCTGTGATATTACTATTGGACTATGTACTGGTTATATCTGATTGTGAGCATGTCTATCTTTAAGTCTATTTCTTTATATATGTTATCTAACTATTATCGGCCTATGATACTTAGCAGTACATAGTGTTTGTACTGATATATTACCTTGCTACATTCTTTCATGATACTTTATTCAAATTGGTATCTGGAATGTTCAAACTGGTATATGATTCATTTCTTTGTCTCACAAATGGTGAGGACACGAGCTGATATCACAATGGATTGTGCGCCTAAGCCCGTTACTGCGGTCGGTACGAGAAGACGAGGATATGCTAGAGGTCGCAGTCAAGCTAAAGGCCATGGTATTGCACCAGATAGGGCAGGGCTCCTACGCTTGGATAGAGATGGGCACGATCAGCTTCTCCAGAATGTCAGCCCGAGAGAGAGCAGACAACTGGGAGAGGTACGGAGCCAGCCCAGACTCATCATGAGGCCATTTCCGACCTAGTATTATGAAATTTTTGCATGTATACTTCTATATCTTGATGCCCAACATGCTATGGGCGGTGCTACTACTCCAGGTGATTCTCAGACTAGAGTTAGGTTACATACTCCTGAGCAGGGAGAGACACCGGGGATGCAGCCTGCTGCTGCAATAGCCCCACGCATTGATGGTTTACCTACCCCTAAGGGTATTCCTAGGCCAGCAGTAGCCCAGACTTTAATTGGGGATCAGGAGCTTATAGGTAGGTTCCTGAAGATGGAGCCATCTAGATTTTATGGTACCCTTAACATCTCAATTGGTAGCCCTCTAAAAATTCTTGGCCAAATTAAGAGATTTTCAGTAAGCTTTTGCTCGCCCAAAAGAGGGAAACATTCATGGCATTTTGGACCTTAGCTCCAACGAAATCGAATCCTTGAATAAGCTTGAATACTCAGATATCAAGTATAGACCTTGAGTTTCGAGAAAGTTCTAGCTCAAGTCAATTTTTGGGTCCTGTTTCCGCTTGTCGGAATCCGGTTTGGGTGAAAAGTGGTCCGACGACACTCGTCGCTGCGCTAAAAAGAGGTAATCTTTCTTATCTAAGATTATACAAGTTATGGAGCATGATTCTTGCTACTAGTTGCTAAAGTAATTATCGGAAATGTAAAGTTTTGTTGGGTGTTGGGGCTGCCTATATGGAGTTGTAGGTTGAATATGAAATTGTTGGATTGCTATAGACATTGTAGTAGTTACGGAGGAGGATCAGGAAGGCTGATTGTTTTGCTACATGTATAAGTTTCCATATAAAAGAAACATAGATTATACGCGTACAAGGTGTTCGATAAAATGTTTCAATGAATTTATTAATAGTATATTGATCTGATTGTGATTTAAGTCATCCATATGATGTAGATAATCATTCATAGAGCTTACAAGGACCCGTGCAACTTAAATAACCTCGGTAACAAGGTATGTTGATGCAAATTATTTCTTTCTTTTGGCATGTTCCATGTAATGAAATACAACCGTGAAATTATTCCATAAACTATTCTACTCCTAGTAGTTAAGAATATTCATGTTATTGATTCCTATGTTAAAAGCATGTCTAAATATGTTCCTAAGTTCTTATTGAGGTATACGAGAAAGATGTTAGCGTTCATAGTGTTAGCTGAAGGTACAAGGATATTATGTCATCCGATAGGTTCAGAATGTTTCATCGTCACTCATGTATTATATACATATATATAATATATTGGATCGGATTGCACGTTTCGCAACACACACACACACACACACACACACACACACACACACACACACACACACACACACACACATACATATATATATATATATATATATATATATATATATATATATATATATATATATATATATATATATATATAATACTGGATCGGGTTGCACGCTCCGCAATATAATATATTGGATCGGGTTGCACGTTCCGCAACATATACATATATAATATATTGGATCAGGTTGCATGTTCTGCAACATATATATATATATATCCGCAGTATATACATATATAATATATTGGATCTGGTTGCACGTTCCACAACATATATACATATAATTTATTGCATCTGGTTGCACGTTCCGCATTATATATATATATACACTGTCTGTTATCAATAAATACGCTGTGATCCATATGGTTAACAAAAGATTTTTTGTTTAAATTCCCTTTTTGAATTCCATAACATGGATCCGTTTCTTAATAGATCTACTTCGCGTGATTTTGGTTCATCTTCTTCCATGGATTCAAAGAAGATAATAAACTCCGAAGAAATCTTGATACAAGATTTTGACAAATCTATCGATAATTGGGAAATACCGAAAATAAATCGAGACCAGATTTACAAAAATTCGAAATACCAGTTATTCAAAACCGATTTCACAATCAAAACTGAGGAAAGAGATATTCAATTATCTCAACCTTTTGAAATCATTCAATTACTTTCTCAAAATTCCTTGAGAAGACACCGAGAAAGAAATTTCAAATATATCCATATTGGATTAGTCCAAATAGGGATAAAACCCCTCACAAAAGAAGGATTAAACACCTCAATCCTTGCTGTTTTACGTGATGCCCGATTCACAAATTTTGAAATTCCTTATTGAGTTCTGTTGAGTCTAGTCTCTGCACAGACCAATATCTTTGATTGTTACCCAAATTTCTCAGTCTCTTTAAATGACAAAAATATCCAAAAATCCCTAGTCTTACAAATCAAGACTCACAATTACCAAATGCTTGAAGGATCGATTCAGTAGCTATAATTTACTGAATTCATTACAAAGCTATGACTTGACTTTTTGCGACAAAAGTCGATACCATAGTAAGAAAGGTGAAACCCTTCTTCTACAAACCGATCTTTCCAGATCTAACACCGCTTATACCGAGACCCATGAGATGGAAGGATATTTCCTTACTGCATTTAATGGATCTTAGAAGGTGTTGTCAAGCCTGAGCCTCTTGAGACATCCCAACCAAATACTCGTCTCAGAGAAATAACCCAATACCAGGATGGTAGAGTCAGTCTATCGTTCCATAGAAAATCTACGAGCAGTAGATACGATGATTCCAGTTCAGTAGAAACTCTCGACTTAGGAAGAGTTTCACAAATTCCTTCAGTCATCAATACTCCTTACAGACCGAAACCTAGACGTTCTACGTCTGATATACCCAATCTACGAAACGTAGATTACTCAAACGAAATACCTGCACTGCTACGAAAATCCTACTGTTAGAGAAAAGATAGAGGACCTAGAACCTACTAGTCCGACTTTTTCCTCTCTTACGTAAAAACCTAGTAAACGAACTTGGCGTTTTACAAAAAGGTTTCACAATTGACAAAAAATTCCTTCAAAAAGATTTTTGTGAAAAATACAACCTAGAAAAAAGAGTTTGGTTCCTCAAAACCTTTTTAAATACTAGGACAAAAATACAGGAAGAATTTTACAACTTTGTTAATGAACATAGGATAAACATTCTATTTTTTGACTGGTTTGAAATTTACTCCTCTGAAAATTCCATTCATTATCCCTTTTCTAAAACGGTAAATCCCGTTACGACTAGGAACAAAACACCGGAATGGGAAACCCTAGCTGATTCTAGGAAGGTCCAGTCCAATCACCCTCCTTTACAAGGCATCAAGCATGTTATTCATGGTTGCCCTATAGACGCGATTCCTCTTAAGAATCCAGCTGAGGATGAGAAAACAAATACCAGGAGTATACTCGCTCAAAACAATTTTACCAATATCAGTTTGAATACCCTAGGAAAACAACTCGACAGGGTAGAAAAACACATAAAAGCCAACCCTCTAGTCACCATAGATTCCACAGGTACGACTAAAGAGATGAAACCTAAAAGCCAAAAGCCTATCTTCAAACCCTTTCAGGTGTCCATGGATGGCGTCAAGAATATCCAGCAAAATAAGTCTGAATTTATTCAGGCTATCCAAGATCAGATGAGTAGAATTGGGACGTTCAACAGTTCTAATACTGAACATGTTGTTCCTGATACTCCACAATCTTCCAACAAAATCACTACTCTTGTCAACGATTCCGACGACAGTAGTACTTCAAAACAATTCCGAAACAAAAAATCTTTTGTTAACCATATGGATTGGCAACAACCAATACAACGGGTCCAACAACAGCAATTACAAATTATTCCTGCTCCTGACCTAGGAATAGTCAAACCCCTAGCTCAATCCCGTTTCAATGCCTCTTCCATTTATGATTGGAACATAGATGGGATGACCGAATACAATATTCTCAGTTTTCTCCAACAAATGACCATGGCTGCAAATGCGTACAAAACCCAAAACGGTACGCAAGACAAGACCATTGCAGAACTGCTCATCGCAGGATTCTCTGGTCAATTGAAAGGTTGGTGGGATAATTATCTCGCTAACCAACAAAAGGAAGATATCCTCAATTCCATCAAAACCGACGAAGAAGGATTACCAATCCTTGACGAACAAGGTGAACCCCTACAAGATGCCGTAGCAACCTTGATTCTCACAATCTCTTTAAATTTCATAGGAGATTCTTCGCATTTGAAAGACAAAAATGCCGAATTACTTTCAAACCTCAAATGCAAACGACTCAGCGATTTCCAATGGTACATAAACACCTTCCTAACCAGAGTTATGCTCAGGGAAGATTCAAACCAGCCATTTTGGAAAGAGAAATTTCTTGCCGGATTACCTACCCTTTTAGGAGAAAAGGTTAGGAACAAAATCAAAGAGAATTGCGGTAAATAGATTATACCCTACAGTGAGTTTACATACGGACAATTAGTCAATATAACTCAACAGGAAGGTTTGAAGATCTGTCAAGACACGAAAATACGTAAACACCTCAAGTGGAGCTAAAGAGAACTCAGTGCGAACTTGGAACCTTTTGCAAACAGTTTGATACGAATTTCTCAAAACCCTCTTCCAGTTGCACAGGAAACTGTAGCAGGACTCATAAATCCCTTAAGAGTACTTCTAGAGGTTACAAAAAGAGAGATTTCAGCAAATCCAACGAAGAGTATTACAAAAACCCATACAAAAATACTCATCGTCTCAAAAGACCAAATACCAAAAAAGCTGATTCCAGATACAAAGACGTTACATGTTACAAATGTCACAAAAAAGGACATACAGCGAGGTACTGCAAAATGAATACAAAATTACAAGAATTGAAACTCGATGAGGACGTCACCCAGAAAATTTGGTATCAGAGCCATAAAGGGTAGATATAGCGAGAATATGGTCCAGACCAGATGTTGATTCCTTGTTAGAGGTTATGGAGATCTCGGCGTTAGGTGTCCAGGGTTGGTAAGTCCTCAACGAACGCAGGCAGTTATACCCATAGGTAGAAGTCCTAAGCAAAGAGGAAAGTTCAGACGCTCTGTTATAGGAATTCCATAACATGGATCCGTTTCTTAATAGACCTACTTCGCGTGATTTTGGTTCATCTTCTTCCATGGATTTAAAGAAGATAATAAACTCTGAAGAAATCTTGATACAAGATTTTGACAAATCTATCGATAATTGGGAAATACCGAAAATAAATCGAGACCAGATTTACAAAAATTCGAAATACCAGTTATTCAAAACCGATTTCACAATCAAAACTGAGGAAAGAGATATCCAATTATCTCAACCTTTTGAAACCATTCAATTACTTTCTCAAAATTCCTTGAGAAGACACCGAGAAAGAAATTTCAAATATATCCATATTGGATTAGTCCAAATAGGGATAAAACCCCTCACAAAAGAAGGATTAAACACCTCAATCCTTGCTGTTTTACGTGATGCCCGATTCACAAATTTTGAAGATTCCTTATTGAGTTCTATTGAGTCTAGTCTCTGCACAGACCAATATCTTTTGATTGTTACCCAAATTTCTCAGTCTCTTTAAATGACAAAAATATCCAAAAATCCCTAGTCTTACAAATCAAGACTCACAATTACCAAATGCTTGAAGGATCGATTCAGTAGCTATAATTTACGAATTCATTACAAAGCTATGACTTCACTTTGCGACAAAAGTCGATACCATAGTAAGAAAGGTGAAACCCTTTCTTCTACAAACCGATCTTTCCAGATCTAACACCGTTATACCGAGACCCATGAGATGGAAGGATATTTCCTTACCAGGCGAATGGATCTTAGAAGGTGTTGTCAAGCTGAGCCTCTTGAGACATCCCAACCAAATACTGCGTCTCGGAGAAATAACCCAATACCAGGATGGTAGAGTCAGTCCTATCGTTCCATAGAAAATCTACGAGCGATGAGATACGATGATTCGATTCAGAGAAACTCTCGACTTAGGAAGAGTTTCACAAATTCCTTCAGTCATCAATACTCCTTACAGATCGAAACCTAGACGTTCTCGTCGATATACCCAATCTACGAAACGTAGATTACTCAAACGAAATACCCGGACTGTTTACGAAAATCCCATCATTAGAGAAAAGATAGAGGACCTAGAACCTACTAGTCGACTTTTTCCACTCTTACGTAAAAACCTAGTAAACGAACTTGGCGTTTACAAAAAGGTTTCACAATTGACAAAAAATTCCTTCAAAAAGATTTTTGTGAAAAATACAACCTAGAAAAAAGAGTTTGGTTCCTCAAAACCTTTTTAAATACTAGGACAAAAATACAGGAAGAATTTTACAACTTTGTTAATGAACATAGGATAAACATTCTATTTTTTGACTGGTTTGAAATTTACTCCTCTGAAAATTCCATTCATTATCCCTTTTCTAAAACGGTAAATCCCGTTACGACTAGGAACAAAACACCGGAATGGGAAACCCTAGCTGATTCTAGGAAGGTCCAGTCCAATCACCCTCCTTTACAAGGCACCAAGCATGTTATTCATGGTTGCCCTATAGACGCGATTCCTCTTAAGAATCCAGCTGAGGATGAGAAAACAAATACCAGGAGTATACTCGCTCAAAACAATTTTACCAAAAGCACATAAAAGCCAACCCTCTAGTCACCATAGATTCCATAGGTACGACTAAAGAGATGAAACCTAAAAGCCAAAAGCCTATCTTCAAACCCTTTCAGGTGTCCAAAGATGGCGTCAAGAATATCCAGCAAAATAAGTCTGAATTTATTCAGGCTATCCAAGATCAGATGAGTAGAATTGGGACGTCCAACAGTTCTAATACTGAACACGTTGTTCCTGATACTCCACAATCTTCCAACAAAATCACTACTCTTGTCAACGATTCCGACGACGGTAGTACTTCAAAACAATTCCGAAACAAAAAATCTTTTGTTAACCATATGGATTGGCAACAACCAATACAACGGGTCCAACAACAGCAATTACAAATTATTCCTGCTCCTGACCTAGGAATAGTCAAACCCCTAGCTCAATCCCGTTTCAATGCCTCTTCCATTTATGATTGGAACATAGATGGGATGACCGAATACAATATTCTCGCTTTTCTCCAACAAATGACCATGGTCGCAAATGCGTACAAAACCCAAAGCAGACGCAAGACAAGACCATTGCAGAACTGCTCATCGCAGGATTCTCTGGTCAATTGAAAGGTTGGTGGGATAATTATCTCGCTAACCAACAAAAGGAAGATATCCTCAATTCCATCAAAACCGACGAAGAAGGATTACCAATCCTTGACGAACAAGGTGAACCCCTACAAGATGCCGTAGCAACCTTGATTCTCACAATCTCTTTAAATTTCATAGGAGATTCTTCGCATTTGAAAGACAAAAATGCCGAATTACTTTCAAACCTCAAATGCAAACAACTCAGCGATTTCCAATGATACATAAACACCTTCCTAACCAGAGTTATGCTCAGGGAAGATTCAAACCAGCCATTTTGGAAAGAGAAATTCCTTGCCGGATTACCTACCCTTTTAGGAGAAAAGGTTAGGAACAAAATCAAAGAGAATTGCGGTAAACAGATTATACCCTACAGTGAGTTTACATACGGACAATTAGTCAATATAACTCAACAGGAAGGTTTGAAGATCTGTCAAGACCTGAAAATACAGAAACACCTCAAGCTGGAGCTAAAGAGAACTAAGTGCGAACTTGGAACCTTTTGCAAACAGTTTGATACGAATTTCTCAAAACCCTCTTCCAGTTGCACAGGAAACTGTAGCAGGACTCATAAATCCCTTAAGAGTACTTCTAGAGGTTACAAAAAGAGAGATTTCAGCAAATCCAACGAAGAGTATTACAAAAACCCATACAAAAATACTCATCGTCTCAAAAGACCAAATACCAAAAAAGCTGATTCCAGATACAAAGACGTTACATGTTACAAATGTCACAAAAAAGGACATACAGCGAGGTACTGCAAAATGAATACAAAATTACAAGAATTGAAACTCGATGAGGACGTCACCCAGAAAATTTCCAATCTTCTCGTTGATTCCTCCGATTCAAATGCCGAGTCAGAACCTGACTACTTTTCTCTGTCTTCTGAAGACAACAAAGCCCTCCAAATAGATGAATTGCTTACAACCAGTTCTTCTGAATATTCCGTTAAGGGTAAGGGAAAACTTGTTTGTGTTTTAACCAAGGATCAAGAATTCATGTTAGAAATGGTTCAACACATAGATACCGAACACCAAAAAGACTATTTGAATAAACTCCTCAAGTCTTTTACTGACGAGAAAAAAGATTTCAAAAATTCTATTTTGCCAAACACCTCCAAAAATACCTATGATTTAACAAAAATCCTGAAAAAGGGTAAAGGGATGAAAGACTCCAAAGAAACCCCGATTCTAGAACTCCAGGGAGACGTAAAAAAAATCAAAGTAGAGATCAAGGCTCTACGAGAAAAACAGGATCAAGACTCTATATTACTTAAAACACTCGCATCAAATACCCCGAATAATTCTCAATCCAGCCTGAGTCATACAATTCCGACTCACGAAGATCCGGAGAGAACCTCCCGACAACCCTTTCGTTGAAGAGGTCCCACAAGAATTCCCTTCTTGTCTTCTACGACAAATCACGTCCCAAAAATACCTTGTTCAAATAACCCTTAAATTCCCAGGCAATTTTAGGATTACTACTATTGCTCTTTTTGACACCGGTGCGGTCTCAATTGCATAAAAACAGGTCTAGTACCTAATCAATTTCATGAAAATACCCGTGAAACTCTAGCAATGACCAATAACACGAAGATAGAAATCAATTCCCAAACCAATGTCATATTATTAATGATGTTTCTATTACAACGTCGTTTGTCTTAGTAAAAGACATTCACAATTTCGTTATCTTAGGAACACCATTTATTAATCTTATCACTCCTTATAAAGTCGATAATGATTTTATCTCTTTTGATTCCAATAGAAAGAATTTAAAATTCCCTTTTGAAAAAACCAAAAGCTAGCGACCTTGATTTGATTAAAACTTATTCTTGCCACCTAGGAGAATTAAGAAATAGTTTTTATCAAAATTCCAAGTCCCTTGCAAACTATGATACTTGTTCCTTTAAATTAATTAATTCCTTTGCATACAAAAAACTTTTGAAACGATTTTCGAAAATTGCATTAAAAAATGATTTATGCAAACTTATTTCTGACAGTTTTTACTTTAAAAATATTTTAACCATGGTTTATCCGAAACAGAGCGAGAAACCCACAGTTTACAAAACCGATCCAAAGACGTAAATACCCTGCCAATATCCCTATAAAAGTCCACAGATTTCCAATACCAGATACAACAAAAAAATGTCCTATCACTGTCCTTTGCCGCAATGTCCGGTTTCAAAGAAAAATATCCAGAAAAGACATGAAAGAATCTGGACAATCTGTTACCACACGCAATGTGTGGAGCATTACTCGAGAAAAGAAAAGAAGAGATACCTCCTCCACCAATAAATACACATTGTTGCACCACAACAACAACTAAATTACATGGCCCCAAAAAAATCAACAAAAGAAGAAAAAAAAATTCCCTGAAAAACCGTCATGGTATGAGATAGTCATGAAAGAAGAAAATGAAAATAATCCGGCATCAAAGACAAAAACACCGACAGGAGATGACTGCTGAAAATCTTCCTACAACTTCAAGTAAATCACCAGAAATACAGAAGGCCTTGATGCAACTTCAAAATCCCAAACAAGAAGTTGCCCAAAGCTCAGGAGGGGAAAAAACCTCTCAAAATTTTATAAAAATCGAGAAAGGAGAATCTTCAAAAACCCTTTCTCAAAAAGAATTTTCAAAACTGCAACTTGAGAAAGAAGAGTCTTCAAAAAACCTTTCTCAAAAACAATTTTCAAAAAATCAACTTGTGGTACCACAAGTTACCAAAAAACCTGCTCCTAAATTCTTTGTAAAACCATTTTTTCAAAACATTGTAACTCTTGAAAAAGGATTCTTTGATAAAGACCCTTTTCTAGCACTACAAAATTATTTTGGACAAAAGTGTTTTTATAAATCGTGGGATGTTTTAAAAACCCCATATTTTTACCAGGCTATCCTTGAAATATCGTGGATCAAGAACAATTAAAAATAATTTTTCAAGACAAACCCAGATCCCTCCTATTCAATTTGCAAAATTCTCAGCGTAATTGCTCCTATTGATTGGGGGAATGACCTGTCTCAACTACTAAATTTCCCAGACACCCACAAAAATGAACCATTTTTTGATATTCCTTTTAATTACTGGGATTACCAACAAGCTTGGTTCAATTCCTTTTTCGTTCAAAATACCAACCTAAGCCACACTTGGCTTTTCCATTTTGATACCTCATGTGATCCATCACAATTTCCAACATGGTGGAACTCATGGTGGGAACAATTCAAATCCACCTTAGAAATACAAAAACCAGAAGTCACTAAATCCTTTAGCCTCTTTAAATCCCAGTTTAAACCTTCAGAGGAAGAAAAGAGATTTGTGCCTCTACACCTATTCCACACAAAATTCCACTTACCATGGGTCTTTACATGGTTCGTAGATTATTCGGAAGACAAAATCCCAATTATCCGAAGAAGATTCAAAATCCGATGGTGGGATAGCTTTAAAATACCAAAAAGCCTCGCACCACAAAAAGTCCAGGAATGGTTAGATACCCAGAAACCCATTCCTTCACAGGCGCCTCCACAAACAACACCGGCACCACTACAAACAAAGGAGCACACCCAGTTCCTTTCACAGAAATCCCAGATGGCCTCGATGCTTGCAGCGGCCAAAAATCCAGAAGAAATGCAAGCTATAATTCTGAAATTTGCACCGTCTTCATCAAAACAAGGCTCTTCGTCAGAAGAAGAAGAACCAGAGATTGATATTGAAGACAGTCCGGTTTTTGGCAATAGTGGATTCTGAACAAAATTGCCAAAAGAATTCAAAATACCCGGAGTAGAGTTCAGACAAAATTCCGACAAAAGAAAGTGGTAAAAAAAAAAAGCTACTTTCAGCAAAAGCAAAAGCAAAAGAAAAAGCAGAGATTCCCGCAATAATTCGAGAAAATGCCAAAAGGAAGAACAGTGATCCTCCACTCGGATGAATAGTGACGCGGATGAATAGTGACGCGGGTGAATAGTTTAAATTCCCTTTTATTACGAAAATACCCTGTAAAACTCCTATAAAAGGAGACTCCCTCTCCCTTAGAAGGATAAGTCATTTTTTACTAAGTCTTTTAGTAAGTCTTTCTCTTTCTACAATTAGAGAGAAGTTGAGAGCTCTTACAGAAATCCCCCTTTAGGTTAGGATTAAATACCCCTCTAAATACCCATATGATTCAGTTCATATGATCCATATCATATGACTCATATCATATGATCCAAATACCCCTGAAATTCCCAAGGTTTCTCTCCTTGATAATTATCTTTGTAAATTCCAATTTTTAAATGAATATGATTATGGACGGTACTACCTCCTAATCTTTTAAAATACTTTATGCATTTAAATTCTTTAAATTCCTGCATTAAATACTTGGCCGGTTCAACCGCCTACTTGATTTAAATACCTGCAGAACCTTGTGATCCATGGTTTCCATAACTGGAACCTTGAATTGTAAGTCAAGATTTATTTACTTTCTGCATTCTTCAATTATCCTTTAATTTATCAATCCCTTATATCTTGATTCCTTCTCTGCATTATCCCCTTTAGATCATCGGCCTAAGTTTGGTATCGAGCCATAAAGGGTAGATATAAGCGAGAATATGGTCCGCACGGATGTTGATTCCTTGTTAGAGGTTATGGAGATCTCGGCGTTAGGTGTCCAGGGTTGGTAAGTCCTCAACGAACGCAGTGATTATACCCATAGGTAGAAGTCCTAAGCAAAGAGGAAAGTTCAGACGCTCATATAGGAATTCCATAACATGGATCCGTTTCTTAATAGATCTACTTCGTGATTTTGGTTCATCTTCTTCCATGGATTCAAAGAAGATAATAAACTCAAGAAATCTTGATACAAGATTTTGACAAATCTATCGATAATTGGGAAATACCAAAATAAATCGAGACCAGATTTACAAAAATTCAAATACCGCTTATTCAAAACCGATTTCACAATCAAAACGAGGAAAGAGATATCCAATTATCTCAACCTTTTGAAACCATTCAATTACTTTCTCAAAATTCCTTGAGAAGACACCGAGAAAGAAATTTCAAATATATCCATATTGGATTAGTCCAAATAGGGATAAAACCCTCACAAAAGAAGGATTAAACACCTCAATCCTTCTTTGCTTTACGTGATGCCCGATTCACAAATTTTGAAGATTCCTTATTGAGTTCTGTTGAGTCTAGTCTCTTGACAGGACCAATATCTTTGATTGTTACCCAAATTTCTCAGTCTCTTTAAATGACAAAAATATCCAAAAATCCCTAGTCTTACAAATCAAGACTCACAATTACCAAATGCTTGAAGCATCGATTCCTCGTAGCTATAATTTACGAATTCATTACAAAGCTATGACTTCACTTTGCGACAAAAGTCGAATACCATAGTAAGAAAGGTGAAACCCTTCTTCTACAAACCGATCTGTCTGGATCTAACATCATTATACCGAGACCCATGAGATGGAAGGATATTTCCTTACCAGGCGAATGGATCTTAGAAAGGTGTTGTCAAGCCCGAGCCTCTTGAGACATCCCAACCAAATACTGCGTCTCGGAGAAATAACCCAATACCAGGATGGTAGAGTCAGTCTATCGTTCCATAGAAAATCTACGAGCAGTAGATACGATGATTCCAGTTCCGTAGAAACTCTCAACTTAGGAAGAGTTTCACAAATTCCTTCAGTCATCAATACTCCTTACAGGACCAAAACCTAGACGTTCTCGTCGATATACCCAATCTACGAAACGTAGATTACTCAAACGAAATACCGAGACCCGTTTACGAAAATCCTACTGTTAGAGAAAAGATAGAGGACCTAGAACCTACTAGTCCGACTTTTTCCTCTCTTACAGAAAACCTAGTAAACGAACTTGGCGTTTTACAAAAAGGTTTCACAATTGATAAAACATTCTTTCAAAAAGACTTTTATGAAAAATACAACCTAGAAAAAAGAGTTTGGTTCCTCAAAACCTTTTTAAATACTAGGACAAAAATACAGGAAGAATTTTACAACTTTGTTAATGAACATAGGATAAACATCCTTTTCTTTGACTGGTTCGAAATTTACTCCTCTGAAAATTCCATTGATTATCCCTTTTCTAAAACGGTAAATCCCGTTACGACTAAGGGTAAGGAAAGCCAAAGCCCTATCTTTAAACCCTTCCAGGTGTCCAAAGATGGCGTCAAAAATATCCAACAAAATAGGTCTGAATTTGTTCAGGCTATCCAAAATCATTTGAGTAGGATTGGAACATCCAACAGTTCTAAACGCGTAGTTCCGGATACTCCGCAATCTTCCAAAAAACTCGCAATTCTGACGAATGATTCCAGTAAAAAAAGTACATTGGAACATTTACAAAAAATTACAAATCCCAAAAGGAACGTTTCCAGATACAAGCATATAACATGCTACAAATGCTGCAGACAGGGTCACACGTCGAGATTTTGTAAAATCAGGGAAAAATCTCAAAAACCAGGTTTGGATAAAATAATAGTCCAAAAGATCTCCGATCCTCTTATAAATTCCTCTGATTCAGACTTCTCTGATTCAGGCTCTTCTGATTCAGCTGCCAAAGCAGAATCTTACTATTTTTCTCTATCTTCAGATGCTGAAAACCCCCTTCAAAAAGACGAGTTAGTCACAACTAATTCTTTCAAAAATTCCGGTGATCATAAAAAAATACGCATTTGCGTGTTAACCTATGATCAAGAAAAGAGGAAAATTCTTGCCCGAAATTCCTGTACAAAAACTTGAAAAGAGATCAAACAAGTAAAAGCGGTTATAAAAGAATTGAAAGAAAAACAAAAAGATTCGTTATTAGTAAAAGCAATCCTTTCAAAGCTACAAAGAAACTCCGATTCTCATAAAGAATCCACTTGAGAGAATATCCCAAAGACTTTCTAAATATCTTGCGACAAATCACGTCAAAAAGATACCTAATAAAATTACCCTTCAATTCCCAGACGACTTTAGAGTTGAGACTATTGCACTTTTTGACACTAGTGCTGATCTAAATCGATAAAGCGGTATTGTACCAGAAAAATTTAGAGAAAATCTCGTGAAAAATTAGCAATGCTAACAAAGACAAAAATCAATATTGATTCCAAAACCAAGGCCAATAGAAATTGACGAGTCTCTATAAGAACATCGTTTGTCTTAACAAATGACATACATAGTTCTCTGTCATCTTAGGAACACCGTTCATAAATCTTATCACCCCTTATAAGGTAGATAGTGATTTTGTATCTTTTAAATCCAACAAAAAGAATTTGAAATTCCTTTTCATAACAAAGCCTAAAACAAGAAGTCTCAACCTTTTGAGAGCTTGTACAATTCATGAAGATGGTTTAAATGCCCGAATCCAAGGAAAATCTTACCATCTACAAGAGCTGAAAAAAGATTTTTCTTTTGAAAGATTAAAAACTCTTTTAGAATCACCTGATGTTAAAATCAATATTTCTAAACTCCAAAACTCTTTCGAAACCGAATTATGTTCTGAGATTCCAAATGCCTTCTGGAGTAGAAAACAACATATCGTAGATCTTCCTTACGAAAAGGATTTTGACGAAAAACAAATCCCTACAAAAGCAAGACCTATCCAAATGAATAGTGATCTTGAACAACACTGCAGAAAAGAAATTCAAGATCTTGAAAATAAAAAACTAATTTCCAAATCTAGATCCCCTTGGAGTTGTGCTGCATTCTATGTAAGCAAAAATGCCGAAATAGAAAGAGGAACTCCCAGATTAGTTATTAATTACAAACCTTTAAATACTGCCCTAAAATGGATTAGATATCCAATTCCAAACAAAAATATTTACTACGAAGTTACATTACGCCTTGATATTTTCAAAATTTGATATGAAGTCTGGTTTTTGGCAAATCCAAATTTCTGCAAAAGATCGTTACAAAACCGCCTTTACGGTCCCCTTTGGACAATACGAGTGGAATGTAATGCCCTTTGGTCTAAAAAATGCCCCTTCTGAATTCCAGAGAATCATGAATGACATCTTCAATGATTATTCCAAATTCTGTATTGTTTATATTGACGATGTCTTAATCTTCTCAAATTCTGTGGAGGAACATTTCAAACACCTCAAAACTTTCTTCTATGTTACCAAGAAAAATGGTTTGGTAGTTTCCAAATAAAAAATGAGCCTTTTTCAAACGAAGATTAGATTTCTAGGGCACTATATATCCCAGGGGAAAATAACCCCTATAGAAAGGTCCTTAGAATTCGCTAATAAATTCCCTGACAAAATCCTTGATAAGACCCAATTACAGAGATTCCTAGGAAGCCTAAACTATGTTTTAGATTTCTGTCCTGAGATTAATAAAATGGCAAAACCACTCCATGACAGACTTAAGAAAACCCCTGCTCCATGGACTAGTAACCATACTGCTTGTGTCCAGATTATTAAAAAGAGAGTGCTAGAAATCCCATGTCTTCATTTAGCAGACCCTCAGTTACCTAAGGTCGTAGAAACAGACGCCTCTGACTTAGGTTATGGCGGGATCTTGAAACAAAATTCGGGGGAAAGAGTGTATAGTCCAAGATACTTACGCCATTGGAATGACACCCAGAAAAATTATTCCACTATTAAAAAAGAAATTTTGAGCATCGTCTTATGCATACAAAAATTTCAAAGTGATTTACTAAATCAAAAATTTTTACTCAGAATTGATTGCAAAAGTGCTAGAGAAGTTTTACAAAAAGATGTTCAACACCTTGCCTCAAAACAGATTTTTGCACGATGGCAAGCGATTCTTAGCATTTTTGATTTTGATATTGAATACATCAAAGGAGAAACAAATTCTATTCCAGATTTCTTAACCCGTGAATTC
This sequence comes from Anisodus acutangulus, assembly GCA_029783415.1. NCBI lineage: Eukaryota > Viridiplantae > Streptophyta > Magnoliopsida > Solanales > Solanaceae > Anisodus > Anisodus acutangulus. Next base: position 32,886,362 of record CM056491.1, on the reverse strand, counting down.
CTTCAAAACAGAGAGAAAAACCCAGAAAATTCCCCAAGGGAAAATACCTAAACATACCTCAAAACCACAAAGGCGAGATTCTTAGACGGAAGATCTTCCGGAAGAAAAATGCACTCAGAATTTTATAAAATTAGAGAAAGAATTTCCAAAACCCTTTCTCAAAAACAAAAAAAAACAAAAAAAAAAAATTTGAAAAATCGACTTTCGAAAACCAAAACTTGTGATATTGCAAAGTTCTCAGAAAAACAGTTTGCAAAACTTTCAAATAAAATGCCCCATTTTTAAATATTCTTTTACTAGGATTGCCAACAAGCTTGGTTTAATTCCTTTTCTCAAAATACCAACCAAAGCCACACTTGGCTTTTTCAAATTTTTGATACTTCTTATGATCCGTCACAATTACCGACATGATGAAATTCATGGTAGGTGCAATTCGGATTCACCGTAGAAATACAAAAACTAGAAGTCACTAAATTTTTCAACCTCTTCAAATCCCCGTTTAAACCTTCTGAGGAAGAAAAAAGATTTGTGCCCCCCTTACACCATTTTTATCCAAAGAAAATTCAAATCCAATGGCCAGACAACTTTAAAATACCAAAAAGCCTCGCACCACAAAAGGTCACAAAAAGTCCAGAAATGATTAGACACCCAGATGTTCATTCCTTTACAAACGCCTCTGGCACCACTACAAACAAAGGAGCACACCCAGTTCCTGTCACAAAAATCCCAGAGGGCCTCAATGTTTGCAGCGGCCAAAATTTCAAAAGAAATAATTCTGAAATTTGCACCGTCTTCATCAAAACAAGGCTCTTCATCTGAAGAAGAAGAACCAGAGATTGATATTGAAGACAGTCCGGTTTTTGGCAATAGTGGATTCTGAACAAAATTGCCAAAAAGAATTCAAAATACCCGGAGTAGAGTTCAGACAAAATTCCGACAAAAGAAAGTGGTCAAAAAAGCTACTTTCAGTAAAAGCAAAAGCAAAAGCAAAAGCAAAAGAAAAAGCAGAGATTCCCGCAATAATTCGAGAAAAATGCCAAAAGGAAGAACAGTGATTCTCCACTCGGATGAATAGTGACGCGGATGAATAGTTTTAATTCCCTTTTATTACGAAAATACCATGTAAAACTCCTATAAAATGAGACTCCCTCTCCCTTAGAAGAACAAGTCATTTTTTACTAAGTCTTTTAGTAAGTCTTTCTCTTTCTACAATTAGAGAGAAGTTGAGAGCTCTTACAGAAATCCCCCTTTAGGTTAGGATTAAATACCCTCTAAATACCCATATGATTCAGTTCATATGATCCATATCATATGACTCATATCATATGATCCAAATACCCCTGAAATTCCCAAGGTTTCTCTCCTTGATAATTATCTTTGTAAATTCCAATTTTTAAATGAATATGATTATGGACGGTACTACCTCCTAATCTTTTAAAATACTTTATGCATTTAAATTCTTTAAATTCCTGCATTAAATACTTGGCTGTTCAATCGCCTACTTGATTTAAATACTGAGAACCTTGTGATCCATGGATTCCATAATGGAACCTTGAATTGTAAGTCAAGCTTTATTTACTTTCTGCATTCTTCAATTATCCTTTAATCTATCAATCCCTTATAACTTGATTCCTTCTCATGCATTATCCCTTTAGATCCTCGGCCTAAATTCCATAACATGGCCAAGGATCTAAAGGATAATGCATGCAGAAGGAATCAAGATATAAGGGATTGATAAATTAAAGGATAATTGAAGAATGCAGAAAGTAAATAAAGCTTGACTTACAATTCAAGGTTCCAGTTATGGAAACCATGGATCACAAGGTTCTGCAGGTATTTAAATCAAGTAGGCGGTTGAACCAGCCAAGTATTTAATGCAGGAATTTAAAGAATTTAAATGCATAAAGTATTTTAAAAGATTAGGAGGTAGTACCGTCCATAATCATATTCATTTAAAAAATTGGAATTTACAAAGATAATTATCAAGGAGAGAAACCTTGGGAATTTCAGGGGTATTTGGATCATATGATATGAGTCATATGATATGGATCATATGAACTGAATCATATGGGTATTTAGAGGGGTATTTAATCCTAACCTAAAGGGGGATTTCTGTAAGAGCTCTCAACTTCTCTCTAATTGTAGAAAGAGAAAGACTTACTAAAAGACTTAGTAAAAAATGACTTATCCTTCTAAGGGAGAGGGAGTCTCCTTTTATAGGAGTTTTACAGGGTATTTTCGTAATAAAAGGGAATTTAAACTATTCACCCGCGTCACTATTCATCCGCGTCACTATTCATCCGAGTGGAGGATCACTGTTCTTCCTTTTGGCATTTTCTCGAATTATTGCGGGAATCTCTGCTTTTTCTTTTGCTTTTGCTTTTGCTTTTGCTTTTGCTGAAAGTAGCTTTTTTTTTACCACTTTCTTTTGTCGGAATTTTGTCTGAACTCTACTCCGGGTATTTTGAATTCTTTTGGAAATTTTGTTCAGAATCCACTATTGCCAAAAACCGGACTGTCTTCAATATCAATCTCTGGTTCTTCTTTTTCTGACGAAGAGCCTTGTTTTGATGAAGACGGTGCAAATTTTAGAATTATAGCTTGCATTTCTTCTGGATTTTTGGCCGCTGCAAGCATCGAGGCCATCTGGGATTTTTGTGAAAGGAACTGGGTGTGCTCCTTTGTTTGTAGTGGTGCCGGTGTTGTTTGTGGAGGCGCCTGTGAAGGAATGGGTTTCTGGGTATCTAACCATTCCTGGACTTTTTGTGGTGCGAGGCTTTTTGGTATTTTAAAGCTATCCCACCATCGGATTTTGAATCTTCTTCGGATAATTGGGATTTTGTCTTCCGAATAATCTACGAACCATGTAAAGACCCATGGTAAGTGGAATTTTGTGTGGAATAGGTGTAGAGGCACAAATCTCTTTTCTTCCTCTGAAGGTTTAAACTGGGATTTAAAGAGGCTAAAGGATTTAGTGACTTCTGGTTTTTGTATTTCTAAGGTGGATCCGAATTGTTCCCACCATGAGTTCCACCATGTTGGAAATTGTGATGGATCACATGAGGTATCAAAATGGAAAAGCCAAGTGTGGCTTAGGTTGGTATTTTGAACGAAAAAGGAATTGAACCAAGCTTGTTGGTAATCCCAGTAATTAAAAGGAATATCAAAAAATGGTTCATTTTTGTGGGTGTCTGGGAAATTTAGTAGTTGAGACCGGTCATTCCCCCAATCAATAGGAGCAATTACGCTGAGAATTTTGCAAATTGAATAGGAGGGATCTGGGTTTTTCTTGAAAAAATTATTTTTAATTGTTGCTGATCCTGATATTTCAAGGATAGCCTGGTAAAAATAGGGGGTTTTTAAAACATCCCACGATTTATAAAAACACTTTTGTCCAAAATAATTTTGTAGTGCTAGAAAAGGGTCTTTATCAAAGAATCATTTTTCAAGAGTTACAATGTTTTGAAAAAATGGTTTTACAAAGAATTTAGGAGCAGGTTTTTTGGTAACTTGTGGTACCACAAGTTGATTTTTTGAAAATTGTTTTTGAGAAAGGTTTTTTGAAGACTCTTCTTTCTCAAGTTGCAGTTTTGAAAATTCTTTTTGAGAAAGGGTTTTTGAAGATTCTCCTTTCTCGATTTTTATAAAATTTTGAGAGGTTTTTTCCCCTCCTGAGCTTTGGGCAACTTCTTGTTTGGGATTTTGAAGTTGCATCAAGGCCTTGTGTATTTCTGGTGATTTCGCCAGAAGTTGTAGGAGATTTTCAGCAGTCATCTCCTGTGTCGGTGTTTTTTGTGCTGATGCCGGAATATTTTCATTTTCTTCTTTCATGACTATCTCATACCATGACGGTTTTTCAGGGAATTTTTTTTTCTTCTTTTGTTGATTTTTTTGGGGCCATGGAATTTAGTTGTTGTTGTGGTGCAACAACAGGTGTATTTATTGGTGGAGGAGGTATCTCTTCTTTTCTTTTCTGGAGTAATGCTCCACACATTGCGTGGTAACAGTATTGTCCAGATTCTTTCATGTCTTTTCTGGATATTTTTTCTTTGAAACCCGGACATTGCGGCAAAGGACAGTGATAGGACATTTTTTTGTTGTATCTGGTATTGGAAATCTGTGGACTTTTATAGGGATATTGGCGAGTATTTACGTCTTTGTGATCGGTTTTGTAAACCTGTGGGTTTCTGCTCTGTTTCGGATAAACCACCGGTTAAAATATTTTTAAAGTAAAACTGCTGTAAATAAGTTTGCATAAATCATTTTTAATGCAATTTTCGAAAATCGTTTCAAAAGTTTTTTGTATGCAAAGGAATTAATTAATTTAAAGGAACAAGTATCATAGTTTGCAAGGGACTTGGAATTTTGATAAAAACTATTTCTTAATTCTCCTAGGTGGCAAGAAAAAGTTTTAATCAAATCAAGGTCGCTAGCTTTTGGTTTTTTCAAAAAAGGGAATTTTAAATTCTTTCTATTGGAATCAAAAGAGATAAAATCATTATCGACTTTATAAGGAGTGATAAGATTAATAAATGGTGTTCCTAAGATAACGAAATTGTGAATGTCTTTTACTAAGACAAACGACGTTGTAATAGAAACATCATTAATAATATGACGCATTGGTTTGGGAATTGATTTCTAGCTTCGTGTTATTGGCATTGCTAGAGTTTTCGGGTATTTTCATGAAATTGATTAGGTACTAGACCTGTTTTTATGCAATTCAGATCTGCAGGTGTCAAAAAGAGCAATAGTAGTAATCCTAAAATTGCCTGGGAATTTAAGGGTTATTTGAACAAGGTATTTTTGGGCGTGATTTGTCGTAAGACAAGAAGGGAATTCTTGTGGGACCTCTTCAACGAAAGGGTTGTCAGGAGGTTCTCCTGGATCTTGAGTCGAATTGTATGACTCAGGCGGATTGAATTATTCGGGTATTTGACAGGAGTGTTTTAAGTAATATAGAGTCTTGATCCTGTTTTTCTCGTAGAGCCTTGATCTGTACTTTGATTTGTTTTACGTCTCTCTGGAGTTCTAGAATCGGGGTTTCTTTGGAGTCTTTCATCCCTTTACCCTTTTTCAGGATTTTTGTTAAATCATAGGTATTTTTGGAGGTGTTTGGCAAAATAGAATTTTTGAAATCTTTTTCTCACAAGAAAAGACTTGAGGAGTTTATTCAAATAGTCTTTTTGGTGTTAGATCTATGTGTTGAACCATTTCTAACATGAATTCTTGAGCCTTGGTTAAAACACAAACAAGTTTTGCCTTACCCTTAACGGAATATTCAGAAGAACTGGTGGTAAGCAAATCATCTAGTTGGAGGGCTTTGTTGTCTTGAAGACAGAGAAAAGTAGTCGTTCGACTCGACATTTGAATCGGAGGAATCAACGAGAAGATTGGAAATTTTCTGGGTGACGCCCTCATCGAGTTTCAATTCTTGTAATTTTGTATTCATTTTGCAAGACCTCATTGTATGTCCTTTTTGTGACATTTGTAACATGTAACGTCTTTGTATCTGGAATCGCCTTTTGGTATTTGGTCTTTCGAGACGATGAGTATTTTTGTATGGGTTTTTGTAATACTCTTCGTTGGATTTGCTGAAATCTCTCTTTTTGTAACCTCTAGAAGTACTCTTAAGGGATTTATGAGTCCTGCTACAGTTTCCTGTGCAACTGGAAGAGGGTTTTGAGAAATTCGTATCAAACTGTTTGCAAAAGGTTCCAAGTTCGCACTTAGTTCTCTTTAGCTCCGACTTGAGGTGTTTCTGTATTTTCAGGTCTTGACAGATCTTCAAACCTTCCTGTTGAGTTATACTGACTAATTGTCCGTATGTAAACTCACTGTAGGGTATAATCTGTTTACCGCAATTCTCTTTGATTTTGTTCCTAACCTTTTCTCCTAAAAGGGTAGGTAATCCGGCAAGGAATTTCTCTTTCCAAAATGGCTGGTTTGAATCTTCCCTGAGCATAACTCTGGTTAGGAAGGTGTTTTTGTACCATTGGAAATCGCTGAGTTGTTTGCATTTGAGGTTTGAAAGTAATTCGGCATTTTTGTCTTTCAAATCACGAAGAATCTCCTATGAAATTTAAAGAGATTGTGAGAATCAAGGTTGCTACGGCATCTTGTAGGGGTTCACCTTGTTCGTCAAGGATTGGTAATCCTTCTTCGTCGGTTTTGATGGAATTGAGGATATCTTCCTTTTGTTGGTCAGCGAGATAATTATCCCACCAACCTTTCAATTGACCAGAGAATCTGCGATGGCGCTTACGCAATGGTCTTGTCTTGCGTCGTTTTGGGTTTTGTACGCATTTGCGACCATGGTCATTTGTTGGAGAAAAGCGAGAATATTGTATTCGGTCATCCCATCTATGTTCCAATCATAAATGGAAGAGGCATTGAAACGGGATTGAGCTAGGGGTTTGACTATTCCTAGGTCGAGCGAGAATAATTTGTAATTCTTGTTGTTGGACTGTTGTATTGGTTGTTGCCAATCCATATGGTTAACAAAAGATTTTTTGTTTCGGAATTGTTTTGAAGTACTACCGTCGTCGGAATCGTTGACAAGAGTAGTGATTTTGTTGGAAGATTGTGGAGTATCAGGAACAACGTGTTAAGTTTGGTATCAAAGCCATAAAGGGTAGATATAGCGAGAATATGGTCCAGACCAGATGTTGATTCCTTGTTAGAGGTTATGGAGATCTCAGCGTTAGGTGTCCAGGGTTGGTAAGTCCTCAACGAACGCAGACAGTTATACCCATAGGTAGAAGTCCTAAGCAAAGAGGAAAGTTCAGACGCTCTGTTATAGGAATTCCATAACATGGATCCGTTTCTTAATAGATCTACTTCGCGTGATTTTGGTTCATCTTCTTCCATGGATTCAAAGAAGATAATAAACTCCGAAGAAATCTTGATACAAGATTTTGACAAATCTATCGATAATTGGGAAATACCGAAAATAAATCGAGACCAGATTTACAAAAATTCGAAATACCAGTTATTCAAAACCGATTTCACAATCAAAACTGAGGAAAGAGATATCCAATTATCTCAACCTTTTGAAACCATTCAATTACTTTCTCAAAATTCCTTGAGAAGACACCGAGAAAGAAATTTCAAATATATCCATATTGGATTAGTCCAAATAGGGATAAAACCCCTCACAAAAGAAGGATTAAACACCTCAATCCTTGCTGTTTTACGTGATGCCCGATTCACAAATTTTGAAGATTCCTTATTGAGTTCTGTTGAGTCTAGTCTCTCTTGACAGACCAATATCTTTGATTGTTACCCAAATTTCTCAGTCTCTTTAAATGACAAAAATATCCAAAAATCCCTAGTCTTACAAATCAAGACTCACAATTACCAAATGCTTGAAGGATCGATTCCCGTAGCTATAATTTACCGAATTCATTACAAAGCTATGACTTCAGCTTTTGCGACAAAAGTCAGATACCATAGTAAGAAAGGTGAAACCCTTCTTCTACAAACCGATCTTTCCAGATCTAACACCGTTATACCGAGACCCATGAGATGGAAGGATATTTTCTTACCAGACGAATGGATCTTAGAAGGTGTTGTCAAGCCTGAGCCTCTTGAGACATCCCAACCAAATACTCGTCTCAGAGAAATAACCCAATACCAGGATGGTAGAGTCAGTCTATCGTTCCATAGAAAATCTACGAGCAAGAGATACGATGATTCCAGATTGTAGAAACTCTCGACTTAGGAAGAGTTTCACAAATTCCTTCACCATCAATCCTCCTTACAGACCGAAACCTAGACGTTCTACGTCTGATATACCCAATCTACGAAACGTAGATTACTCAAACGAAATACCGAGACCCGTTTACGAAACTCCTACTGTTAGAGAAAAGATAGAGGACTTAGAACCTACTAGTCCGACTTTTTCCTCTCTTACAGAAAACCTAGTAAACGAACTTGGCGTTTTACAAAAAGGTTTCACAATTGACAAAAAATTCCTTCAAAAAGATTTTTATGAAAAATACAACCTAGAAAAAATAGTTTGGTTCCTCAAAACCTTTTTAAATACTAGGACAAAAATACAGGAAGAATTTTACAACTTTGTTAATGAACATAGGATAAACATCCTTTTCTTTGACTGGTTCAAAATTTACTCCTCTGAAAATTCCATTGATTATCCCTTTTCTAAAACGGTAAATCCCGTTACGACTAAGGGTAAGGAAAGCCAAAGCCCTATCTTTAAACCCTTCCAGGTGTCCAAAGATGGCGTAAAAAATATCCAACAAAATAGGTCTGAATTTGTTCAGGCTATCCAAAATCATTTGAGTAGGATTGGAACATCCAACAGTTCTAAACGCGTAGTTCCGGATACTCCGCAATCTTCCAAAAAACTCGCACTCGAATTTAATGATTCCAGTAAAAAAAGTACATTGGAACATTTACAAAAAATTACAAATCCCAAAAGGAACGTTTCCAGATACAAGCATATAACATGCTACAAATGCTGCAGACAGGGTCACACGTCGAGATTTTGTAAAATCAGGGAAAAATCTCAAAAACCAGGTTTGGATAAAATAATAGTCCAAAAGATCTCCGATCCTCTTATAAATTCCTCTGATTCAGACTTCTCTGATTCAGGCTCTTCTGATTCAACTGATTCAGCTGCCAAAGCAGAATCTTACTATTTTTCTCTATCTTCAGATGCTGAAAACCCCTTCAAAAAGACGAGTTAGTCACAACTAATTCTTTCAAAAATTCCAGTGATCATAAAAAAATACGCATTTGCGTGTTAACCTATGATCAAGAAAAAGAGGAAAATTCTTGCCCAGAAATTCCTGTACAAAAACTTCGAAAAGAGATCAAACAAGTAAAAACGGTTATAAAAGAATTGAAAGAAAAACAAAAAAAGATTCGTTATTAGTAAAAGCAATCCTTTCAAAAGCTACACCGCAAAACTCCGATTCTCATAAAGAATCCAATTCAGAGAATATCCCAAAAGACTTTCTAAATATCTTGCGACAAATCACGTCAAAAAGATACCTAATAAAAATTACCCTTCAATTCCCAGACGACTTTAGAGTTCAGACTATTGCACTTTTTGACACTGGTGCTGATCTAAATCTGATAAAAACTGGTATTGTACCAGAAAAATTTAGAGAAAAATCTCGTGAAAAATTAGCAGCTGCTAACAGCACAAAAATCAATATTGATTCCAAAACCAGTGCGTCAATAGAAATTGACGGAGTCTCTATAAGAACATCGTTTGTCTTAACAAATGACATACATAGTTCTGTCATCTTAGGAACACCGTTCATAAATCTTATCACCCCTTATAAGGTAGATAGTGATTTTGTATCTTTTAAATCCAACAAAAAGAATTTGAAATTCCTTTTCATAACAAAGCCTAAAACAAGAAGTCTCAACCTTTTGAGAGCTTGTACAATTCATGAAGATGGTTTAAATGCCCGAATCCAAGGAAAATCTTACCATCTACAAGAGTGAAAAAGATATTTCTTTTGAAAGATTAAAAACTCTTTTAGAATCACCTGATGTTAAAATCAATATTTCTAAACTCCAAAACTCTTTCGAAACCGAATTATGTTCTGAGATTCCAAATGCCTTCTGGAGTAGAAAACAACATATCGTAGATCTTCCTTACGAAAAGGATTTTAACGAAAAACAAATCCCTACAAAAGCAAGACCTATCCAAATGAATAGTGATCTTGAACAACACTGCAGAAAAGAAATTCAAGATCTTGAAAATAAAAAACTAATTTCCAAATCTAGATCCCCTTGGAGTTGTGCTGCATTCTATGTAAGCAAAAATGCCGAAATAGAAAGAGGAACTCCCAGATTAGTTATTAATTACAAACCTTTAAATACTGCCCTAAAATGGATTAGATATCCAATTCCAAACAAAAAAGATTTACTACAGAAGTTACATTCTGCCTTGATATTTTCAAAATTTGATATGAAGTCTGGTTTTTGGCAAATCCAAATTTCTGCAAAAGATCGTTACAAAACCGCCTTTACGGTCCCCTTTGGACAATACGAGTGGAATGTAATGCCCTTTGGTCTAAAAAATGCCCCTTCTGAATTCCAGAGAATCATGAATGACATCTTCAATGATTATTCCAAATTCTGTATTGTTTATATTGACGATGTCTTAATCTTCTCAAATTCTGTGGAGGAACATTTCAAACACCTCAAAACTTTCTTCTATGTTACCAAGAAAAATGGTTTGGTAGTTTCCAAATAAAAAATGAGCCTTTTTCAAACGAAGATTAGATTTCTAGGGCACTATATATCCCAGGGGAAAATAACCCCTATAGAAAGGTCCTTAGAATTCGCTAATAAATTCCCTGACAAAATCCTTGATAAGACCCAATTACAGAGATTCCTAGGAAGCCTAAACTATGTTTTAGATTTCTGTCCTGAGATTAATAAAATGGCAAAACCACTCCATGACAGACTTAAGAAAACCCCTGCTCCATGGACTAGTAACCATACTGCTTGTGTCCAGATTATTAAAAAGAGAGTGCTAGAAATCCCATGTCTTCATTTAGCAGACCCTCAGTTACCTAAGGTCGTAGAAACAGACGCCTCTGACTTAGGTTATGGCGGGATCTTGAAACAAAATTCGGGGGGGAAAGAGTGTATAGTCCAAAGATACTTACACCACTGGAATGACACCCAGAAAAATTATTCCACTATTAAAAAAGAAATTTTGAGCATCGTCTTATGCATACAAAAATTTCAAAGTGATTTACTAAATCAAAAATTTTTACTCAGAATTGATTGCAAAAGTGCTAGAGAAGTTTTACAAAAAGATGTTCAAAACCTTGCCTCAAAACAGAGTTTTGCACGATGGCAAGCGATTCTTAGCATTTTTGATTTTGATATTGAATACATCAAAGGAGAAACAAATTCTATTCCAGATTTCTTAACCCGTGAATTCCTTCAAAACAGAGAGAAAAACCCAGAAAATTCCCCAAGGAAAAATACCTAAACATACCTCAAAACCACAAAGGCGAGATTCTTAGACGGAAGATCTTCCGGAAGAAAAATGCACTCAGAATTTTATAAAATTAGAGAAAGAATTTCCAAAACCCTTTCTCAAAAACAAAAAAAAACAAAAAAAAAAAAATTTGAAAAATCGACTTTTGAAAACCAAAACTTGTGATATTGCAAAGTTCTCAGAAAAACAGTTTGCAAAACTTTGAAATAAAATGCCCCATTTTTAAATATTCTTTTACTAGGATTGCCAACAAGCTTGGTTTAATTCCTTTTCTCAAAATACCAACCAAAGCCACACTTGGCTTTTTCAAATTTTTGATACTTCTTATGATCCGTCACAATTACCGACATGATGAAATTCATGGTAGGTGCAATTCGGATTCACCGTAGAAATACAAAAACTAGAAGTCACTAAATCTTTCAACCACTTCAAATCCCCGTTTAAACCTTCTGAGGAAGAAAAAAGATTTGTGCCCCCCTTACACCATTTTTATCCAAAGAAAATTCAAATCCAATGGCCAGACAACTTTAAAATACCAAAAAGCCTCGCACCACAAAAGGTCACAAAAAGTCCAGAAATGATTAGACACCCAGATGTTCATTTCTTTACAAACGCCTCTGGCACCACTACAAACAAAGGAGCACACCCAGTTCCTGTCACAAAAATCCCAGAGGGCCTCAATGTTTGCAGCGGCCAAAATTTCAAAAGAAATAATTCTGAAATTTGCACCGTCTTCATCAAAACAAGGCTCTTCATCTGAAGAAGAAGAACCAGAGATTGATATTGAAGACAGTCCGATTTTTGGCAATAGTGGATTCTGAACAAAATTGCTAAAAAGAATTCAAAATACCCGGAGTAGAGTTCAGACAAAATTCCGACAAAAGAAAGTGGTCAAAAAAGCTACTTTCAGTAAAAGCAAAAGCAAAAGCAAAAGCAAAAGAAAAAGCAGAGATTCCCGCAATAATTCGAGAAAATGCCAAAAGGAAGAACAGTGATTCTCCACTCGGATGAATAGTGACGCGGATGAATAGTGACGCGGATGAATAGTTTAAATTCCCTTTTATTACGAAAATACCCTGTAAAACTCCTATAAAAGGAGACTCCCTCTCCCTTAGAAGAAAGGGTCATTTTTTACTAAGTCTTTTAGTAAGTCTTTCTCTTTCTACAATTAGAGAGAAGTTGAGAGCTCTTACAGAAATCCCCCTTTAGGTTAGGATTAAATACCCCTCTAAATACCCATATGATTCAGTTCATATGATCCATATCATATGACTCATATCATATGATCCAAATACCCCTGAAATTCCCAAGGTTTCTCTCCTTGATAATTATCTTTGTAAATTCCAATTTTTAAATGAATATGATTATGGACAGTACTACCTCCTAATCTTTTAAAATACATTATGCATTTAAATTCTTTAAATTCCTGCATTAAATACTTGGCCGGTTCAACCGCCTACTTGATTTAAATACCTGCAGAACCTTGTGATCCATGGTTTCCATAATCGAACCTTGAATTGTAAGTCAAGATTTATTTACTTTCTGCATTCTTCAATTATCCTTTAATTTATCAATCCCTTATATCTTGATTCCTTCTTCATCTGTTATCCCCTTTAGATCCTCGGCCTAAGTTTGGTATCGAGCCATAAAGGGTAGATATAGCGAGAATATGGTCCGCACTGATGTTGATTCCTTGTTAGAGGTTATGGAGATCTCGGCGTTAGGTGTCCAGGGTTGGTAAGTCCTCAACGAACGCAGGCAGTTATACCCATAGGTAGAAGACCTAAGCAAAGAGGAAAGTTCAGACGCTCTGTTATAGGAATTCCATAACATGGATCCGTTTCTTAATAGATCTACTTATGATTTTGGTTCATCTTCTTCCATGGATTCAAAGAAGATAATAAACTCAAGAAATCTTGATACAAGATTTTGACAAATCTATCGATAATTGGGAAATACCAAAAAAAATCTGAGACCAGATCTACAAAAATTCGAAATGCCACTTATTCAAAACCGATTTCACAATTAAAACTGAGGAAAGAGATATCCAATTATCTCAACCTTTTGAAACCATTCAATTACTTTCTCAAAATTCCTTGAGAAGACACCGAGAAAGAAATTTCAAATATATCCATATTGGATTAGTCCAAATAGGGATAAACCCCTCACAAAAGAAGGATTAAACACCTCAATCCTTGCTGTTTTACGTGATGCCCGATTCACAAATTTTGAAGATTCCTTATTGAGTTCTCATGAGTCTAGTCTCTGCAGACAGACCAATATCTTTGATTGTTACCCAAATTTCTCAGTCTCTTTAAATGACAAAAATCTCCAAAAACCCCTAGTCTTACAAATCAAGACCCACAATTACCAAATGCTTGAAGGCTCGATTCCCGTAGCTCTAATTTACCGAATTCATTACAAAGCTATGACTTCACTTTTTGCGACAAAAGTCGATACCATAGTAAGAAAGGTGAAACCCTTCTTCTACAAACCGATCTTTCCAGATCTAACACCGATTATACCGAGACCCATGAGATGGAAGGATATTTCCTTACCAGACGAATGGATCTTAGAAGGTGTTGTCAAGCCTGAGCCTCTTGAGACATCCCAACCAAATACTCGTCTCAGGGAAATAACCCAATACCAGGATGGTAGAGTCACCATCGTTCCATAGAAAATCTACGAGCAAGAGATACGATGATTCCAGCCGTGAGAAACTCTCGACTTAGGAAGAGTTTCACAAATTCCTTCAGTCATCAATACTCCTTACAGATCGAAACCTAGACGTTCTACGTCTGATATACCCAATCTACAAAACGTAGATTACTCAAACGAAATACCGAGACCCGTTTACGAAAATCCCTCTTTGTTAGAGAAAAGATAGAGGACTTAGAACCTACTAGTCCGACTTTTTCCTCTCTTACGTAAAAACCTAGTAAACGAACTTGGCGTTTTACAAAAAGGTTTCACAATTGACAAAAAATTCCTTCAAAAAGATTTTTATGAAAAATACAACCTAGAAAAAAGAGTTTGGTTCCTCAAAACCTTTTTAAATACTAGGACAAAAATACAGGAAGAATTTTACAACTTTGTTAATGAACATAGGATAAACATCCTTTTCTTTGACTGGTTCGAAATTTACTCCTCTGAAAATTCCATTGATTATCCCTTTTCTAAAACGGTAAATCCCGTTACGACTAAGGGTAAGGAAAGCCAAAGCCCTATCTTTAAACCCTTCCAGGTGTCCAAAGATGGCGTCAAAAATATCCAACAAAATAGGTCTGAATTTGTTCAGGCTATCCAAAATCATTTGAGTAGGATTGGAACATCCAACAGTTCTAAACGCGTAGTTCCGGATACTCCGCAATCTTCCAAAACTCACACTCGATTTAATGATTCCAGTAAAAAAAGTACATTGGAACATTTACAAAAAATTACAAATCCCAAAAGGAACGTTTCCAGATACAAGCATATAACATGCTACAAATGCTGCAGACAAGGTCACACGTCGAGATTTTGTAAAATCAGGGAAAAATCTCAAAAACCAGGTTTGGATAAAATAATAGTCCAAAAGATCTCCGATCCTCTTATAAATTCCTCTGATTCAGACTTCTCTGATTCAGGCTCTTCTGATTCAGCTGCCAAAGCAGAATCTTACTATTTTTCTCTATCTTCAGATGCTGAAAACCCCCTTCAAAAAGACGAGTTAGTCACAACTAATTCTTTCAAAAATTCCGGTGATCATAAAAAAATACGCATTTGCGTGTTAACCTATGATCAAGAAAAAGAGGAAAATTCTTGCCCAGAAATTCCTGTACAAAAACTTCGAAAAGAGATCAAACAAGTAAAAACGGTTATAAAAGAATTGAAAGAAAAACAAAAAAAAGATTCGTTATTAGTAAAAGCAATCCTTTCAAAAGCTACACCGCAAAACTCCGATTCTCATAAAGAATCCAATTCAGAGAATATCCCAAAAGACTTTCTAAATATCTTGCGACAAATCACGTCAAAAAGATACCTAATAAAAATTACCCTTCAATTCCCAGACGACTTTAGAGTTCAGACTATTGCACTTTTTGACACTGGTGCTGATCTAAATCTGATAAAAACTGGTATTGTACCAGAAAAATTTAGAGAAAAATCTCGTGAAAAATTAGCAGCTGCTAACAGCACAAAAATCAATATTGATTCCAAAACCAGTGCGTCAATAGAAATTGACGGAGTCTCTATAAGAACATCGTTTGTCTTAACAAATGACATACATAGTTCTGTCATCTTAGGAACACCGTTCATAAATCTTATCACCCCTTATAAGGTAGATAGTGATTTTGTATCTTTTAAATCCAACAAAAAGAATTTGAAATTCCTTTTCATAACAAAGCCTAAAACAAGAAGTCTCAACCTTTTGAGAGCTTGTACAATTCATGAAGATGGTTTAAATGCCCGAATCCAAGGAAAATCTTACCATCTACAAGAGCTGAAAAAAGATTTTTCTTTTGAAAGATTAAAAACTCATTTAGAATCACCTGATGTTAAAATCAATATTTCTAAACTCCAAAACTCTTTCGAAACCGAATTATGTTCTGAGATTCCAAATGCCTTCTGGAGTAGAAAACAACATATCGTAGATCTTCCTTACGAAAAGGATTTTAACGAAAAACAAATCCCTACAAAAGCAAGACCTATCCAAATGAATAGTGATCTTGAACAACACTGCAGAAAAGAAATTCAAGATCTTGAAAATAAAAAACTAATTTCCAAATCTAGATCCCCTTGGAGTTGTGCTGCATTCTATGTAAGCAAAAATGCCGAAATAGAAAGAGGAACTCCCAGATTAGTTATTAATTACAAACCTTTAAATACTGCCCTAAAATGGATTAGATATCCAATTCCAAACAAAAAAGATTTACTACAGAAGTTACATTCTGCCTTGATATTTTCAAAATTTGATATGAAGTCTGGTTTTTGGCAAATCCAAATTTCTGCAAAAGATCGTTACAAAACCGCCTTTACGGTCCCCTTTGGACAATACGAGTGGAATGTAATGCCCTTTGGTCTAAAAAATGCCCCTTCTGAATTCCAGAGAATCATGAATGACATCTTCAATGATTATTCCAAATTCTGTATTGTTTATATTGACGATGTCTTAATCTTCTCAAATTTTGTGGAGGAACATTTCAAACACCTCAAAACTTTCTTCTATGTTACCAAGAAAAATGGTTTGGTAGTTTTCAAATAAAAAATGAGCCTTTTTCAAACGAAGATTAGATTTCTACGGCACTATATATCCCAGGGGAAAATAACCCCTATAGAAAGGTCCTTAGAATTCGCTAATAAATTCCCTGACAAAATCCTTGATAAGACCCAATTACAGAGATTCCTAGGAAGCCTAAACTATGTTTTAGATTTACATCTGAGATTAATAAAATGGCAAAACCACTCCATGACAGACTTAAGAAAACCCCTGCTCCATGGACTAGTAACCATACTGCTTGTGTCCAGAATATTAAAAAGAGAGTGCTAGAAATCCCATGTCTTCATTTAGCAGACCCTCAGTTACCTAAGGTCGTAGAAACAGACGCCTCTGACTTAGGTTATGGCGGGATCTTGAAACAAAATTCGGGGGGGAAAGAGTGTATAGTCCAAAGATACTTACACTTGCTGGAATGACACCCAGAAAAATTATTCCACTATTAAAAAAGAAATTTTGAGCATCGTCTTATGCATACAAAAATTTCAAAGTGATTTACTAAATCAAAAATTTTTACTCAGAATTGATTGCAAAAGTGCTAGAGAAGTTTTACAAAAAGATGTTCAAAACCTTGCCTCAAAACAGATTTTTGCACGATGGCAAGCGATTCTTAGCATTTTTGATTTTGATATTGAATACATCAAAGGAGAAACAAATTCTATTCCAGATTTCTTAACCGTTGAATTCCTTCAAAACAGAGAGAAAAACCCAGAAAATTCCCCAAGGGAAAATACCTAAACATACCTCAAAACCACAAAGGCGAGATTCTTAGACGGAAGATCTTCCGGAAGAAAAATGCACTCAGAATTTTATAAAATTAGAGAAAGAATTTCCAAAACCCTTTCTCAAAAACAAAAAAAACAAAAAAAAAATTTGAAAAATCGACTTTCGAAAACCAAAACTTGTGATATTGCAAAGTTCTCAGAAAAACAGTTTGCAAAACTTTCAAATAAAATGCCCCATTTTTAAATATTCTTTTACTAGGATTGCCAACAAGCTTGGTTTAATTCCTTTTCTCAAAATACCAATCAAAGCCACACTTGGCTTTTTCAAATTTTTGATACTTCTTATGATCCGTCACAATTACCGACATGATGAAATTCATGGTAGGTGCAATTCGAATTCACCGTAGAAATACAAAAACTAGAAGTCACTAAATTTTTCAACCTCTTCAAATCCCCGTTTAAACCTTCTGAGGAAGAAAAAAGATTTGTGCCCCCCTTACACCATTTTTATCCAAAGAAAATTCAAATCCAATGGCCAGACAACTTTAAAATACCAAAAAGCCTCGCACCACAAAGGTCACAAAAAGTCCAGAAATGATTAGACACCCGGATGTTCATTCCTTTACAAGCGCCTCTGCACCACTACAAACAAAGGAGCACACCCAGTTCTGTCACAAAAATCCCAGAGGGCCTCAATGTTTGCAGCGGCCAAAATTTCAAAAGAAATAATTCTGAAATTTGCACCGTCTTCATCAAAACAAGGCTCTTCATCTGAAGAAGAAGAACCAGAGATTGATATTGAAGACAGTCCGGTTTTTGGCAATAGTGGATTCTGAACAAAATTGCCAAAAAGAATTCAAAATATCCGGAGTAGAGTTCAGACAAAATTCCGACAAAAGAAAGTGGTCAAAAAAGCTACTTTCAGTAAAAGCAAAAGCAAAAGAAAAAGAAGAGATTCCCGCAATAATTCGAGAAAATGCCAAAAGGAAGAACAGTGATTCTCCACTCGGATGAATAGTGACACGGATGAATAGTGACGCGGATGAATAGTTTAAATTCCCTTTTATTACGAAAATACCCTGTAAAACTTCTATAAAAGGAGACTCCCTCTCCCTTAGAAGAAAGGGTCATTTTTTACTAAGTCTTTTAGTAAGTCTTTCTCTTTCTACAATTAGAGAGAAGTTGAGAGCTCTTACAGAAATCCCCCTTTAGGTTAGGATTAAATACCCCTCTAAATACCCATATGATTCAGTTCATATGATCCATATCATATGACTCATATCATATGATCCAAATACCCCTGAAATTCCCAAGGTTTCTCTCCTTGATAATTATCTTTGTAAATTCCAATTTTTAAATGAATATGATTATGGACAGTACTACCTCCTAATCTTTTAAAATACATTATGCATTTAAATTCTTTAAATTCCTGCATTAAATACTTGGCCGGTTCAACCGCCTACTTGATTTAAATACCTGCAGAACCTTATGATACATGGTTTCCATAACTGGAACCTTGAATTGTAAGTCAAGCTTTATTTACTTTCTGCATTCTTCAATTATCCTTTAATTTATCAATCCCTTATATCTTGATTCCTTCTCATGCATTATCCCCTTTAGATCATCGGCCTAAGTTTGGTATCAGAGCCATAAAGGGTAGATATAGCGAGAATATGGTCCAGACCAGATGTTGATTCCTTGTTAGAGGTTATGGAGATCTCGGCGTTAGGTGTCCAGGGTTGGTAAGTCCTCAACGAACGCAGGCAGTTATACCCATAGGTAGAAGTCCTAAGCAAAGAGGAAAGTTCAGACGCTCTGTTATAGGAATTCCATAACATGGATCCGTTTCTTAATAGATCTACTTCGCATGATTTTGGTTCATCTTCTTCCATGGATTCAAAGAAGATAATAAACTCCGAAGAAATCTTGATACAAGATTTTGACAAATCTATCGATAATTAGGAAATACCGAAAATAAATCGAGACCAGATTTACAAAAATTCGAAATACCAGTTATTCAAAACCGATTTCACAATCAAAACTGAGGAAAGAGATATCCAATTATCTCAACCTTTTGAAACCATTCAATTACTTTCTCAAAATTCCTTGAGAAGACACCGAGAAAGAAATTTCAAATATATCCATATTGGATTAGTCCAAATAGGGATAAAACCCTCACAAAAGAAGGATTAAACACCTCAATCCTTGCTTGTTTACGTGATGCCCGATTCACAAATTTTGAAGATTCCTTATTGAGTTCTGTTGAGTCTAGTCTCTCAGACAGACCAATATCTTTGATTGTTACCCAAATTTCTTAGTCTCTTTAAATGACAAAAATATCCAAAAATTCCTAGTCTTACAAATCAAGACTCACAATTACCAAATGCTTGAAGGATCGATTCAGTAGCTATAATTTACCGAATTCATTACAAAGCTATGACTTGACTTTGCGACAAAAGTCAGATACCATAGTAAGAAAGGTGAAACCCTTCTTCTACAAACCGATCTTTCCAGATCTAACACCGTTATACCGAGACCCATGAGATGGAAGGATATTTCCTTACCAGACGAATGGATCTTAGAAGGTGTTGTCAAGCCTGAGCCTCTTGAGACATCCCAACCAAATACTCGTCTCAGAGAAATAACCCAATACCAGGATGGTAGAGTCAGTCTATCGTTCCATAGAAAATCTACGAGCAGTAGATACGATGATTCCAGTTCCGTAGAAACTCTCGACTTAGGAAGAGTTTCACAAATTCCTTCACCATCAATACTCCTTACAGATCAAACCTAGACGTTCTACGTCGATATACCCAATCTACGAAACGTAGATTACTCAAACGAAATACCGAGACCCGCTTTGAAAATCCTCTTTGTTAAAGAAAAGATAGAGGACCTAGAACCTACTAGTCCGACTTTTTCCTCTCTTACAGAAAACCTAGTAAACGAACTTGGCGTTTTACAAAAAGGTTTCACAATTGACAAAAAATTCCTTCAAAAAGATTTTTATGAAAAATACAACCTAGAAAAAAGAGTTTGGTTCCTCAAAACCTTTTTAAATACTAGGACAAAAATACAGGAAGAATTTTACAACTTTGTTAATGAACATAGGATAAACATCCTTTTCTTTGACTGGTTTGAAATTTACTCCTCTGAAAATTCCATTGATTATCCCTTTTCTAAAACGGTAAATCCCGTTACGACTAGGAACAAAACACCGGAATGGGAAACCCTAGCTGATTCTAGGAAGGTCCAGTCCAATCACCCTCCTTTACAAGGCATCAAGCATGTTATTCATGGTTTCCCTATAGACGCGATTCCTCTTAAGAATTCAGCTGAGGATGAGAAAACAAATACCAGGAGTATACTCGCTCAAAACAATTTTAGCAATATCAGTTTGAATACCCTAGGAAAACAACTCGACAGGGTAGAAAAACACATAAAAGCCAACCCTCTAGTCACCATAGATTCCACAGGTACGACTAAAGAGATGAAACCTAAAAGCCAAAAGCCTATCTTCAAACCCTTTCAGGTGTCCAAAGATGGCGTCAAGAATATCGACAAAATAAGTCTCAATTTATTCAGCTATCCAAGATCGATTGAGTAGAATTGGGGCGTCCAACGGTTCTAATCTGAACACGTTGTTCTGATACTCCACAATCTTCCAACAAAATCACTACTCTTGTCAACGATTCCGACGACGGTAGTACTTCAAAACAATTCAAACAAAAATCTTTTGTTAACCATATGGATTGGCAACAACCAATACAACAGTCCAACAACAACAATTACAAATTATTCCTGGTCACGACCTAGGAATAGTCAAACCCCTAGCTCAATCCCGTTTCAATGCCTCTTCCATTTATGATTGGAACATAGATGGGATGACCGAATACAATATTTTCAGTTTTCTCCAACAAATGACCATGGCTGCAAATGCGTACAAAACCCAAAACGGTACGCAAGACAAGACCATTGCAGAACTGCTCATCGCAGGATTCTCTGGTCAATTGAAAGGTTGGTGGGATAATTATCTCGCTGACCAACAAAAGGAAGATATCCTCAATTCCATCAAAATCGACGAAGAAGGATTACCAATCCTTGACGAACAAGGTGAACCCCTACAAGATGCCGTAGCAACCTTGATTCTCACAATCTCTTTAAATTTCATAGGAGATTCTTCGCATTTGAAAGACAAAAATGCCGAATTACTTTCAAACCTCAAATGCAAACAACTCAGCGATTTCCAATGGTACAAAAACACCTTCCTAACCAGAGTTATGCTCAGGGAAGATTCAAACCAGCCATTTTAGAAAGAGAAATTTCTTGCCGGATTACCTACCCTTTTAGGAGAAAAGGTTAGGAGCAAAATCAAAGAGAATTGCGGTAAACAGATTATACCCTACAGTGAGTTTACATACGGACAATTAGTCAGTATAACTCAACAGGAAGGTTTGAAGATCTGTCAAGACCTGAAAATACAGAAACACCTCAAGCTGGAGCTAAAGAGAACTAAGTGCGAACTTGGAACCTTTTGCAAAGCAGTTTGATATGAATTTCTCAAAACCCTCTTCCAGCTTGCACAGAAAGCGTAGCGAGGACTCATAAATCCCTTAAGAGTACTTCTAGAGGTTACAAAAGAGAGATTTCAGCAAATCCAACGAAGAGTATTACAAAAACCCATACAAAAATACTCATCGTCTCGAAAGACCAAATACCAAAAAGTGATTCCAGATACAAAGACGTTACATGTTACAAATGTCACAAAAAGGACATACAATGAGGTAATCGCAAAATGAATACAAAATTACAAGAATTGAAACTCGATGAGGACGTCACCAGAAAATTTCCAATCTTCTCGTTGATTCCTCCGATTCAAATGCCGAGTCGTAACCTGACTACTTTTCTCTTTCTTCAAGACAACAAAGCCCTCCAAATAGATGAATTGCTTACAACCAGTTCTTACGAATATTAGATTAAGGGTAAGGGAAAACTTGTTTGTGTTTTAACAAAGGATCAAGAATTCATGTTAGAAATGGTTCAACACATAGATAATAACACCAAAAGACTATTTGAATAAACTCCTCAAGTCTTTTCTTGTGAGAAAAAGATTTCAAAAATTCTATTTTGCCAAACACCTCCAAAAATACCTATGATTTAACAAAAATCCTGAAAAAGGGTAAAGGGATGAAAGACTCCAAAGAAACCCGATTCTAGAACTCCAGAGAGGCGTAAAACAAATCAAAGGAGAGAACAAGGCTCTACGAGAAAAACAGGATCAAGACTCTATATTACGTAAAACACTCCCGTCAAAAACCCAGAATAATTACGAATTGATTACGAGTCATACAATTCCGACTCTGAAGATCCAGGAGAACCTCCTGACAACCCTTTCGTTGAAGAGGTCCCACAAGAATTCCTTACTGTCTTACGACAAATCACGTCCAAAAAATACCTTATTCAAATAACCCTTAAATTCCCAGGTGTATATATATATATATATATATATACCGCATTTGCATCATGCATGACATTTAGGCATATGTATTAGGTCCCTCAGAGGCATTTACTGCTGGTCGACTATTTCTATTTCAATTTATTGTTATATTCCTGTTATGCTATTGTTCATGCCTGACATACTCAGTACATCAGTCATACTGACGTCCCTTTTGTCGGGGGACGCTGCGTTTCATGTTCGCGGGTTCAGTTAAATAGGGTGACGGTTCACGCTAGTAGGTTGCTGGTTCAACTGATGTTGGAGCACTCTATTTGTTTCAGAGTTGCAGTCTGGTCGTGATATAGTATTTTTGCATACGCATATGGGTATGGCGGGGTCCTGTCCCGTCCTTATGATGTTATGTATTCTTTAAAAGATTGTAGACAGTTGTGTTATGTATAGTAGTTGTGTATGGCTCTGTCGGCTGTGATGTATGTGTCAGTCGAATATGTGGTAACGGCCCTTATGGCCATGATTGATTTCGGTTAGCTGGTAAGTTGGTGAAGAGTGGTGCTCAACAGGTAAGGTCCGGATGCCCGTCATGGCCCTCCGATTTGGGTCGTGAGAATTAGGGGTGAGCGGGTTCGGGTACCCTAACATTTTTGAACTACCCGGACCCTACCCAGTAAAAGATCGGTTCCTAAATTTACTACCCGGAACCTACCCGTAGAAATCATTACCCGGAACCTACCCGTAGCAATCATTACCCGGAAAATACCCGGACCCTGTCCGGGTAGGTTCCCGGGTACCCTATAAATAAAAAAACACAGATTAAGCAATAGTTTTTTAGCCTATGAGAATCAAAAAAAGTTCTAAAATAATGTCATCCAATAGTTTTTTAGCCTGCAATCGGAGTTTTTAGTACACTTATAAGAAGTTTTAGAAAACTTACTCATTGTAGAAAAGCTAATTTTGTAACCAAAACCTAAAATTGCAAGCCAAATTTGACGCTCAATTAATTGAACGTGTTGATTTCAAAATAAATTTGGAATTATCTTAATTAAACTTATTTTCGTGTTCATAAGCTCTTCGATACAAAAGAAAAGTCTTATTATACTAATAAATCCCTAAATTTCATCTTTACAGCTACAAAAATATACACAAATTTTAAAAATAGATTTACATTTCAAATAAAAAAGTAATACAAATTGAAGATGAGTATAGCCTGAAATAGAACATAAGCATAGGATATTAAAAAGAAATTGAAGAGTTAGATATGAACCCATATGCATTTTAGGAATGATGTGAACACAACCAAGGGAGAGAAAGAGGCAAAGGTGAAGCTTCAACGACGACAACGATGAAAGTACCTGAGAGAAAGCTTCAACAACGACGACGATGAAGCTCGGTGGTGTAGCTAAAACGCCATTGTTATTGAGAGAGTTTTGAGTGTTTTCTCTTATGGCACAAAGAGCATTCTAGAATAAAGGGATGAAAAAGCTGAAATATTTGCGTCTTGGGGTGGGAAAATCAATGTACAGGCGTGCAACAAACAAATTTGGAGAAAGTTAAAAGTGGTCCAAATGTTTCTCAAAAAAGTAAAAATATTTAATATTTTATAGGTTCCGGGTATCGATTCCTGGTCCGGGTACCCTGTCTCTATTTGCCGGAACCGGAATCGGACCCGACATTGATCGGCTCCTAATTTTACTATCCGGACCCTACCCATTATATTAATATATCTATCAAAAATCTATCTATTAGTGTCAATTTCGATAGGATATCTGGATACCATGTACCCGTGCTAGTGAGAATAGCCGCCTATATTCAACATCAGGATGTCCTTGACCTCATGTTTAGTGCCCTTTAATGAGAATGCTTTTAGGTTTCTAGAGAAAGCAAAAGGAAAAGAACAACTGGAAAGTGTGAATAGATCATACATTCGTGTCATTATTGTATTGCTCAAGTGCCCTTCGAGCATAACCGTTCAACTCTTCAACATTCTCTGGGATTCTCTAAGTAGGGCTAGATGGTCAGCATCCAGCCTGAATCGGGACAATCATATTTAATACCGAATCCCTAGAAAAGTACAACTCAACCAATCAGACACAAACATCACCTATATATTTGCCTGCACTAGAGCCATAGTTAAACTAGCTAGATTTAAGAAACACGTCTCAGAGCTAAGTAATACAACAAGAAAATTAAGAAGCTAAAGACATATGTATATACACATTAATGTACCTCGCTCTCATGGATTTGTCGGAAGTACCTCTCCTAAAGAACTTCGCCTACTTTGTCGTCAGGGTAGCAAGAGCAACAGTCTTCCTCTTTTGAATCATACTTGCTACAAGTGACCATGCGCGGAGTAGTTATAAAATCCTCCTGACCTTTGCAGTGGCAGCTATCTCCATCTCTATCTCCCTCGTTGAGCTTTTGTACCGGAGTCATAACTTCTCTCAAGTCCTGTAATCCTCAAAATTGGGATGCCAATTGGTAAGACACTACACCACGTATAGGTAAATTCTGCTTATAGGGTGAAAGGGCCAAATTTACCCTTTTATTTTATATCATGAATAATTTCACGGACCTCCCTCTACCTTTAGCTTTATAACACTAACTTCTCTTGTGATTTATAATATTATGCTTAGATTCCTTCTTTTATATTTGGTATAGCAAAACTTTTAATTGACTATAGACAAGTTTGCCTCTAAGATGATTTATTTATTTATTTAGTATGACAAAACATTTTTTGCTTTCCTTAATTACCGCTTGCTACAACCACCACTCTATTTCTTTAAATGATATCCATGAATGATAAGTGATAAAACATAATTGCAGATATATTTAGAGTTCTTTCATGCTATCGGAAAATGAATATCATGTATGGGATAAAACTCAGACTTGACAGATGGATGCACTAGAAGGTGACACGTGGAGGATTGAATAGATCAGACACGACTCAGCAAAGGCAACATCGGTCTCAATGCTGTGACCCATCGGGATAAGGATGTTCTCGCCTCTCGAAGGTCCGGACCCATGAAGCAAGCCTGCCTTGCTGGACTTTTTTTTTGTTAGCTTCATGGGTTATCTTCTGCTCCCTATTCCTGGTGTCATTAGGTGGTCCATCCATTTGTTGTTTGTTCCTTTGGTTTGGATCAGTGGATTCATATTTGACTTTTTGAGTGAATACTTCCAGCTTCGCTTCTAAATTTCTGACCTCCACTCTGACTTCATTGAGCAGAGTTCTTTCTAGATCGATTTCCACACGGACTTTGGCAGTTGTGGCTCGTCTTCGTAGCTTTGTCCACAATGAGTGGTTTCCCAATTGGATTTACAATGCGACATCCAGGGTGAGCACATGAGCGGATCTGTAGCTCGGATGACTCACTTATTATCTACTTGTCTTATTTGTATTCTGAGATAGTATTCCACTTCACTGACCTGTATTTTTATTCAGACTCATATTATGTAGTAGAGGCTCTTGTACTACCATAGACCAGATTCTTGGGATTGATGTATTTAGACCTCCGTTGAGAATTATGAGACCACGGGTGAGTTTGTAGCATGTTTTTACGTGTGTGCATGTCTGGTTTGTGTGTACGAGGTCTCGGATGATTGTCGGATCTTGGAATAAAGTTAGTGGGAAACAGGAAACTGCTGGTGCCTTATATCTTCGTTGGGGCGAGCGTATGGTCCCTGGCGCGGGTGCTGGGTTTGTTGCTTGAACCGCCGTAGAGGATGTTGGTTTTAGTGGTAATCACCGTAGCGGGCTAGGGAGCGCGGGCTAGAGACCCATTGCGGCACAGACTAGTGACCACTTTGCAACGGTAGTCGAAATTCGTAAACCTTTTAAGTGATTAACTAAACCCTTCATTTCCCATTCCCAAATTTATTCCTCCATAGCATCTCAGGGGCAATTTAAATTGTTCTAGGTATATTTCTTCTTGGGGTAAGTCCTTAACCTTGTTTCCTTTATTTTACATTTCCTTAAGCTTGATTCTATGGTAGAAAAACCTAGAAAACTAGTTAAAGAGGTTGAGTTCTACTTATATGGTGTTAATTAATTATTAAGATTTAAATGTGATATTAATTGAGGGTTTGACTAAATTAAGCAAGGATTTTATTAATTAATAACTAATAAGCTTGAATATTCCAATTTTGCTGAAAAAATGAGCATGAAAATTTTAGGGTTTATGCCTAATTTGGGGATTTTGCATTGAATGATGAAATTGATCAATAATTGAGCTAATTTAGCTATCAGGGAGTAGATTTGGACTTATAGAACATTGGGTTTCCAATTTCATTCTCAAATTACCATTTTACCCTTGAGGGCATGTTTCCCCCCTTTTCTCATAGTTGGTTTTGGATTCAAAGAACAGCCTAGTGATATGGGTATTATTCGTTTTTATTTCTAACTTAGATTTCAATAATGACTAAACTTCAAGTATTACTGAGATCCTCATAAATGTAAGGCTCAAGTGTGATCGTTTGTGGCTCCTTTCGGCACCCAAAGAGGTTCTGACTTACCTTTTTGGTTAGACTGTTAGCGAAGCATATGTAAAGTTAGTAATTGTTGGAGAAAGCATGTGCAACTTCGAGTATGGAGTTGGGATAGAATACTTAGGTTAGTACTGTTGTTGATTGTGATTGTTGCCTTATTTGATTTAGTGGCTTATCGCCACATGCATGATACTAGATATGACGTATGTAGAGGAAGGATTGACTCACTCTTGACATGATGATTATGTGTCCATGTGTGGCACGGTTGACTTAATATATTCTCACTGTTACTTGACATCATTCATACATATATGATCATGCATTTAGATCGGGTTACGCGCCGCAATATATATATATATATATATATATATACATATATATATATGGGTTGTGCGCCACAATAAGTACATGGACTTCGCGGGTCCCCCATGGGTTATGACTACCGAGACGTAGAGGTATTCCGCTCGGAGTGAGTGTGTATCATTACATTGCATATGTATTCATATTCTCATATTCATACTCATTTATATTATGACTTGGTATTTGAACATGTGATACTACTCTTGGACTGTGTACTGGTTATATCTGATTGTGACCTTTTAGGAAGGACCCTCAATTGTATCTCTTGAAGTGGGTCCCTTGGTCAGCGTGCCCCTTAGCTCCTTGCGCTAAAGCTATGCGACCCAAGTTTGAGTCCGTATATTTACTTTACATCAGTTCTATAGGCGTTTAGCAAATTTTTCAGATGATGCGGTGTTGCATGATATTGTGATTAGAGACGGACCTAGGATTTGAAGTCCATGCTTCGACTAACGTGCATCTTCCTTTGATGGTGCTTCCCTCGTCTTAAAATCCCGGGTCCGCCTCTGGTATAATACATATGCCGAAGATAAACACTAATTATGCCGAGCGAAATTCTAATTATGCCACGCCAAAAATAATAAATGGCAAAAATTAAAGAACTCAATTTTGAAGGAAAAAAATTAAAGACTACCCCAAAATTAGGGCATTTGTGCGAATGACCCCACTATGTGGGATTACACTAGATATGTTGTTGTTATTGACATACAGTGATGGTGTAATTCTTTTTACATGATACTTAGCTTGCTAATCAATCCAACAGAACTAAATTGAGTTACAAACGAAAGATTAAAGATAATAACATCCACAATTTAGTCATTAAAGAGTCCCATTTTGGAGGGATTATTCTCTCATAATTTTAATAATTTTTTATATTAATTTTTTAATATGTAGGTTACTTGACCAAATCATATTGGAAAAAAAATTCACAAAAAGAAAATAATAGCTTTTCTATGAGACTTTGAATCATTGTGATGAGGAATTGCTATGCACACCAACCGTCTTGTTGCTAGAGAAGTTTCCGCGAACACCAACTCATGTTCAGATTAAGGGAACTAACAAATAGTACCTAAGCTAAAAAAATGTTTTTAAATTTTCACTCCGTCTCAAAAAAATTGTCTTAGTTTGACTGATAAGAAATTTATTAAATAAAGGAAGACTTTTGAATTGTGTGATCCAAAACAAATCTAGATATTTGTATGGTTATAAATGATCTCATAAAGTTAAATTATTTCTAAAAATAAAAAATATCAATCTTTTTTAGACAAATTAATAAAGAATCTTTTTGGGAGCAGAAGAGGTGTGAGAGGTTCGCTATGGAGGGGTTCATGAGGGGTAGAGGTAGGCCGAAGAAGTATTGGGAAGAGGTGATTAGACGGGATATGTCGCAGGTGCAACTTACTGAGGACATGACCTTAGATAGGGGGTTGTGGAAGACATGAATTAGGGTAGAAGGGTAGTAGGTAGTCGAGCATAGTCTTACTTACGCTTACAAAATGATAGTTGCAGTGCTATTATCGTAGGTCCGATTAGCCTATCACACTCACAGGAGCAGTATTGCTTTCTAGTCCCCTGTAGTTTGATTTCTGTTGCTATGTGTTCTTTAGTGTACTTTGTTTATCTTATCTATCTGCGTTAGCTATTGCTTCATTTTGTCAAAATGCGCTACCATGGTGTATTCGATTTTATCATTAGCATGTTCATACTTCTTTAATTTCATGTATGGGTCTGACTTTTTCTATTGCTTTGCTTTGCGTGTGATTATGCGTTGTCTTGAGCTGAGGGTCTCCCGGAAACAGTCACTCTACCTACCAAGGTAGATGTAAGGTCTGCGTACACTTTACCCTCCCCAGACCCCACGTTGTGGAATTTCACTGGGTATGTTGTTGTTGTTTGGGAGCAGAGGAAATACTTATTTTTAAGCTAAAACAACAAAAATAAAAGCTATAAATAAGCCAAGTTGTAAGCCCAATCAGAACATGCTCTTTAACATTCCGCTTTGCTAGGATTTTTTATGGAAGAGCGCAGCAGTATGAGTATGATGGTTCCTTTGTCCGATTTGCCGAAAGAACATGTGGAAAGAATCCGTAAATTCCTCAACAGCCATATTGACGTCCTCCGCTTTCGTGTAGTCTACTCTCCGTGGCGTTTATCACTTCCTCATAGTTTCAAAATCTATAAATCTTTGCCTCTCATCAAACTACCTATCCCCGACATACTCCACGGTTATCATGAAGACTCTGAGTTTTATCTAATTGAAAGCACCATTTATCTTTTCCAACCTTTTCCTTCTCCTCACACAGGCTGGTTGGTGAAGGTTGTAAAAACACTAGTCGGAAAATCGCGGATTTTGAATCCTCTAACCAACAGACTAATCAAGGTTTTGCCTGATAATATGCCTAAGAAATTGAATTTACTAGACTTTTGCGTTTCTCAAGTTTGTAAATCCTATTACATGCAAAGGGTCATAAAGTCTAAGGTCCCTGAATATGACATATGTCATTTTTTCAGTAAAATCTTACTTATTTGGAGTGATCAAACCAATCATTTTTCTCTAATGGGAATTGGTATTTGGGATCACTTATTTTGTTTAAAGTCGGGGGATGAGAAGTGGACTAGGTTAGAAGACTTCAGTAGTAGAAACATTATTGATATCATTGTGTATAAGGGGAACTTTTATACGGTCAATCAATATGGAGAGACCGTAAAGTATGATCCCTCATTGTTCAACGAGACCAACGTATGTGTGCTAGGGAAAGGGCATCCTAAATCAATAAAAAGTATATACTGAAACTGATCATACTGATAGCGGAACGAAACTATAGAAGTATAGCTATAGATACTTCCCGTTATGGATGATGAATCACCTGTTAACTAAAATAATAAACTGTGGCCTTAGGCTAAATATATGTGCACAAATCTGTGACCTCGGGCCGAAGTATACGTATACATAAATTGTGGCCTTGGGCTCAAATACATATGTGGCCTTCGGCCCAAAATATAGGTATTCAACATTAAACAATTTGTAATAAGGAATTGAGAATCATATTGTAATACAAGATACTGATATACTAAGTCATACTGAAGTACATGATACTGGAATACTGAATAGAACTAGACTGAAACATGTGTTCATAAACTGATTATGAAGTTTAAAGCATTAACTGATCTTAGTAACCTAAATTTTCATAATTGAGACTATGGGATATCGAACACGAGTCTATAATGATTACGTAATGAGTTCACAATATTCAAAGTGATAATTATGAATAACTACAAAGTTATATTCTCAAAAGATAGAAGTTCTAGACTATTCATAAACTAGGGCACAATCTCTATATCTGAAAAAATTCATAGTAATCTTGATGAACGAGGAGTGCGGATGATTAATAAGGTTCCCATAGGTAGAGAGTTAGCCTCACATACCTATAATCGCTCCTAGCAATGAACTATTTTGTTTTCTGATGAAGAACGCTCCAAACCCTAGCTTGAATCACTTGCGAAGTATTTCATTGTCAATCTTATGGTTTAGTTAGAGGATAATGTTACTAATAATAATTTAATGCTATAATTACTAAGGAATCGTTAGGAACAAACTTTCCTTGTTGTGAGAGGTTGAGAAGAGAGAAAAATGCTCTGGAGAGGGTTTTCTATGAGGTTGGACGAGTTGCTGAATGATTTTTCGGACTAAGTATTATATTTAAAAGATTGGCATTTTGGACGCCTTGTCTCTCTAGGTGAGTTCCATAGAGAGGTCTTGTCTCACTTTTGGCTTCGCCTGGCGAGCTCCCCTGTCCATTTTACACTTAGACGAATTTTTGACAAAGAATGCATTTTAGATGTCCCACCTCACTGGGTGAGGTCTATAGTGAGGTGTTGTCTCGCTCTGGGCTTCGTTGGGCGAGCTCCCATGTCCATTTTACACTTAGACGTATTTTCACATTTTTTGACAGTACTGACAGTGTCTCGGTAAAAAGGCCATAACCACTAGCACAGAGCTCCGTTAGAGCTCCATCATATATGGATGAAAAGGTATTTCAAAGGGATACAACTTTTATGAAGGACATTTTCCCAAATTCTTATAGAATATTTTGAATACTCGCTTGAAGTGAGGCCTTGTGCAAACTCACTTGAAAATATGACACGTAGATTAGCTTTCGACTATACTTTGCCCAAAAACTCTTTTTATCACTTGATTAGTTTTCAAAACACTTCATATACTCCTCATATTAGTTCCATTATATTCCCATCATACATGTCAAACCTTATCCCGAAGGTACGAGGTGTTGTAATATCTCCTCCTTGGGATCATTCGTCATCGAATGATTGTTCATGGTTAGGAGTATGCTAACTCTGGAATCATGGTTAGGAGTATGCTAACTCTAGAATCTTACAAAATTTTTGGCAGGGTTTCTTTTGTAAATAGGACTGTCCCAAAAAATTTCAAATACCTGCCAGCTAACCAAATCACAACACAAGCCTCACAGGGCATCTTAATACTCATGACATGACATAACATGGTAACAAAAACATGGACCTGACTAACATGAATACTGAGTTGTCATGAATATGTGAATACTATCTGTCATGAATACCGATCTGACATGAACACATGGATATTTATCTGAATGAATATTGAACTGAAGGAATACTAAACTAGATAAATAACGAACTGACGCCAATATTTAAGTACTAAGCTGGCATGAATATTTGAGTACTGAATTGATGTGAATATCTGAGTACTGAACTGACATAAATATCTAAGTACTAAAATGACATAAATATCTGAGTACTGAACTGACATGAACATTTGAATATTGGAAATGCAAATGGTAATTTCAACTCGTATATCGTTGGACCGACTCGTAGGATCCTGTATGGTCTAATTATTTCTGGGATTAAGCTTCATTTTCTTCTCAAATAACTATGCCTTCAATAGGCAAACTTTCAAGAAACTCCCAATTATTAACATAAAAATCTGAATCTTTATGTTGCACATCCGAATAGGAACTCTGGCAATTCATAGCCGCTTTCAAATGCTCCTAAATCAATCTAACTTTTTCCATAGCCTGATGGACCAATTCTGGCCCTATCAATTCTATTTTTCCAACTTCATAACAAGCAATAGGTGATATACATGTTCGCCCATACAAGGCTTCAAACAGTGCCATCTTGATACTAGCATGATATCTATAATTAGTAACAAACTCAATGAGAGGCAAATGTCATCCTAATTGCCCTTACAGTCTAGGACACATACTCTCAATATATCTTCAAGTGTCTGAATAGTTTGCTCTGTCTGGGCATCTGTCTGAGGATGAAAAAATGTACTGAGATTCACTCTTGTTCTTAATCCCTTCTGTAAATATTTCCAAGACTTTGCTATGAACTGAGCACCATGATCTGATATGATGGACACTAGGGTCCCGTGCAACCTGGCGATTTCCTGAATACACAACTTGGTGTAATATACTACTAAGTTAATGGTCCTTACTGGCAAAAGTGTGCTAACTTATTAAGTCGCCCTATGATCATAAATGAGCGAGATAACTCTGTTATAAAGTCCATATTTAGCATCTTCACTCAAGAATATTTGTATTCTGTGCTAAACCATCGGGATTCTGATGCTCGAATTTTACTTATTGACACTTTGTACACTTAGTCACATAATCTGCTACATTACTTTTCATGTCACTCCACAATAAATCTCCTCAAGGTCATCGTACATTTTTGTGGATCTTGGGTAGGTAAAATATTTAAATCTGCGTGCCTCTGCCATAATCTCTCTTTGTGTCTATCTACTTTTGGGAGATATATTTTCCTTGGTACCTTAGAGTACCGTGATCTCCCTCTTGTTCGAAATCCATGAGTCTATGCTGGTTAATTCTTTCTTTTAGCTGCAATTTATAGGAATCATGAAACCATTTACCTCTTTTTCTCAGCTACTACGGAGGATTTGAATCTGTTCTGTACAACAACTCTTACCATCTCCGGGATCCAAAAATTGAACTCCAATATTTGCTAAATGATGAACTTCTCTATACATGATTCTCTTATCTGTCTCAGCATGAGCTAAACTCCCCATACTTGGTTTCTTTCAGAGACAATTTCTGAAATACTCATAGTAATGCTGCACGATAAGTCTTTGACAAGCAGCCTGAAGATTAGAGTCTCGTACAATGCCAAAACCATTATGACACATAACTAGGCATGATCTTTTATCTTTTTTTTGTGATCGCTTAATCCATAATAACTGATCTTGACATAAGTCGATTGATGATCATCTTACTCATTTTACGTTTTTTTCCTCCTTACAACGACTATATCATTTTGCTCACCTTACTGAACTGGGTTTCTTCATATCTCATGCTAACTCTTCGGGTTTCAAATTTCCAACTGGACTTATTGATGATTTACACGTCTCCCTCTTAGACCAAAGGCTAAAGTCTTATACTTGTGAATTCTTCTGTTTTGTTGGGATCTAAGTATCCTTCTCTTATCATCTAGAATTTTTTTATACTCTACAACATTGATGACTCATTATTTTCCACTTACTTTTGAGCAAATCTTTCTTATCGGGTAAAACCGAATTACTTTATTAAATGGGGAGCTAATGTATTGATAAATGGCAATACTCTGTCTTAACTACTTAACTTTTCTCACACTGTCAATCTTAGGAAAACCCTTTTCTGATAACTCTTAAAGGTTATTCTTTTGTAGCTTGCGCTCTTACTGCTTAGATGATTTCTTCTTTCACTATTCTAACACAATTTAGATTGTATTCAAACTGTTACCCACTTCACTAGTGTTATCCTGACTAAAGAAATTAATCATATCTCTACTAGCTCTGCTAAAATTGCTAAGTCACGGTATTTGCTCAAGACTTACTTACTATTCTTCAACTAACCACATGCTAGCCTCATGTTCTCCTATTCTGAATAACCTAAGTTATTTCTAACTTTCCCTCATCATCTGACCCTATTATGAGGTTGTAGATTAACTTTTCTGAACTATAATCACGAGTCACACTTAGGGAAATTACATTTCTCTTAAATAAACGATTAAAATACCTAACTTGAAACTTTCTATACACATCCAAATTTACACCAGACTATGCACATGTGGGGTAAACACTTAATCACATAACCTAAGAGGGAATTGTCACATCTTCTTATCTCATAATAATCTCTGCTTCTAATAGTAACTTACTAACGTCATAATCTCTGGCTTTTATCTGACTAAACTTAAACAACTTAAACTATGCCCAGAAATTTAACATCGTTAGATCATGGTTCTCATGTCGTACAATATCTTCTCTTATTAATGTGCATGGTTTGAGTGAAAATAGATATTTCTTCTGAAAATCATACCACTTTAGAATCACAGGTAATTTGTCCCTAGGCCCCATTTGTTTGCTCAAAACTATAGTAATGTATTTCTATGCCCGCTGCAACTAAACTCTTAACATTTTACCCCATGGAGTCTGACATTAGAGCTATCATCAGCATACCTTTGGTGATATCTAGGGATTTCTGTTAGTCCTGATGACCTACTGAAGCATACAAGCGCATCTGACAACAACTTGTATTACTAGCCTTAGCTTTATTACGCCTGCTTTGGGTTTGAGAATTACGAGGGGCTGCTGAATTTATGGACTAAGCCATATTACCTATGGTACCCTATTCCGTTAAATAGTGACCCTGTTTGCCACACCCAAAACACATATCCATTCCTAAATGATACACCTCTTGGTGCCTCTTATCACACTTGTTGCACATAGGATTCTGAAAATCTTTATGGCCCATACTGGCCAGTGACTGAGAGCCTGGTGCTTAGAAACTCTATTTCTGGATGAACTGACCTTTCTGATCATATTTAGACCTCAGGACTGGTGCACTGGATGCAGATGGAGTGGGTCCTAGTGACCTCATGTAGAAAACTATATTCCTCCACCTCCCAAAGATCGATCCTCCATGATTTATGTTTCCTACAGACTTAGCTCCTGTGCTAATTTATTTTTCATTCTCTTCCTGCATTCTCTCATTCTCATTTATCAAGTACATCATTATTATTCAACTTCCAAATTCATTATACGACACCCTTTCTCGAGCGATGAGAACTTTATTCCACTTTCAATATCACCTCAAGTCTCATTTGTTACTGTTAAGTACTTCACAATTGTACCCCTATGAGTAATCATCCTCAGTTGGACCTTGAATTCCCTGCTCGTCTCTTACGTATTCAAAATGTACGTAATTCGGTAGGAAGAGAAGGTTACTTATTTCTCTAATCTTCATGGCACGATTTAGAGTAGAAAGAAATGAGACAATCCTGAATGTCTTAGTAGTCAACCATTTATATGTATGGCTGGCACACATATATAAAGGGAACTCCACTAGACATGACTTCATAGACTTCCTAGGATACTTGAACCTAGTGCTCTGATACCAAGCTTTGTCACACCCCAAACCATGCTCTAGATGTAACACGACACTTAGTTCCTGGCTGCATGTGACTGAGCGAACCAACTAGCTAGCTAAATCAACATGTGATATCAAAACATACTGAAAGAAGAATTAAACTAACATATGCTGATGTACTAAAAGTATGACTGAATAATCAGTAAGTGCGGAAAATACTGAATAAGTTTGGACATAGTAAAAGTGCCAATACGACAAATATGAAAATCTGATGAACTCTATCTAATCACTACTCTAGTCTATGAAGCCTCTGAAGAGTACTGAAATGTTAGCTATTTGTCGGGACAAGGCCCCCGACATACTGACTGTATGTAATATACTATAAAGACTACAAAATAAATGATAAGGCCCTAAAATGCAGGGGCTCACCAACTCAGTTGATACTAGATATCCTAGCATGCAAATGCACAAATATATGGCCTCAGGCCCAAGTATACGTATACATAAACTGTGGCCTTGGATTCAAATACATTTGTGGCCTTGGGCCCAAAATACAAGTGTTCAACATTAAATGATTTATAATAAGGAACTCAGAATCATATTGTAAGACAAGATACTGAAATACTAAATTATACTGAAGTACATGATACTAGAATACTAAATAGAACTAGACTAAGACATGTATTCATAAATACATTATGAAGTTTGAAGCATTAACTGTTCATAATAACCTCAATTTTCATAATTGAGACTCATGGGATATCGAAAATGAGTCTATACTAATTACATAATGAGTTCCCAATATTGAAAGTGATAATTATGAACAACTATGAAGTTATATTCTCAAAAGATAAAAGTTCTAGACTTTTCATGAACTAGGGCACAACCTCTATAACTGAAGAAATTCATAGTAATCTTGATGAATGAGACATGGGGATGATTAATAAGGCTCCTATATGTAGAGAGTTAGCCTCGCATACTTGTAATCGTGTCATGACCCAAATCAGAGGGTCATGACGGGCACCCGGGCCTTACTTGTTGAGTACAACTAATCATGTATTTACGACCTAACCTTAATTAAGCATGAGCCACGAGGGCCGTTACGAGGTAACCTGCCGACACACAGAAATAATAAATTGGAAAGATGCTACGTAAAATCCTGCAAAAAGAAGAACCCAACCTATGCATATATACATACTAAGGCCGACAAGGTCATACACGACTACTAAACAAAGGAAAATTGTCTACAAGCCTCTAAAGAGTATGTGACATCTTAAGGCCAGGACAGGGCCCCGCCATACCCTTATGCACATGCAAAAATACTGTACCGAGATTAGACTGCAACTCCGAGACAAGTGGAGTGCTCTATTATCAACTGAACTGGCAACCTACTGGTGCAAATCGTCGCCCCGTTTGGACCTGCCGACATGAAACGCAGCGTCCCCCGACAAAAGGGACGTCAGTACGAAGATGCCATTCGTTTGATGAGAAATAAAAAGGAATATCAAAAATTCGAGTAGACCTGAAAGTAACATGAGACAAGAAACAACCAACCAGTAGAGAATGCCTCCGAGGGCCATAATATTTCTTAGTGTCATACCTGAGCAGAATCCCTTTGAGGGACATAATGTGTCTAAGTGTCATACCTGAACAGAATGCCTCTTAGGGCCATAATATGCCTAAGTGTCATACACAATGCGGTCATAGATATACATATGCATATATAATGCCATCAAGCCTCTGTGGGCATAATCATCATCATACACCATCTGATCAAGTGGTGGTGGTGCGTATATAATGTCATATCCCTTTTCCCATCCCCATACATATAGTATTGTATATAACGCCTTTGAGGTCAAGGTATATACATGAATATAATGCATGATTGATACTAAGACACTATGAGTTTATCGGAGTGACGTAATGTCGTTTCACCTCCGATTAACATTATGAATATTAACATATTTTCCATATACCCAAATAGGGATTTAGGAACATATTTGAAAATAAGAATGAATAATATGAACATCCTTAACTTATAAGAGTAGAATCATTTATGGGACAGTATTACGTTTGCGTTTCATACTTAGAACATGCCAAAAAAGGAAGGATTTTCCTTAACATACCTACAGGTTAAACTTATATTGTTGCTCACGTTTGCTGCCTCAAGATAACTTGCTTCCAAAATTGAATTATTGGGATGTCTTTTCTTTCTTGGTGTTCAAAAAACACCCAAAATAGAAAGTACTAATCATCAAAGATCATTTATGGTTGCTGCAAAAGTTTATGAATAACTTCCTAAGCTAAATGTTGCTATTCACATTTTTGCTAAGAAAAACTAGTGAACAAAAATGAATCATCAAATGTTCTAATTAACTAGTGAATCGTGGGGTCCACCCATATCTTAAGCCACTACTTGACATATTAGTTATCATGTGTCACCACTAGACACATCCTAATTGAATAGTCACCAGATCACTATGTCCATGGGCCACATGTACTAATACACAACCACTTATCACATAATCATTTATTTTTCCCATGTCTTTCACTACAATTGTTTTTATCCAGTTATACACATAATTAATTTCTTGATCTCAATTCACTTAAATTCTAATGACTTATAAAACCTTCATATACTCAATGTCATAATCATGTGATATAGAACTAGTCCATAACCTCTTTTGGGACATATAACTATTATTACTAATCCACATCGTCACACTTGTTAAATCCTAAATTGTTTTGGGACCACATCTATTTCTATACTAAGCTCTTGATGTGAATACCTAATTATAAGAAAATTTCCCCAGGACTCAAGTCTACTTGCATACATCTAGCTATTTAAACCGCCTGAAAGTACGGGATGTTATAAATCACTCCTAGCAATGAACTATGTTGTTATCTAATGAAGAACGCTCCAAACCCTAACTTGAATCACTTGCTAAGGATTTCATTATTAATCATATGTTTTAGTTAGAGGATCATGTTACTAATAATGATTTAATGTTATAATTATTAAGGAATCGTTAGGAACGAACATACCTTGTTATGAGAGGTTGAGAGGAGAGAAAAACGCTCTGGCGACGGTTTTTACGAGGTTGAACAAGTTGGTGAATGATTTTTGGACTAAGTGGTATATTGAAAGGATTGGCATTTTGGACCCCCAGTCTCGCTGGGTGAGGTCTTGTCTCGCTCTAGGCTTCGCCGATCGAGCTCTCATGTCCATTTTACACTTAGATGAATTTTTGACAAAAAATGCATTTTAGATGTTCCACCTTGCTGGTCAAGGTCTATCGAGAGGTGTTCCAAAATTCCTTATAGAATATTCTGAATACTCGCTTTAAGTGAGGTCTTACGAAAACTCACTTGAAAACATGGCCAATATAGTTGTTTCCGACTATACTTTGCCCAAAGACTCTTCTTATCACTTGATTAGTTTTCAAAATACTTCATATACTCCTCATATTAGTTCCATTACGTTCCTATCGTACGAGTCAAACCTTATCCCGAAGGTACGAGGTGTTACATGAACAACTGGAGCATTAGTATCTCCAGATCCAACAATATTTGTGCTTTCAACAACTAAACTCTAACTAGTAACCTCAGATTCTTTGTCTTTTTCTTCAACATCTTCAGTGTCGCCGGAGAAGGTGAATGTTGACATAGTGTCAACGCTGTCTTTTGGAGAGGCGACTTCTTTAGTAACTGAGGCTTCAGGTTCTGAGACAAACTTTTAAGGAGTTGGACTTTTACGTCTATATGGAGTACAAGGTGTAGAAGATAGACATGAAGAAGTAGGTATGGGAGGATTCGAGGAGGGTGTAGGTTCAGATGGTGAAGGAGTAAGATTTAGGTCAGGAGGTGTTGTAGTAACTGGGGAGAAGAAGGAAGTATTGAGGTAGGGTTGGATAGAAAGGTAGACTCAAATTGAGATGTATATTCGAGTTGAGACATGGTAAAGAAAAAGGAAACAATTAGTGAGATTTTGGACTGGTGATGGGGAACTGGAAGAGTGATGGATTCAGATGAGAGAAGTGAATTTGGTTGAGAAGAATTAAATGTTTTGGTAAAGTGAAAGGGAAGATGTGATGCGTAGAACAAAAGATTCATCTAGAAAGGTTTTAGCGGGAGAAGTTATAATGACATGTCACACTTAGCAAGTTAAAAACAGGCACATATGAGAATACTAACCTCAGATTGAGGAACCACGTTCTTCAAAATTTTTAAGAGAGATGAGGCAACATCTTTATATAATATAGCATTGCTTATCCTTATAATGTCATGAGATTACCATAGTAATAGTAGAGTTAGTCATTCTCATAAACACATTTCCAATCATATACCTGCCCTCTGATCATATCCTATCATGGAGAAGTTTAGAAGGGGGTGATTAGTTCATCTTGAGCAACCCTAGCTCAAGCCGATTCTTTTCAAAATGCTCTCTGCTCAATGCTTTTGTGAATATGGCAGCTACATGGTCCTCAATTTTATAAAACTTCATGCAAATCAACCCCTTTTCAACATTATCCCTCAGGAAGTGGTGCTGGACATCGATGTGCTTAGTCCTCTTGTGATGCACTGGATTTTTTTCCATGTTCAGTGCACTAGTATTATCTCACATTAAGGGCACACACTCGGTAACCACTCCAAAATCCTCAAGTTATTGCTTGATCCAGAGCAGGTGAGCACAATAAGAGGCATATGCTACATACTCAGCTTCAGCAGTGGAAAGAGCTACAGAGTTTTGTTTCTTTGTTCCCAAAGAGACCAGACAA
Source organism: Anisodus acutangulus (assembly GCA_029783415.1). Classification (NCBI taxonomy): domain Eukaryota; kingdom Viridiplantae; phylum Streptophyta; class Magnoliopsida; order Solanales; family Solanaceae; genus Anisodus; species Anisodus acutangulus. Next base: position 32,845,892 of record CM056491.1, on the reverse strand, counting down.
GAACCAAGAAAATGAGACATACCAGAGGTGCTCTTTCTAACCACTAAGTAGTCAGCATAGTCGGCATCAACATAGCTAACCAAAACAAAATTATTTCCTGTAAGATAGAAGAGGACTAGGTCTGGAGTTCCTTTAAGATAACTCAAAATTCTCTTAGCTGCCTTGAGATGTGATTCCTTTGGATAAGATTGAAATCTAGCACATAAGCCAACACTATACACAATGTCAGTTCTGCTTGTTGTAAGATAGAGCATAGATCCAATAATACCCCTGTAAATGGTTTCATTTACTTGAGCACCAGGTTTGGAATCCAGTCGAGTTGGAATAGAAATAAGAGTATCTATTACCTTAGCATTTTCCATTTCAAACCTCTTCAGCAGTTCCTTGATATATTTTTTATTGACTGATCATGGTCCCTTTTGAGGTTTGTTTCACTTGTAACCCATGAAATAAGTTCAGCTCTCCCATCATGCTCATTTCAAACTCACTTCCCATGAGCTTTGCAAATACCTCACATAAGGAATCATTTGTGTCATCAACATATACTTGGACAATCAGCAGATTCCTTTCTCTCTTCTTCAAAAAGAGAGTTGTCAATTTTCCCTCTTTTAAAATCATTTTCAAGGAGAAATTTTGACAACGTTTCATACCAAGCTTTGGGAGTTTGTTTCAACCCATACAAATCTTTGTCAATCTTGTAGATATATTCTGGGTGTTTATGATCTTCAAAACTGGGGGGTTGCTTGACAAAAACCTCTTTATTCAGGTAACCATTTAAAAGGCACTCTTTACATCCATCTGGAACAATTTGAATTCCATGTGTGATGCAAATACAATTAGTATTTTGATTGCCTCCATTCTAGCAACTAGAGTAAAAGTCTCATTGTAATCAATTCCTTATTCTTGATTGTATCCCTGAACACCAGACTTGCTTTGTTTTTGGTTGTGTTACCAAATTCACCAATCTTGTTGCGAAATACCCACCTGGTACCTATGATGGTTCTGTTTGAGGGCCTAAGTACCAGGTGCAATACTTTATTTCTTTCAAACTAAAGGAGTTCTTCTTCCATGATTGCAATCCAATCAGCATCTTTTAGGGCTTCGTTGATATTTTTAGGCTCTATTTGAGATAGGAATGTAGAGCAGGCAAACATGTTTCTTGCCTTAGACCTGGTTTGAATGCCAGACTCTGGAGGAGTAATCACATTTTTCAAAAGGTTCGATCCCTTGTGTTTCCAGTTTGACACTCTTACTTCAGCTTGATCAGTTCCTTGAGGAGTCACTGAACCGAGTTCCTCATGTTGCGCTCTTACGTTCTTCTCAGTAGTTGCCAAATTTTCATTACTTATCTAGCTTGATCAAGGAGTACCTAATACAACATCAGTACTTGACGTTCAACTTCATGTGAAATGATAGAAGCACCATGTTCTTGTGTGTCATCGTTTTCATTTACTTGACCATTAGATCTGTCTTGTCGTTGGAGATTTGAATAGCCTCATCATGAACCTTAGAGAACTATCCATCTTCAGCTTCCCTTTTTCACCAAGCACATTGGACTCATAAAAAATCACATGCACATTCTCTTCAACACTGTATTCTTTTATTAAACACTTTATATGCCTTGTTGTGAGATGAGTATCCAAGAAATATGCCCTCATCACTTCTAGCATCAAATTTTCCTAAAGCCTCCTTACCATTGTTAAGAATAAAGCATTTACATCTGAAGGCTCGTAGATAGGTCAGCTTGGGATTTCTTCCATTCAATAGTTCATAGGGGATCTTCTCAAGCAATGACCTGATCATGCATCGATTTACCACATGGCAGGGAGTGTTGACAGCTTCAACCTAGAAACTCTTAGATACACCACTGGCTATAAGCATGGTTCTAGCCATATCTTCAAGAGTTCTGTTTTTCCTTTCTATCACACTATTTTGTTGAAGCGTTCTTGGTGCAGAGAAGTTGTGGCTTATGCCATTATCAACACAAAATTTATTAAAGTTAGCATTTTCAAATTCAGTTCCATGATCAGACCAAATGCTCACAATTTTATTCCCCATCTTGACCTGAATTTGTTTCACAAATACCACAAACACAGGAAATATTTCATCTTTGGATTTTAGAAATAGAGTCCATGTGAACCTGGAATAGTCATCAACAATGTAAAAAATGTACTTTCCTCCTCTACTTTGGATCCTCATTGGTCCACACATATTCATATGAAGAATATCAAGTGGCTTTGAAGTGATTACATCTTTCTTTGGATAAAACGAGGACCTGACCTTCTTTCTTTTTACACATGCATCACACATCTTGTGGTCAGAGAACTTGGTTTTTGGTAATCCATGAATTAGGTCCTTCGTCACCAGCTTTTTGAGAAGAGAAAATCTAGCACGTCCAAGACATCTATGCCATAGGTCAGTATCATCCTCTCGGGCACTTAGACATGTTAGATCATTTTCATTCAAAGACACAATATCAGCAATATAAATGCTTTTGAATCTTTTTGCTACTAGGACAACTTTCCCAAATTTTATGTTTGTGATAGTGCATGCCGCCGAAGTGAAGTTAACTTCATTTCTTTTGTCACAGATTTGTGAAACACATAGAAAGTTGTACTTTAATCCATACACATAGTACACATTCTCAATAGCACTTAAATCTCAGCATCACACACCGACGAGTGACTTTTCGTAATCTTAGACCACTGACACTTACTCCTATAGGAAGTTTAATTCTTCCATAACTCTGAGGGCTTCATATATCGTATCTTCGAGCATCTAAATAGTGCACTCAGCTCGATCATCTGACTGTGAGCAAACTACAAGGGCTTTCTCTGCACTCTTAAACTTTTCTCGGAGAATCTTGGAATTGTACTGTACCGAGACCCTTCTACCTAGGGTATAGGGTATTTAAATGTCCTAGGATCCTATGAACTTTTGTTGAAGGACTGCGAGCGAAATTCTTCACCGCCTGAATAGCTTTTGTTTTAGTAGGGATGGGGTCAACTTGCAAATATGTTGATTATCAGCCGTTGAGAGCAATACTTCTGATAAGAACATGTACGAACCCATACTGAGATTTATCCTTAACTCAGGTTATCCTTTCTAGATATGAATTTAAATTTTGTGTACTAGTCCTTCTAGACCTTTAATGCTTTGCCTATCCATGCTGACCACTGAGGTGCTATGCCAAAATTCGGCATTGTTCTTCTTACCTTTATCATAACAATCCTTGTATTTGGTATCATAATATGTCCTCCCCATTTCTAGATGAGCAGAATAGTGAGAATAAGGCACCTCCATTGTTAATTTTATCTGGTAACTCAGTGGAACTTGAGACAAATGATTGGCTCTATTACCGCAGAACCCCATTTTCTAATGGTATCAACTTTCAACTCTCCCTCAGTTATTTCTTTCTCTTGTTGACATTGGGGTGGCACTAACATTCACCGTGTATCACTTTGTTATCATTAGAGCCTAGAAATGGGATCTTTAAACTTTTTATCTTCTAACGCGCCTTTTCTAGTTTTTTTCTTTTTTCGGGCCTCGATATAGGCTAAACCATTTACATACCCCATCTTAGGTTACTCTAAAGGTCGTTATTGTGTTCTGCCGATCTTAATCATCGGAAGGTAATAGGATTTAACACTTTTACAATTATCTTCCACTTTATCTCCCTAAAGGTGGGATACCACTGAGTTCTATATAACACATCTATCGTTGATTTAGTCCCATGTTTGGATTCTCGATCGGTCGGCTGGAACAATGCTATGTTCTTATCTTTCCACCATATTTGTAGGATACTCACTGAAGTTTAACTTCTGAAACCTCTTGCTATTTAGGGGGAGCACGCTTTAAAAACATTATTTGAATCCACTTTTGCCTACTTAATTTCTTCTTCTTTTAAGAACCGTTATTCCCTTTAAGAGCACTCATAACTCTTTGTACCATTGCAACCCGTCCAAGAGGGTGACTTTACTTATTGGTAAGAGAAACTCGTGTTAGCTTTACATTAAAGATCCTTATAGTTATATTTCTAATATGGGCTCACTATTGTCTACCCTAAGTCACGTGCTTAACTTTCCCATCCAGGCTTTAGGTGTAAACAACTTCGTTCTCTGATTTCTCCTAGGTTTACACTTTGTAATACATTGACTGATCTCAACCTCTGTTATTCAGGGGTTCCTTCTATATCTAGCCTTACGCTTCACTTGAAATCAAAGTTTGGTCCTTACCCAATTGTCACTATTATCGATGAGTTGTTCTCATCGGTATGCGGATTAAATCCTTATTTTGTCCTCAATCAATATCTACCAACCATTTGCTTCTGATAGCTTTGTAATCGTATATTCTTGAAGAACCTTGGATATCCCTAATCTTTTACCGCTTATCCTTCTTACCATTACATCTCCTTTTGTTCACTGTGAGTATCACCCTTAACCGTTGGTTCTTACTCCCAGGTTTCATAGCCCCTCAACTTGGTCACCTTATATTAGCCCCTCATATTATTACTTCTTTCTAGAAATATTTCTTAAGAATCGCTACTGCTAGCTTGCGAGATCAATGTATCAAGTGCTAAGATCATCCCTTAATATATATGTACCATAATATGATGTCTTATCCGACCATTCAACTCATCTCCTTCTGGATTTCGTATACATCCTTTCTCGATGAGACTCAACTTATCCTCTTATTCGTAAATTCAGAATACTTTTCTCGAGCCTGTGTATGCTTTCATTTATGGTTATTTGTCATGCTTTCCTAGGCAAATTTCTTACAATTAACGATCTTTGCCATCGTTTTACCTCTTTTAACAAAGAGGCCACTATCAATACTTTCATGCTATCCCTATAAATATGTACATATTTGTCGATATTCATGGCATATCTATAAAATCTAGGTAACGCAACCTTAGCCGTCGCAAAGCTTCCCTTCGTAAACCTTACATTTGATTACTAAATTATTGTGTGAGTGTATGTTGGTTCTTTCCCACACCATCTTCTTATGTATTACTCCTACCACATCCTGAATTTCCCTCTTAAGATATCAGGTCATCAATTTGACATTCTTTATAATCTACCATCCTTTAATGACGCACAACTTGCCTTAAAAAGCAACACTCCTTAATAGGGTCACTGAATTGTTTGCATAAGTAAGGTGTCACATGTTCATGACTGACACACTTATTTCTATCATCTCAGATTAGGGTACTCAATTTACTTCTTATTTCTGGCAGACTTTGCAAAAGGAGTTGGATACTCGCTTGGATATTCAGCATTTGACCTCCAAACAGACAGTCAGTTCGAGTGGACCATTCAGGTTTTGGAGGATATGTTATGGGCTTGCGTGATTGATTTTAGTAGTTATTGGGACCAATTCTTTACTTTGGCATAGTATGCGTACAATAATAGTTATCACTCTAGCATTGATATGATGCCTTTTGAGGCTTTATATGGTAGGAGGTATCACTCACCGATTGAGTGGTTTGATGTATTCGAGGTGAGGTCTTGGGGTACTGATTTGTTTAGAGACTTCTTAGAGGAGGTGAAGGTGATTCAGGATAAGCTCCTGACAGCTCAGAGTAGGCAAAAGGAGTATACGGACTGGAAGGTCAGAGATATGGAGTTTATGGTAGGTGATAAGGTTCTATTAAAGGTCTCGCATATGAAGGGAATGGTGAGATTCGGCAAGAGAGGGAAGTTGAATCTGAGCTATATCGGGCCTATTGATATTCTTCAGAGGGTTGGAGATGTGGCATATGAGTTGGCTATGCCACTAGGTCTTTCAAGTGTCCATCAAGTTTTCCATATTTCTATGCTGAAGAAGACCATGCTGATGGGTCCTACATTATCCAATGGGACTCCATATTACTTGATCAGAACTTAGAGTTCGAAGAAGAGCACGTGGCCATCTTGGATAGGCAAGTGAGAAAGTTGAGGTCTAAGGAGATTGCTTCTGTGAAGTTGTAATGGAAGAATCGTCCTATTGAGGAGGCCACTTGGGAGACGGAGGTTGATATACGGAATCGATACCCTCACTTATTCACTACTTCTGGTATGTTTCTCTATATTGTTTCTCTCCATTTTAGGATAAATGTTTTTCTAATTAGTATTTGATGTAATGACCCATTTGGTCATTTTTAGCTAAATACTCTTATTTAACTGAATTAGTATTTCCATAGACTTTGTGTGGGGTTTGTGACATGGGGTGATAGGTAGCACTGATCCTGAGGTACCTTTATGTGATTTACGGAAGAAAAGCACAAAATAAAGAGTTTAGAAATTATAAGTTTGACCCAAAATTGACTTTTAAGTATATGGGTTTGTTTGCAGGTTCCGTCGCTTTTGGTAGTTCCGAAAGGTCATTTGACTTAGTCGAGTCATTGGTTCGCTTCTCGAGACATTTGGATGTACTTTATGGATTTAATTGTAAAATTGTAAATTGTAAATTTTGGATGTTTTGGGTGATTTCTTAGAAAAGTATATTTTAGCTCAATCTTATTAGAAATCCGAATGAGCAAGCGAGTTTGTAGCACTATTTACCTTGGGGTAGTATGTCTAGTTTGCATCTGGGGGGTCTCGTGAGCATTTTCGATATTTGGTAGAGAATTGGCTAAGTTCTATAGTTGCTGGTTTATGGTGTGCCGCACCAGCGGCCTTCTGGCCTCCACTGCAGGTCTGCCTTATCGGAGGTTGGCTCTCAGATGCGGCAATCCGCTTCTGTCGACATTTTCTCGTAGAGGCAATCCGGCTTTTCCAAAACACATCCTCTTGGGACTAGAGTTTGGCGGGAGGGAAATTATAAGGTCTTCATTAATTCTTCTTCTTGGAGGTAAAACTTTCACCCCCTTTTCATTTATTTATTACCATTTGGGTCTTCTAATCATAGCATAATTTCTATTTGGAGAAGAAGATAGCATAAGTTCCATGCTAGAATAAGAGACTAAGAAGCATGATTTGGGGATTGTTTATTTATTAGATGGTTACAATATTGTAATTTAGCATTGATTAATGATAGATTATGATATTGTGATGGTTAATTTGGTATTGGAAACCCTTTTGAAATTGGGGGGAAAACCTAGGGTTTTGAATTGGGGCTTTTTATATAATCTTCCAATTGAGGGTCCTAACGTGATTAGATTTCAAATTAACTTAAGAATATTATTATATAGTATGTTAATGTGTTTTTTGAGTAATAATGTTTCAATTTTGCTACCGTGGGCCCGGGGACGAGTTTGGAGTGTATCTTTGGATTATTTAAAGACTAAGTCCTTGTATATGTATTAGCTTACTTATTAACGTAGCATATGTATGTCAGACTACGAGTACTACGAGGTGCTTTGAAAGGGCAAGGCCTGCATTGAGGGTTAAGGATTGTGGCTCATGCTCAGCTTTGAGGTAGGCTATGGTTTATATTTTGAGACTCCGATAGAAGTACTTATTAACTATAAATATTGAGATATATTAGGCGTGTTTGGGGGTCCCACCGAAGCAATTTTGATGAAGGCTCTGGTAGGTACCGGTGTTGAACTATGTTGATGGGTGATTTGAGGAATCAGCCTTAGGCTGATTATGACTGATGTTACTTGCGCTTGTCGCGATTATGTGGGCTTGTCGCCATTGTATATAATTTTATTATTTATTAATCACATTTCTTTCAATATGATATATTGATTTACGTTGAATTACGTGTCATTGAATTCCAAAAGCATGTGATATTCATCTCTTCTACTTGATTGCATCTCATACATCTTAAATACTTGCCTTATTATAGTATTGCATTCATACACTCATGGTTCTGATGATATTGAAAGTATAGTGGTATGAAAATACTATGGGTCCAATGAGATAGGAAAGGTAAGGGTATATTATGAGATGGTTGGAAATATTGAGATGATGGAAATGATTGATATGACTCCAAAGAGGTCTTAGCTCTCGTCAGATATGTGTGTTGAATTCCGACTAGCTAGGAGCGGTATATGGACGGAGCAGGTCCTCCATAGGTCACAGTTCATAGAATTTGAACGTTTGTATACCGTTTGTGAAAAGGTATCTGGCATTTGTATTCATATCATACATTCATTTATACATTGATCATGTGTTGATTGGTAACGTGATTTGGGACTATTTATTGGAACTTGGGTGACTTCATGATAAAGGATCTTGTTGATTGATTCCATAATACCTAGATTGTTGGTTATTGAATCCTTATGTGAACAAGATGACTTATATGATTTATTGAACTGCTTAGTACAGGATTACTTGAGAGTTAAATTGATGTTTGTTTCTGTTATGTATCTTTCGTCGTTGTCGGCCTATTATACCTATGGGGGTACATTGTGTACTTATGCTACACTTTCTGCATTCTTTTGGATGTAGATAAAATTCCATCTTCTAGCTCTGAACAACGTGGCTGAGTCCAGCTTGGAGATCCAGTGTTCAGGGTGAGCCTGCTTCTTTCCAGCATTCCTTGGACACTTTCCTTTACTTCTGCTCTTATATTTATTCATGAGACAGTTTTAGACTTTCATACTATGCTACTCTTATATTAGTGCTCTTGTATCACATACCAGATTTTGGGAGTTGTAATAACTTATTATCAGAGTTGTTTTCGGTAATTATGTTATGATGAGACAATTTCATTAACTATTCTGTTATTTTTGCTTTTCCTATTTATAATCATATGGTTAATTTGGAAGTGATTCGCCTATAGGTGGGAAAAGTGTAGGTGCCACCACGACACCCGAAAGAGGTCATGACAAATACCTCTTCAGGAAATAATTCATCAGCCAAGAGAGATTTAGATAAAGCAATATTGGAACATAACTCAACCAATTTAGTAGAGAAACCCGTAATGAAAGCTAAGAAATTTTCTATTTCTATGTATGTTTGTGTTGGGGTAGTAAATGCGCATGTAACCTTGTCTTATCTTTGCGATAAGGTTCATTGTATATCAGTCTTGGCAAGAAAATAGTTTCTCATCAATGTCATTTTGGCACTATATCTATATGTGGATGTCAGTTGAAGTCATTTGCACCTCTTAACTCCTATTGTTGTCGTTCACATTATTCGTATTCTATTCCAGAAGTTCTTCTTGATAAAGCCTGAAGTGGAAAATGAAAATCAATCGGACTAGGAGGTTGAAACTTGAAAGGGGTGCTCCGTATATACCTTTTTAGCTCCCTTCATTGGTTTAAGAATTCAATGAGCAGTTTATGGCTTGTCTCTTCACTCAAGCTAGTTCCATATTCATATGATGCTTCAAGCTGATTGTCCATCTCTTCACCACTAGAAGCATGTCTTCGGGAAGGTCTGTCTTCGGGAAGGTCTTCGTGTAGACTTTTCCTATAATGAGCTTAAAAGAACAAATGGAGAGTTATATAGCCGACCTCGGCTTGCTAGGGGCTGAGGCTTAGTTATTATTATTGGTTATGTAAAGGCCATGTGGAATTGCCTGAGCATGGGACAAATGTTGAAACAATTTAGCGGCTTGCCTTTGTAAAATACTCTCTGGTTTTCATTTGTCGAATGGTTTAATAAGCTGGGAACTTTTACGTATTGTTTTCTAGCTATTAACATTGAGTTAGGTTTCCCCTTTGTGTTGATGGTTGTTATTTTTCCCCCAACTTGTATCTGAATATTTTACTCTAATGTTTTTGTCAATTTTATACCGTTGTTTCCAATTACTCTGCTCTAACTTTTTGTTGCTTGTCAAAAAATGTTGTGATCTTGGACAGGTGCAGTTACTAAAAGAGTACCATTTTGAGAGTGACTACTCGTGGTAGCTCTTTTGAACTCCATTTCAACTCCCTGGACAAGTTGAAACTTCATGGTTGTTTCTTGGAGTTCGAATAAGACTTCCTATGAAACTCTATGATTGTTTTATGGAGTTAGAATTTCATATTTTAAATTGCAATTTTTTCGTGATGTTTTCGTGTTAGTTCTAACTCCATGAACATTAAACGGATTCAAACCTTTACCAATTCAAAATCAAGGAAAGATTCACGGAGTTCAAACTTTCACAATCTAAGTGTGAAATTTGTTGAAGTTTCAAACTCAATGAACCATTCATGGAGTTTGAACTATAAATGTTTTTTAATGAAACCACCCAACAGGTGGGAATTTATTAAGTAAAAAAGGTATGTACAGAATCTAACCAAATGGTTAGCAAAATAACAAAAAACCAACAAAGGTAGATATAACAGTAATAATAGCAAATGAAACTAGGAAGAGCTAGAACTCGTAGAAACTTGATAGTCTTCCATCTTTTACACCTCCAAGCTCTCACCATGTGGTATGGATTACAGTTTGTGAATTTCCTTAAGTATTCCAGGTTTTGTAGTCTTCTTTGATGCCATCTGCTACTACACTAACTCATTAAGCAAGTAATCCTTGTGCATTGTTTTGCAAATGCATTAAGATCATGTCTAAGTAGTCAATGTCCTCCTAATATGGAATGAGCATGAATCACACTGATAACACCCTATCCTGAGTAAATCAACTAGTTAGATAGTCCTGTTATCTAGTTATAGAATGACATTTCCTCAGATGAATCCTTCAGATTTTGTTACTATCTCTATGATCTTCTGTATCTAGTATATCTGATTCTCATATTAGGAACCTGAGCTTTATCAATGTTGATCAGTTTTCTATCCATACTAGGTAAGTCCTGAAAATTGTGAAACTGTTGCGTACCTGCAAAATCAAAGACATAGTTAGTTAAATAATTTTCCACTACATTGCCTTCTCTGAATATGTGTTGTATTTGTATTGTTTGATCACTCCTTAATATTTTGATTTCCTTCACAATCAATACAATGCTCCATGGTACCTCCCAGCTTCCTGTAAGGAACATTTTCATGGCCAAAGAATATGTTTCCACCACCAATGGAACTAAGTGATGTGTTGTGCAGTATTCAATACCATTCTTCAAAACTATAGCCTCAACAATAAGGTTCCCACTCTCATTCATTACATAGAATGCAACTGAACTTGAGCCTGGATTGCCTTTTGATGCTCCATCACTATTACATTTAAACAACCCTCTTACTGAAAGCTCCCATTTCACAGTAATGCCAGTGATACATGGCTGAAAACTCTCAAAGTAGGCAACTATATCAAGCCATTTATGTGGAATATCCTGCCCTGCTGGAAACTTCAATCTGCAAAACCTGTGAATGTTCAGTTGTATTTCATGTAACACTTTGTACAAAATTAAAGAACCTCCATGCATTACTGTATTTCTCCATATCCAAATTTTCCACGAAATTATAGCAGGTACTGCCTTAAAGACCAACTTTAATTTGTAATGGCATGCATTGTTCTACCATATTTTCATTGCTTTCTTGACTTGGTGACAGTTCATAAGTATATCTGCTGCATTGTTAAAATAGCTCCATACTGACCTTACAAAATCCTTAGTAAAAAACAAATAATCAATTGTTTCTTGTTGAAAAACAGTACAACAGCAACATCTTGATACCACATTAATACTAATACGTTGCAGCACTTCATCAACATGTATTTTGAATTTCCACAGCCTACATAGGAAGAAATTTATCTTGAATGGCACCCCATTTACCCACATTTGTTTATATACTTCAGAGGATGCTGATCTTTGTCTTAATAACTCCCATAAACTAGACACTGTAAACTTACCAGAACTTGTCAACATCCACATGGCTTATCACACATTGTCTCCACCTGCTTGACATCTAGCTCAGAAATGACATGTGAAGAAATGTCCTCTGGTAAATATTGTTCTAGTTTTGTGACATTCCATCCATCCTATCCTAACAGATCTTTTACATCTTCCACATTTAAACTCCCTTGTCCCACTTTATGTGATGCAAAAAATAATACGACATCGTAAAATTGAGAAATGTATCTGGAAAACAAGAAAGTAACGTATACAGATGGATGGAAAACCCTAAATAACAACCATCAATGGTAAGAGTAATTAACTCACTTGTAACAACAAGGAAACAATATGTCAAAAGTATCCAACTTATTAAACCATTCAACAAATGAAGAAAAAGAGAATTTACTACTCCAATGCAAGCTTACACAAATATATTTTTTTCTCTATAAGATTTTTTAAACTAATTTGGTCTCATTAATTTTCAAAATCGCTATACCAAAATCTCATTTGGTTGATGAATGATTTTGTGAAGAATATTGATTACGTGATAAGAGGAACAAGAAAGAAAGACAATACATATCCTATCACGCCCTTGCAGAATCATGATTATGGGAACGACAGGATACATAACTATAATTGAACTTCTACCAATATGTGATCCATTAGTTAAGGAATAACCTGGAAATTTGTAGGATTTGGGTGTGTAATGACCCGTCTAGTCGATTTTAGCTAAAGAACCTTATTTGACTAAATTATCCTTCATGTATACTCTATGTGGGTCTTGTGACATATGGGGATGGGTGGCACAGATCATGAGGTACCTTTATATGAATATCAGAAGGAAAATCCAAAATAGAGATTTTAGAATTCATAAGTTTGACCCAAAGTTGACTTTTGGGTATATGGGTTTGTTTCCGAGTTCCGTCGCTTTCGGTAGTTCCGGAGGGTCATTTATGACTTAGTCGAGTCATTGGTTTGCGTCCCAAGACGTTCATATGTACTTTATGACCTTATTTGTAAAATTATGGAACTTGGATGTTTTGGGTGGTTTCGTAGAAAAGTATGTCTTAACTAGATCGTATGAGAAATCTGAGTGCGCGGGCAAGTTTGTAGCACTGTTTAACTTGGGGTAGCAGGTTTCGTTTGTATCTTGGGGCTCTCGGGCATTTCGGGTATTTGGTAGAGAATTGGCTAATTATAGAGTTGCTGGTTTCTGGTGTACGAACCTGCGGTCTTCTAGTGCTTCAGTGTGTCCACTTCTAAGGAAGTTGGCTTGTATATATGGGTTGTAATGACCCATTTTAGGGATCGTGGTGGCACCTACACAATCCCATTGGTAGGCGAACTACTCCCAAATCATTCACTCGATATACATAATTAAAAGCGGAAGATAACAAATGCTATATAACTTGTCTCATAATATAGATGCGGAATAAATAAGTCTAAACATCAACAACATCTCCCAAGATCTAGTCTGTCAATACAAGAGCATTAGAAAAATCGATACAAGTCTGAAATAGGCCCGCAGGCCAAAAATGAATACATAGTCTAATAAAGCATGTCATGTCTCTCAAATGCAAGTAAAATACTGAAGTAGAGATAGAACCTCCAAGGGTATGCTGAAGATAACATCCTCACCCTGAATGCTAGCGATCACTCGTTAAAAAAATAAGATGGAAAAAAATTTAGCTCGGACTTAGCTACAATGTCCCGCACTGGTAGAAGGCACTGAATGTGAATCCAAATAGAATGCAGCAACTGTAGTATGAGTACACAACATATCCCCGTAGGCATCATAGGTCGACAACGACAAAAGATACGTAAAAAGAGATAAATACCGAGTTGACACCAAATACTCCTATTCTAACAGTTTAAATATCCAGGTAATGCCACATTGTTCATAGTATGTTCTACAGAATTCTCAACACTTTTCAAGTAAGATTTCATAATCACTTATGTAAGAGTTCAATAATTGAAATCCAAGTCTCAAGTAGCAAGTACATGCCTGTTATGTCCAGAAATCTAATCAAGTCATTCCATCCATAGGTAATCAATAATATGATGTATGTATGATAATGAATGCAATGCATATGCCAGGTACCTTTATCTTCCAGTATACAAACTGTCAAGTTTTTATTATGATCAGCTCACCCATGGGGGACTCGTGAAGTCCATATACTCCTTTAAAATTTCCCATCGGAGCCCAGTTCTAGGCTGAATAATATCATGTTGCAGGCGTGCAACCTGTACCCCGCGTATCATTATCATCTCAGTGTTGCCATAATCTCATAAGTGTTCTTACCTTTCTGGTCTCTTATACCCACAACATATATCATACCACTCCAATATCAATATTATCATGACCATGAGTGTATGAATGCAAATTACAATTTAATGTAAGAATCATGATATAATGAGATACAGCCAAGTATAGAGATGAAATATCACATGCTTTCAAGAATTCAATAACACATATACAATCCATGTACAAATTAGGATATCATATCAAAAGCATGTATGATGAGTAAACATATCAAGCAACTATGGCGACAAGCCCACATAATGGTGACAGGCCCAATCAATCAGCAGTCGGAACCAACATAAGGTTGATTCCCTAAATAACCCATCATCACAATTCAACACTGGTACCCCCTCAAACGTTCATCACAACTGTTTGAGAGGGACCCCCAACATGCCCAATACCCATCAATATTTATAACTAATTACGCACTTCTATCGAATACTTTTGAAAGTAAACCATAGTCGACCTCTCGGTTGAACAAGAGCGCTACACAATCAAGACTCGGTGATAGAGTTGCCCTTGCGTTGCGTCTCATGATAATCGATGTCTAATCACGTATATACTATTCGTTAATGAAAGGTTTACACCACATACAAGGACATAATCCTTAAACAAGCAAGACTTTAAGTATCAACCCCCAGCCCACATTACCAAGATGCATACTTTATTACCCAAAAACCAAGAACATACACTAGGTAATCACATCTTTAAATTAATTGAAAAACTATACTCATTTGGACCTTCAATTTATAAATATACAAAAAGCCCCAATTAGGAAATCCTAGAATTTCCCCCCAAATCAAATATGTTTCTATACTAAAATTAAACTCTACAACATGATCATCTAACCATTTCCATCACTAATTCATAATAATCAAGTAATTTAATCCATAAACTGTTACGCCTCGTAATTTTAAGTTATGTCATGTCGTCGATTGATACCGGCATTCCGGGAAGATATGTGATCATATGGAAGGATAATTATAGCTTATAGGTTGTCTATGGAAGTATCGGAGTGTATAGAAGTTAAACAGATCGAATAAAATATGTTTCGACAAAAAATTACAGAATCTCAATTTGATGGCCAAAAGGACGGACCGTACAAAATTGTATGGACCGTCAAAAGTGGACCCTCACCTTATTTTTGGAGGACATATTGTACGGTCCAAACTGATGGACCATACAAAAATGTATGGACCATCAATTTGATCGGTGGCCGACTTAACTTCGGATTTAAATGACTTTTAGGCCATTTTCCATAATTCTTTGACCAAACAATTCCCAAACCCTCTCCATTACCCTCCCAACATATTTATAAGGTTTCAAGGTGATTTCAAGATGATTTCAAGGTGATTACATCATAAACCCACATCAAAAGCTAGATTAAGTGAAGAAACACGCTTCTATGAAGTCATTGTGCATTTAAGAGTTGTTCATGGAGCTAAGGAGAATGGATATAAGGTTATATTTACTGTGTGAGGTAATATTTATACTCCCTTCCTTGTGCTTACGCTTATTCATGTGTTAGCTATGTGTTTGGGTAAAGAATCTACAAGTTAACACCCTAAATGATCAAGGATGTTGTTGTCTTGATTTCGGATTTAGAGGGTGATTATATGACTTTTTATGACTGAAAATTATGGGATGTAACTTGATTATATTATAGGTGTTTCTATTGAGCTCGTTTAAAGTGTTGGTCTTAATAATGGAATTACAAGATAGAAGGGGAACGACTAGAAAATATGTAAAGGCTATTCTTCTTGATGTTAACTTGTGTTGGGCTGATTTTGTAAGATTTAAGATATTTGGTGGAGACGTAAATACATAGATGGCATGGTGATGATGAGTAGGGATGATGATGAAAGTTTTTGTGATAGAATATATTGAACTTGAACCACGATTGATCCAAATTGTCTCTAATGCGTAGGATATCGTTCGAAGGACGATCGGAAAATTGCAAGCTAACATTGTTCAAGTAATAAAGGTATGTTAAGGCTCATCCCTTTATTCTTTTGGTATGATTTATGAATAAACATAATCATAATGATGTCACTTCAAATAGGAACTCTATTCATGAGATTTAAAGTATAAACTTCATTGTTTCAGATTGATACGTGTTTCATAGATCTTATTGTTGTTGTTTGTCGAGGACACTTCCCGACTTGATAGCATCTTGAATTTTATGTCTTCTTATGATCCATTTTCACTCTCAGATAATTGATACTGACACAGTTACATAATAATAATCGGGGTATAGTGACGTAGAGTCACTCCGATTAGTTCTATAAGGCCCTCTAGAGTCATTGTTTGCATTGCAGTTATATATGTATCTATTTTTTTACCGAGCCGCGCTATTGTCGTCCAGGTACGACGCTTATATGTGCACACCACTGCAGTTGGTTTCGATATTACCGAGTCCTATATCGGTGCCGAGTATGATATGATATGACGTGATTTGCCCTACAAAGTGGCTTGGTACTATATTATATATATATATATATATATATATATATATATATATATATATTTCCCCAATTAGTGGATTGATTTTTACAGACATGCATATATATTCATGATCTTGATTGTGTATGCCCTCAGAGGCTTCATATGAGTTTATGGTTGACTTTTGTACCATTATCTCTTATGTTATATTTTCTGTCTATATTTGTTATCTTCTCTACATACTCAATACATCTTTTGTACTGATGTCCCTTTTCGGGGACACTGTGTTCCTTGCCCACATGTACAGATAAGATGCAGATGATTCCTCACAGTAGGTGACTCAACCAGATGAAGGTTGCCATACTCCTTTCTTTCAGAGGTTTCTAGTGAGCTGATAGGTATGATGGGTGTATATTTATATATAGTTGGGTATGGTAGGGCCCTATCCCGACCAGATGTTGTCATTATACTCTTTAGATTCCTGCAGATAGTCGTGTTATGTATTATGGTCTTGTGTGTGGCCTTGTCGTCCTCTTTAGTAGACTTATTATGTTTATATCGGTCTTATTATATATATATATAGGTTGGACATTTTCTGCATACAGGTGATTGTGTTCTTGTTTCATATAGACACTTATCAGATTTCTTGTCGGCCTATGTGTTGTTGAGGATATCACAAATATCAAGATTGGTACACTCGATCCTTAGGGCACCGAGTGCCAGCCATACCCCCCCCCCAACCCAAGGTTGGGGTGTGTCAAACTTGGTATCGGAGAAGGTCAGTCCTAGGGATATCTACAAGTCATGTTTAGTAGAGTCTTGCTTATGGGTGTGTTGCACGCTACACTTATAAATAGGAGGCTATAAGACATTTAGGATGTTACCTTTCTTGAAATCTAGATCATGCGTTAGAAGCGAAGTCGTAAGTACTTGAAATTCTATTTTCTCACATTGGTTCTCTTTTACAGTAATGTCAAAATCAAAGGAAAGTACCGTTAGCAGGAATCTTGTAAAAAATGTGGGTGAATGTCCCAGTCAATTATCACCCATTAATATAGATTCGAGGACTATAAGGACATTAGAAGGAAATGTGAGTTATTCCATGGAAGAATATCTGTCTATGGAAGAAGACCTATCCATGGAAGAAGATTCTTCTATGGAAGAGGATCCGTCTATGGAGGAGGACCCATCTGATACCCCAGAAGAATCGCCCTTCCAAGCACCATCAATTCCAGCGGTGTTTTTAGATTATAGGAAAACCCGCACAATACTAAAATTATCTTTGCAACAGTTGTTTCCAGTCAGTTTAGGTGTGAGTGGTACCATGTATGCAACAACGCCTCAAGTCATCCTTCCAGAGTAGAGTCATGTTCAGATACCCCCACAGGTTAGGACTTTTGAGAGACCAAGGAGCCTATTATCATGGAAGTCGGTTAATCAAGGATCACCAAGGATGAGTAGAGGTGAGGAAGAAGTAACCAGTAGACAGGCAGTAAGGTTTGGAATGTAGGTAGGTAACAAATGATTAGTGTTGCATGATGTGTCAGATCAAAGCTCTTGTGTAGAAATTAGGCAAGTACAAGGAGATATTGGAGGTAGTAGACTGTTCTTTCAGCAATATGGAGGGAGGCATGACAGAGCATGTTTACGCGATACAAAGTTATGTTCTAGATGTGGAGCTTTGGGTCATAGGGCCAGAGAATGCCCTGAGATATTTCAATCGTTGTGCCATCAGTGTGGACAAGTGCATTATGGGAAATGTCTGGATGATGTTGAGGAGTGTTATTGGTGTGGAAGAAAAAGTCATAGAGTATATAGATGTCCGATATTGAGTCAAGGGAAATAGCAAGTCCCGATGTTATTCAGAGTTACACAACTTGCAACTAACCAGGTATGTTGATAATTTTATTGAGAATAGATATGCTTGTGCTTGTGATCGGTTGGTTATCATTGTTATAGGTTGTGTCTTACAGATGTATATATATCATAAATGGATAATAGAAGTGGGACGTGGCGAGTGAAACTATAGTTATGCTCAATTTCAAAATAAAATGATTCAAGAACCAACCTTTTCTTTGCCACATGAATACCCAAACTCTTAGGTCCAGTAGCGTGCGTAATATTGGGAGATGAAAGATATGTGAATACGTGATTTAAAAGGGTACTCTCGGATCCAATGAATTAAGGGAAACCCCACAAGATTGATAAGGAAAATGGACTTTTGGAGGAAGTTACCTGAAGCTTCATTTTAGGTAGCATTTAAAGAAAAGGAGCATGAAACGTCATACCAAAAATAGTAAACCCCGACTCCTTCACAGAGACTGAACTATTTAGGAAGACCGTGAGACGGGATAAGATTTTATTTTTTAATTCTATGGTATAGTTTTATGAGTCGATCGGGAAAGAATAGTTGGGTGAAAATAGTTGCGATAAAGGTTTGATTTGATAGAAAAGCAATGATAAGGGGTAAACAAGTGTTTGGTAAACACAAGTGAAAGTGTTACAATAAAGTATTATGGCCGGAGGATGCTCCTCAAATAAATAGATGGAGGAAGGATAGTAATTGTAAGGACAACAATAGTGAGATGAGAATGGGACCCGTAACGACATGACTATCATTAAAGATAAGAATATTACTAAAAAGGTGGCACCTAAACCTTTCTAGCCAAACATGTAGCACCCGACATCCATAAGTCATTGTGCCGGAAGTACGTTAAGAAGAGGAGTCCTTAAAGGAATTCAATCCGGTAATATATGAGTTAACTGGTTGAATGATGAGTAAAGAGAATCTCTACTACCAATTAAGAGAGGAAGCCCGGGTTAGTGGAGGGTTGAAACCGGCTACGATTTGAATTTGAATATGTCAAGCACTAGCTCCACCACGAATGTCAACAAGACTTTTAAGGATATGTAAGTGGGAGTAAGGACGGATGAAGCCCGATGTAAGTATATGACAAAGTGATAAAAATTATCCAAGGTAGACGATAAAGGAAGGAACTAAAGAATAAGTCACGGAACAAAGGTAAGAGCGGATGAGTAATGGTAAATTTTGAATTGCCAAATGAACTAGACACTCCACGAGAAGGATAACACAATAGTCATGTGGTTAAGTACATTGGTTGCAAAGCAAGCCAGAGTCAGGAAATAAAGGCAGAAGTGTTAACATAAATACATGGGGATCAAGCAGACCAACACCCTGCAAAAGTAAATCCTTCAATGAGAAAAGAGGCAGGATGACCCCTAGTATGAGTAGTACTGAGAAATAGCACGAGTATGTCAAAGGTTCCTATTAGAAAAGATATATAGGAGATGACCAACGAATGGATAGTTGAATATAATGTATGGAGGATCTCGCAGTTACAAGAGTCATGTGTTTTACCCATAGTAGGCAGTAGGTGTTATTCTTGGGAAAGCACCATTCTGGAGTTGGTAAAAATAGTAGATGCCTAAGGAATAAGGCTAACAAAAAAGGAAATGACGTCTAAGGGGAGAGAATGTTTTGTTTTCAGTACTGTAATAAAAAAAGGGAAATTAAGGTAAATAGATAGGAAACGACACGGATCGAGAAGGAATACTTGAGCAAATGTGGGATATAACTTAGGAATGATGAATCTATCCTAGAATACGTAATTTTGCTTATATAGTATGAAAATTGGAGACTTTATAAGAAACAAGAAGTTTTGAAGTAATGACCAGGGAGATAATGGACGATAGGGTCGTGTACCGTTGAAAAAGAGGGATATTATGAAAGCTACATGAAAGGATTGTTCCAAAGAGATAATAGGTGGTCATCCGTAATAGAAACTGAATGATGATAACTCACCGAAGTTGAAGTCAAATGAATTCTCCATTGTATTGTTAATTAGAGGAGCATCAAGGTAAATAACCCCACCTAGAGTCCATTGGGAAGTATTTTGATAATGGAGTAAAGGTAATAGCGGGAACCTTATCAAGGATCCAAGAATTAAGTATATAAATTAACAGAACCCTATAAGATTCACCCTTGATATTGAAATATTACATAAAGACTGTTGACGAGTCTGAAGGTCATTATAGGCCATCTCACTATCATCGTAAGCCATGTTGGTCTGGGAGATTTATGCCCAAATGACTCATTAGATCGCGTTATGACAGCGAAGAATACATATATAATCAAAGCTTAGTTGACAATTTACCTTGAAGTTATCTCGAGTCGTTATACAATTGCTCTTTATGATGAACAACCATTGGATGAACCAGTCGAAGAGGCTCTAAATATTGAGGATTATCCACACCCCGGACTCAGGTAATGAGTGAATGTATGGAACTTGGGAAAAGTGTGGAATAAGGATCAATAACTACAAATGACATACTTCCAAATGGATAAATAAGATGTTATACACAACAAGGAGGTAGGACTCTTATTGAATCACGGGAAGGGAAGAGACCTGAAGCAATGATATCGGATTTGATGTAGTAAGCTATAAGATAATGCTTGGATTAATGTGGAGGTATTTTAAGAGATTTGGTGTCAGGAGCAGGATACAACTGGATAAGAAAAAGACTTCAGCTGAAATGTTCGCGATCTTAACACCAAACTCGGTCGATAAATGTAGTAACCGACAAGAAAAGTATATTCCTAACTATAGATTTTATTGGATATTAACTTGAAGTATTGCCATGATAAAAATGTAAAAGTGCAAAGGATTTAGTGGATAAAGAAACTCCAAGACCAGTGAGTTGTTTATGAATTTATGTATTTAGATGTGACAAAGTGAATATATTAAGAAAGGGCCGTATAATGATCTTATAGAGAAATGAAAAGGAAGAGCAGAGGAAGAAATGGATTCAGATAACCCTATTATTTTCAAATCCTTGACTTTGACGATCTTTGTGTCACAACATCTCATCATAATCTTACTTTTGCTGCATGCCCATGAGATCTGACACCTAAACCCTATTATGAGATGAGAATCGTAACAAATAAAAGAAAGACATAGATCAGACATCAGGATTCAATGATTCGAGTGAATTATAATTTACTAAGCAGTTTTGTAAAAGAGATGTACGACCGTGTGGAAGTCGATGATATACCAACAGTGTTATGCTTGTGTAATCCTAGCAGAAATAGCTGTGGAATCTGATTGCGCGACAGGTTGAGATGATCCTTGGTACGAAAGAACTCTGCTAGAATTGTCGAACAATATAATAATCTCTATACTCGGATGTTTCAAACTTCAGCTTCATATTAATATTCGTGCGATACGATCCTTCTATTCCTATTTTGCTCACCAAAGTTGATCTGTGTACCTTATTTAAATGGTGCTGCTGAAACAAGTGTATTAGGTGCAACTCAGGTGTTAGAAGGAGAACGTTAAGGTGTGTTATGGCAAACCTTTTTCTATTTATTATAGGTACAAGCGATTGTGTAAGGCCAATTCAATGATATCTTGTTATTGTATTGCTTTATGTGGTATTGGAGATGTATTTGGGCTGCTGGACAGGTTTCGGATAGTCTTGTTTACAAGGAAAACTCTATCAATTTTTTTGGAAAACTTAAGAGCTAGAATACCGTCAATATTCGCGAATAAATGTTTCTAAGAGGGAAGGATGTTACGCCTCGTAATTACAAGTACCGTGGCATTGTGGATTGATACCAGCATTCTAGGAAGATATGTGACCTTACGAAAGGATAATGAGAGCTTATAGTTTGTCTAAGGAAGTATCAGAGTGTATGGAAGTTAAACGGATCGAAGAAAATACGTGTTGACGTAAATCTGCAGAATCTCACCATATTTTTGGATCGTCAAAAGTGGACCCTCACCGTATTTTTGGAGGACAGATTGTACCGTCCAAATTGACGGACCATACAAAAATGTACGAACCATCAAATTGGACCGTCAATTTGGTCGGTGGCCGACTTAACTTCGGGTTCAAACGATTTTTAGGCCATTTTCTATCATTCATCGACCAAACAATTCCCAAACTCTCACTAACCCTCCCAACATAATTCTAAGGTTTCAAGGTGATTTAAATATGATTTCAAGGTGATTACATCATAAACCCATATCAAAAGCTAGGTTAATTGAAGAAACATGCTTCTATGAAGTCATTGTGCATTTGAGAGCTATTCTTGGAGCTAAGGATAGTGGATACTATATTATATTTACTGTGTAAGGTAATATTCACACTCCCTTCCTTGTGCTTACGCTTATTCATGTGTTAGCTAAGTGTTTGGGTAAAGAATCTGCAAGTTAACACCCTAAATGATCACGAATGTTATTGTCTTGATTTTGGATTTGGAGGATGAGTATATGACTTTTTATGACTGAAAATTATTGGATGTAACTTGATTATATTATAGGTGTTTCTATTGAGCTCGTCTAAAGTGTTGGTCTTAATAATGGAATTACAAGATAGAAGGGGAAACGGCTAGAAAATATGTAAAGGTTGTTCTTCTTGATGTTAACTTGTGTTGGGCTGATTTTGTAAGATTTAAGCTATTGGGTGGAGTCGTAAATACATAAATGGCATGGTGATGATGAGTAGGGATGATGATAAAAGTTTTTGTGATAGAATATATTGAACTTGAACCACGATTGATCCAAATTGTCTCTAATGCGTAGGATATCGTTCGAAGGATGACCGGAAAATTGCAAGCTAACATTGTTCAAGTAACAAAGGTATGTTAAGGCTCATCCCTTTATTCTTTTGGTATGATTTATGAATAAACATAATCATAACGATGTCACTTCAAAGAGGAACTCTATTCATGAGATTTAAAGTATAAACTTCATTTTTTCAGATTGATACGTGTTTCATAGATCTTGTTGTTGTTGTTTGTCGAGGACACTTCCCGAATTGATAGCATCTTGAATTTTATGTCTTCTTATGATACATGTTCACTCTCAGATAATTGATATAGAAACAGTTACATAATAATAATCAGGGGATAACGACGTAGGGTCACTCCGATTCAAATCTATAAGGCCCTCCAGAGTCATTGTTTGCATTACACTTATACATGTATCTATTTTCTTACCAAGTTGTGCTATAGTCGGTAGGGTACAACACATATATACACATACCACTGCAGTTGGTTTTGACATTACCGAGTCTCATATCTAGGTCGGGTACAACCGAGTCCTCTACGAGGTCGGGTATGATATAATATGATATGATTTTCCCCACAGAGTGTCTTTGTACTATATTATATATATATATATATATATATATATATATATATATATATATATATATATATATATGGCCCCGATGAGTGGATTTTTATAGACATGCATTCATGATCTTGACTGTGTATACCCTCAGATGCTTCATATGAGTTTCAGGTTGACTTATGTACCCGTATCTCTTATGTCATATCTTCTGTCTATATTCGTTATCTACCATACATATTCAGTACATCTTTCGTACTGATGTACCTTTTTGGGGATACTATGTTCTATGCCAACAGGTACATATAGAGATGTAGATGATTCCTCATAGTAGGTAACTCAACTCAGCTGAAGGTTGTCACGCTCCTTTCTTCCGGAGCTGTCTAGTGAGCAGATAGGTATAATGGGTGTATATTTATATATAAGTTGGTATGGTGGGGCCCTATCCCGACCAGATATTGTCGTTATACTATTTAGAGTCTTGAAGACAATCATGTTATTTATTGTGGTCTTTTGTGTGGCCTTGTCGGCCTCTTCAGTAGACTTATTGTATTTATGTTGGTCTTATCGGTCTTGTTATATATGTATATATATATATATATATATATATATATATATATATATATATATATATATATATATATATGTTAGGCCTTTTCTGCGTGCAGATAATTGTGTTCTTGTTTCAGATACACACTTATCAGAGGCCTTGTCAGCCTATGTGTTGTTGAGGATATCACAAATATCAAGATTGGTACGCTCGGGCCTTAGGGAACCGTGTGCCGGCCACACCCCCCAAAGTTGGGGTGTGACATAAAGATCCTTTAAATCCATGTTTTAACTGTCTTAAACTCATAAAAACTTGTAACTCATCTTCCCCAACTTATAAACATACTAAATCACCATTAAAGGACTTAGAAACATAAAATGAAATCACAAGGGAAGGAAATATTTACCTCAAGGTTTAATCCTCTTAGACCTCTGAAAACTTTCTCCTTGCGGCTCTACATTCGAGGGTTTCTCTTTTTGGAAAAGAAACTAACCTAGGAAATTAAATAGGATATATGTAAAGTCCCAAAATAAATTTAAAAAAAAAAAAAGAAAACCAACCCATGCATTACCTGCACGTTCTCCCCCCAAAAAAACCCCTCATCTCCCTCAACCTCTTCTCCTTCAACCTCCTACAAGTTACACACACACAACTCACTATATATTCTGCATAGCATAAAAAAAAACACTTAGCACAAAGAATAGAAATTCAGAAAAAAATACCAAGAGCAAAAAAATCGGAAAAATACAAGGGAGCAAGAAAGGAAAGGATTAGTTGGAGTTTGGAAGTTCGTTTGTAGTACGAAGTAATAAAAGTGAGTTCTCTCACTCATAACTCTTAGTATAATCCCTTATTTTTAAGTTACAATACATATTAGAATATGATCCGGATGTTGAAAGAATGATCATGAAATTATTGTTAGTAGGTTATTTGATAACTAGTTTGGGTCATGAAATTACAATCTGTTTCGCTAAGTTATGTATGTTAGAATTGGACGAAATTTTACAATGTTGTACATCTCTCCGTCACGATCATATTGAGCCCAAGCAGGGCTAAAACTGACATACAGTTTGAGAGTTATCACAGTTCAAAGTTTCTGCCTCGGATCGAATGAAATCCGGAAGGCAGAACGTATAATGGAACAACTGTACATATCGCTGAGGAATATGAAAGGTTGTGCTAAATAAAAGTTCTAGATTTATCTGTTATTGATAGTTTGAGACTTTACAGAGATTAATCCGACTTACGGATAAAAAGTTATGACTATTTTAAGATTGTGTTATGTTTTACAAAAATCTGGCGAAATAGTTTTATGAGAATTGTTAAAATAAAAGAACTGAATGTTTCGGTGAGGAATCTGGAAAGTTGTGCTGATTAAAAGCTCTAGATTTCTCTGCTATTGACAGTTTGAGACATTACAGAGATAAATCTGACTTACGGATAAAAAGTTATGACTGGTTTAAGATTTTATTTTTTTTCAAAAATTATGGCGAGACAGTTTTTATAGGGTTGTTTCTTGCATGAATTGGTACTAGTTATACTAAGAATTTTCAGAGGAAACTTGGGATAGAGGTAGATCCCCGTGTTACCTTCGACTCAGCATAAGAAACACCTTATTTGAAGTTACGGTTCGAGAGTTGTAACCCTTACAAGTGGGAAGGACGAAAAGTTGAAAGAAGGAAATATTATCGGAGTCTTTTTAACATATAACATATTTATACAAATATATAAATGCATTGGATCGGGTTTAACGTACCGCAACAAATATATAAATGCATTGGATCGGGTTGCACGTACCGCAACAAATATACAAATGCATTGGATAGGGTTGCACGTACCGCAACAAATAGATAATATAAATGCATTGGATCAGATTGCACAAACCGCAATAAGTATATAATATGTTATATGGGATAAAACAGGGGTACTTATTAAACTAAGTACTTTCCTAGGACGAGTGGGGAGGAGATCTTGCACGTAAATATTTATTGGCTTATATAATGAAAGTATTGTAGACTATTTTTTTTCACAACATGCTTATTATGTTTATAATATGATTGTAATTAGAATATTGTGAGGTTACTTTGGATTGTATGGCGAGGTTCTCACTCAGCCCCGAATGGTAAGGCTGACTCTTTTAACTAACATGTTTCAGGTAAGCGCGATAAAAGAAAAACTCCGCAACAGGGCTAGTGATCGTCCCGCAGCCTCACTATTCCACCAAATCTATTGTTCCGGATTTGGTGATGGTCTCTCTTGAATAAGTAGGTTGAAGAATTAAATTTTGTTATCTCGAGGAATGCCTCACATGAGACTGTTTTCTTTTAATATTCGGATGTTTTATTCTGTATTTGAACTTCCATCGAGTCTAGAAATATTTGTGGATGCAAGAGTATGGACTCGTGCTTCCATTAAAGAAATACATGTTTCTATTATCTCCGCACTTAGATACATGTTTAATTTAGCAAGAAAAGAGGTTAATGGTTCGCATGGGAAGCAATAGTTGCCCAGGTGCCATCACGCCCTAAGAAAAGACTTGAGAAAAGTCGGGGCGTGACAAAACCTAAACCAGTGATTCTTTCCCATCAGAATCGACACTACTGGCGCGGAGCCGCTACATCGAACAACGACCTCGCTTAGGCGATGTCACTTGACATATTGCCTCAGCGCCACAGCATGCCTGACCCCGTAGAGGTGAACTCGCCCTTGCGAACAACTCCTCTGCCAAGGAGGAAACTCACAATTTTCTAACTCCCGCTTCTGCCAGCCAATCTCCTGCTGAGATTGACATGCATGAGCGAACAAAGGTGCCACCGTGGTGGACACCAGACACTAAATCATGGAAGACAAAGTCAATCCTCCACCAAACACCTGAAACACTCCCAAGACCCCTCGAACAAAAACTAGGCATGCTCGTCTAAGGTAGTGCTACGAACTCACTTGTACTCTCGGATTTCCCATTTGAACAAGCTAAGGCATACTTTTCAAAAAAATTGCTCGAAATAACCAATTATCCAAATTTTACAAATAAGGCCACAAAATACATTCGATTGCCTCGAGAAGTGAACTAATGACTCGACTAAGTCATTAATAACCCTTCGGAGCTACCGAAAGCGACGGAACCTAGAAATAAATCCATTTAGTCAAAAGTCAACTTTGAGTCAAACTATCCAACTCTAAGTTTCTAGTTCTGTATTTTTCATCCGAAACTCATATAAATGGACTTGGGGATCTGTTCCACACATCCCCGCGCATCACAAATCCCACATAGAGTTTACAGAAAGGGTAAAACAAGCAAATAAGGGTATTTAGCTAAAAATGACCAAACAGATTGTTACATCAGATACCAATTAAAACAACATTCGTCCTCGAACGGGGAGAAATGAAACAAGAGAAACGTACTAGAGGTAGGGAATAGGTCAGCATAATACTTCTTCAGCATAGACACATAGAAAATCGTATGAACGCATGAAAGGCCTGGTGTCAGAGCTAACTCATATGCCACCTCCCAACTATCTAAAGAATCTCAAAAGGTCCAATATACCTCAGACTCAACTTCCCTGTCTTATCGAACCTCATTACACCCTTCATGGGTGAGACCTTCAGAAGAACTATGTCACCAACCATGAACTCTAAGTCTCGGAACTTCCAGTCTGCATACTCCTTCAGTCTACTCTTAGCTGCCAGGAACTTATCCTGGATCATTTTTACCTTCTCTAAGGAATCTCTCAATGAATCAGTACCCTAAGTCCGCACCTCAAACGGATCAAACTAACCAATCGGAGATCGACATCTCCTACCATATAAAGCCTCTAACGGTGCCATATTAATACTGGAGTGATAGTTATTTTTCTACGCAAACTCTGTCAAGGGTAAGAACTGGTCTCAATGACCACCAAAATCAATCATGCAGACTCTAATATATCCTCCAATACCTGAATAGTCTGCTCGGACTGACTGTCAGTCTAAGGGTGAATCATCTTACTGGGATCCAAACGAGTACCCAACTCTTTCCATAAAGTCCATCTAAAATGTGAAGTAAACTGAGTACCCCGATCTGAGATGATAGAAATAAGAACCCCATGACGACGAACAACCTCATGAATGTAGATCTTAGCCAATTTCTCTGCATTATAAGTCGTCTGGACCGGAATGAAATGCGTGGACTTGGTCAATCTATCAACAATGACTCAAATAGCATCAAACTTTTCCAAAGTCTTGGGCAATCCCACAACAAAATCCATAACAATCCTCTCCAACTTCCACTCAAGAATGGACATCCTCTAAGACACACCACCGGGTCGCTAGTGCTCATATTTGACTTGTTGACAATTCTGACACCGAGACACAAACTCCACAATGGCTCTCTTCATCCTACCCCACTAATAATGCTGCTTCAAATAACAATACATCTTAGTAGCACCTGGATGAATCGAATACGTAAAGTCGTGGGCCTCCTCCATAATCAATCTACTCAAATCACTGACATGAGGCACACACACTTTACCCTTAATCCTCATAACACTCTCATTATCAATCATGGCCTCATTGGCCTCATTGCTCATTACCTTATCTCAAATTTTGCACAACTTCACATCATCATACTGGTGGGTCCGAATATGATCCAAAAGAGATGACCTCGCCTCCAGACAAGCCAAAATCCTATTCGGATTTGAAATATCGAGTCTCAAAAAATGGTTGTCTAGAGACTGGACATCCAATGCCAATGGACACTCAAAAGAAATCAATTGAGCTAA
Organism: Anisodus acutangulus; assembly: GCA_029783415.1. Taxonomy (NCBI): domain Eukaryota; kingdom Viridiplantae; phylum Streptophyta; class Magnoliopsida; order Solanales; family Solanaceae; genus Anisodus; species Anisodus acutangulus. The sequence continues at coordinate 32,817,047 of CM056491.1, read as the reverse complement.
ACTCCCTATACTAATTTCCTTTCGGCTCAAGGCATCCTTCACCATATTGGCCTTGCTTGGATGGTACAAAATGGTCATGTCACTCCATCCACTTACGCTACCTAAAATTTAAATCCCTCTGATTGAACACATTATGAAGACTGTGGTGGTCGGTATACACCTCACAATGACCACTATGCAAGTATTGTGTCTAAATATTCAAAGCAAACACAACGGCAGCCAACTCCAAATCATGGACAGGGTAATTCTTCTAATGCACCTTCAACTGCCTGGATGCATATAAGCAATAACCTTACCCTCCAGCATCAACACACATCCCAACCCAATACTAGAAACATCGCAATACACAGTAAAGTCCTTTCCCTCCACCGGAAGGGACAAAATTGGGGATGTGGTCAAAAGAATCTTGAGCTTTTGAAAGCTCTCCTCACACTAGTCGGACCATTGAAAGACACTTCCTTGTGAGTTTAACGCATCATATGTGAAGCGATATAAGATAATCCCTTGATGAACCGGCAATAGCAACTAGCAAGGCCCACAAAACTCCGAATATCCGTCATAGGAGTTGGTCTAGGCCAGTCCCTGACTGCCTCTATCTTCTTTGGGTCAATCATAATCCCATCCGTGGACACCATATATCCCAAGAATGCCACAAAACTAAACCAAAACTCACACATCGAGAACTTAGCGTACAACTTTTTCTCTTTTTAAATAAACCAAGAACCACTCTCAAATGTCGCTTAAGATCCTCCGAACTCTTCAAATATATCAGGATGTCATCAATGAATACAATCACAAAAGAATCCAAATACGGCTTAAATATCTCATTCTACAAGTCCATAAACATTGCGGGGGCATTAGTAAGCCCAAAGGATATCACCAAGAACTCATAATGCCTATAACGGGTCCGAAAATCCCTCGTAGGAATATCATCAGCTGAGGATACCCGAACCTCAAGTCAATGTTTAAAAACATGGAAGCACCTTGAAACTGATCGAACAGGTCATCAATACGAGGGATCAGATGCTTGTTTTTGATGGTGACTTTGTTCACCTGCCTATAATCAATGCACATACGCATGATGTCATCATTCTTCTTCACGAACAAGACAGGAGCACCCCATGGAGATACGCTCGATCTAATGAAGACCTTACTCAACAAATCCTAAAGCTGCTATTTTAACTCTCAACTCTGTTGGATCCATACGGTACGGAGGAAAAGAAATAGGTCGAGTACCTGGCTCAATACTGATGCCAAAGTTAATATCTCTGTCTGGCGGCATACCCGGTAAATCTGAAGGAAAGACCTCAACAAACTCGCTAACTATCGGAACGTACTCAAAGGAAGGAGTCTTCACACTCGTATCCCTAATATAAGCAAGATATGCTAGAAAACCCCGGTCTACAAGCTTCCTAGCCCGAATGAGAGAAATAACCTTCTTAGGAGTAGGGCTGGGAGCTCATCTCCACTCTAACCTCAGAAGACTAGGCATAGCTAACGTGACTATCTTGGAATAATAGTCCAAAATCACGTGATATGGTGATAGCCAATCCATACCCAAAATAACATTGAAATCCACCATAGTCTAAGATGATCATATCTACCCAAGTGTTGTAACCCATGAAAGTAACTACACACATGTGATAAACTCTATCTACAATCACAGAATCACTGACTGGTGTAGACACACTAGGAACATCAAGCATATAACACAACATCTCCAAATCAGCAAAAACGTAGGAAAGACATAAGAGAATGTAGACCCTATATCAAATAACATAATAGCAGACCGATGATTGACTGAGATTATACATGTGATAACTGCATCGGATGCCTCAGCCTTGACCCTACCAGGGAATACATAGAAATGAGTATGTCCTACCGAGGATTGAGTATCATACTGGCGACCTCAGCCTGAACGAGCTTCATCTCTCCCTGACTGGGATCCACTATGACTAGACTGATGGCCATCATAGCCCGATTGAGATCCTTCCCGGCTAGCCTGACTACCACCCCTAGATGGCTTTGCTGGAATCTTAGGTGTACGAGATGTACTCAATACATATTTGGGGCAATCTCTCTTGAAATTCCCAATATATCCACAGTTGTAACAAGTCCTAGCCGCTGAGGGCTTCTGAATAAAGATAGAAGAACCCAAACCACCATGGTCAAGATACTGAGACTGAGAACTCCTCGAAGGTTGGCCCCCACCATAATTGTTTTGCCCCCGGAGACACCATCAGTAATCTGGAGGGTTGCTTGAACCGATCGACTAGGCTACGAGTGCTTATATATACCCTGATGCCCCCAACTATGAGAAGTAAAACCGTTGAACTATTCATATCGCCTTGCCCTCTTATCAGGATCATATATAGACATCTTGCCTCTCACAGACTCCACCATTCTAGCATGCTCAGCTACGGTCTCAAATGAAGCTCTAAAGGCCACTAACTACAACATAACCAACTGGAGTGGAATACTCAATCCTCTAACAAAACCTCCCGCTCGCTCTGCCTCTATAGGTAACAACGGTGCTGCATAGCACGATCAGGCATGGAATCGAGTCTCATACTGTGCAACTGTAGACCCTCTCTACTCAATCTTTTGGAACTCATCACGCTTGCTCAGATGCAAGCTTAAGGGCACATATTTCTCTAGGAACACCCGATGGAACCTAACCCAAGTCAATGGAGGCGAACCTGCAATAAATAATCAACATACGACCTCCACTACTGTTTTGCTTCTCTAAAAAGCTAAAGTGCAACAAAACTAACTATGTGCGACTCAACAATACCCAGTGTATGTAACTTCTCATGATAAACTCATACGCATCCTCATCGGGTTGACCATAAAACACCAAAGACTTCATGTTCGAAAAGTGCTCACAAATCCTACGTTTATCATGAGTCATAGCTATCCATGCAACAAGCCAAGAACCAAACTCTTGATCATGAACCTCATCAATATGGGGCGATGACATCATCGCTGGCTGACCCCCGGGAGTACGAAACTCAGGAGTCTAAGTGTGCCCCTCTCCCACACGGGTATGAGAACCACCTAGATTAGTAGGTTGTACGCCCTCCTAAGCAAAACTATCTAAAACACTCAATAATCTTACCAGCGTGTCCTGTAGAACTAGAGTAGCAATAAGTTCAGGCTGATCATGGATTGGCCCCATCTCCTCCTTAAGTATATCGTTCTGAGGCTCAATAAATGGCTTAAGGATAACTGATCTAGCATGAGCCAGACCGACTCTTTGTGCCCCACCTCGAGTTGGTGCTATTCCTCTGGCTCTACTTTGGCCCCGAGCATGTCCCCTATTACGATCACGCACAACAGGTGTCGGTGTCGATGCCTCCTCCCTCGCTGCGTTGGCACGAGGCCTTACCATCTTTAAGAGAATAGAAACAAAGGTCAGTTACCAATTTGATTCAACTTAGCACAAAACGAATGAAGAAAGTGAAATTTCTTAAATGTCCCATAGCCTCTTGAAGATAAGTACGGACATCTCCGCACCAATTTGCAAGACTCTTCTAGACATTGCTCTTGAATTTAAGACTGATTAACCTAGGGCTCTGATACAAACTTTGTCATGACCTAGTTTAGGGATCGTGGTGGCACCTACACAATCCCACTGGTAGGTGAACTACTCCCAAATTATTCACTCGATATACATAATTAAAAGTGGAAGATAACAAATACTATATAATTTGTCTCATAATAAATGCAAAATAAATAAGTCTGAACATCAACAACATCCCCCCAAGATCTAGTCTGTGAATACAAGAGAATTAGAAGAATTGATACAAGTACTATATAATTTGTCTCATAATATAAATGCGAAATAAATAAGTCTGAACATCAAAAACATCCCCCAAGATCTAATATGAGTACACAACGTACCCCACGTAGGCATAATAGGTCAACAACGGCGGAAGATACAAAAAAAGAGATAAACACCGAGTTGACACCAAATAGTCCTATTCTAACAATTTAAATATCCAAGTAATGTCATATTGTTCACAGTATGTTCTACAGAATTCTCAACACTTTTCAAGTAAGATTTCATAATCACTTAAGTTATCCAATTTCCAGAAGAGTTCAATAACGGAAATCTAAGTCTCAAGTAGAAAGTACAAGCCTTTCATGTCCAGTCCATCCACAGATAATCAATAATGTGATGTATGTATGATAATGAATGCAATGTATATACCAAGTACCTTTATTTTCCAGTATACAGGTTGTCAATTTTTTATTATGATCAGCTCACCCATAGGGGACCCGCGAAGTCCATATACTCCTCCGAAATTTCCCATCGGAGCCCAGCTCTTGGTTGAATAATATCATGTTACAGACGTACAACTCATACCCCGCATATCATCATCATCATCTCAGTGTTACCATAATTTCATAAGTGTTCTTACCTTTTCGGTCTCTTAGACCCACAACATATATCATACCACTCCAATATCAATATCATCAGGACCATGAGTGTATGAATGCAAATGAAAATTTAAGGCAAAAATCATGATATAATGAGATGCAACCAAGTATAGAGATGAATTATCACATGCTTTCAAGAATTCAATAACATATATACAATCCATGTACAAGTCAGGATATCATATTGAAAGCATGTGTGATGAGTAAACATATCAAGCAACTATGGCGACAAGATCATATAATGGTGATAAGCCCAATCAATCAGCAATCAGAACCAACATACGGCTGATTCCCTAAATCTACCATCATCATAGTTCAACACCGGTACCCCCTCAAATGTTCATCATAGCCGTTTGAGAGGGACCCTCAACACACCTAATACCCCTCAATATTTATAACTAATTACGCACTTCTATCGAATATTTTTTAAAGTAAATCATAGCCTACCTCTGGGCTGAACATGAGTGCTACACAATCAAGCCTCGGTGATATCCTTGCCCTTCCACTGCGTCTTGTGATAATCGATCTCTAATCACGCATATACTATTCGTAAATGTAAGGTTTACACAACATACAAGGACATAACCCTTAAACAAGCAAGACTTTAAGTATCAACCACGGTCCCACATTACCAAGACGCAAACTTTATTACCCAAAAGCCAAGAACATGTACTAGGTAATAACATCCTTAAGTTAATTGGAAAACTATACTCATTTAGACCTTCAATTTATCAATATACCAAAAAACCTCAATTAGGAAACCCTAGAATTTTCCCCCAAATCAAATAGGTTTCTATACTTAAATTAAAATCTATTACATGACCATTTCCATCACTAATTTATGATACTCAAGTAATTTAATCCATAAACATCCTTTAAATCTATGATTTAACTCTCTTAAACTCATAAGAACTTGCAACTCATTTTTCTCAACTTATAAACATACTAAATCACCATTGAAGGACTTAGAAATGCAAAATGAAATCACAAGAGACGGAAATCTTTACCTCAAGGTTGAATCCTCTCTTAGACCTATGAAAACTCTCTCCTTGAGGCTCTAAGTTCGAGGGTTTCTATTTTTGGAAAAGAATCTGGCTTATGGAATTAAATAGGACACATGAACCAGTGCTTCTGCCCCAGCAAAACTGACACTGCTGGAGCAGACCCACTACAGCAAACAACGACCTCACTGAGGTAGTGTCACTTGACACCTCGTTGAGGCGCCACCGCATGCTTGACCCCATAGAGGTAAACTCGCCCCTACGGACAACTCCTCCGCCAAGGCAAAAACTCACAATTTTTCAACCCCCATTTTTGCGAGCTAACTTCCTGCAAAGGTGAATACACAAGAGCAAACAGAGGTGTTGCAGAGACAGACACTAGACACCAGATCATGGAAGACTAAGACAATCCTTCACCAAACACCCGCAACACTCTCGATACCCCCTGGACACAAACCAAACATGCTCGTCTAAGGTAAATAGTGCTAAAAACTCACTCGTACCCTAGAATTTTCCATTTGACCGAGCTAAGTCATACTTTTCTAATGAATTCCCAAAATAACTAATTATCCAAATTTTACAAATAAGGCTACAAAATACATTTGATTGCCTCAGAAAGCAAACCAATGACTCGACTACGTCATAACTAACCCTCTGGATCTATCAAAAGTGACAATTTGAGTCAAACTATCCAACTCTAAGTTTCTAGTTTTGGGTTTCTCATCCGAAACTCATATAAATGAACCTCAAGATCCATGTCACTATCCTCGTGCGTTACAAACCCCATATAGAGTCTACGAGAAGGAAAACTAAGCAAATAATGGTCTTTAGCTAAAAATGATCGAACGGGTCATTACACGGGCCTTATGCATTATTATGGTTTCCGCTTCTGTAGAAGTTTTCCCATAAAGATGATGGTGCCTCTGCGAAGTCCTTCTCACTATAGCGCCCCTCAGGGATCTAAAGTGACTCTGCCTCAACGACCTACTTCAGTAAAGTCGAGTCCGCCAAAGAGGAATCGTTGTTTCAGATCAGATTATTAAATGCCCTAAATGATTTTATTTCCCCAAAACATTCTCTTAGGAGTAGAGCCCATCTAAGAGCGGCATTCTGAGTATTCCATAATGTTTTTTCATTGGAGGTATAATTTCATCCCCTTTTAATTATTATTTATCATTTGAGTCTTCTATCATAGTATATAATTCTATTTGAGGAAGAAGATAGCCTATGTTGTTCATGCTTGAATAAGAGGCTGAGAATCTTGAATATGGAGATTATATATTGATTAGATGATTGAGATATTGTAAAATAGTGTTGATTAATTATAAATGATGATGTTTAATGATTAACTTGGTATTAGAAACCCCATGAAATTGGGGGGAAATCTAGGGTTTGGATTTGCGGCTTTTTGGTTAATCTTGCAATTAAGGGTACAATTGGATTTAGTTTTCAAATTAACTTAAGGATATGATTATTTAGTATGTTATTATGCTTTTTGGGTGATAAAGTTCATATTTTGATACCGTGGGCCCGGGGTTAATTTTGGGATGAATCTTGTATTGGTTAAAAGGACTAAGTCCTTGTATGTGTATTAACTTAACTATTAACATAGAATCTATATGTTAGACTATGAGTATTTTGAGGCTCTTCAAAAGGCAAGTCCTGCATTTAGAGTTAACGGTTCGTGGCTCATGCTCGGCTTTGAGGTAGGCTATAGTTTTTCTTTTATAGAATTCGACATAAGTGTGTATTAGTTATAAATATTAAGGGGTGTTGGGCGTGTTTGAGGGTCCCACCTTAGAGGTTGTGATGAATGCTTAGGTGGGTAACGATGTTAAACTGTGATGATAGGTTATTTAGGGAATTAGCCTTAAGTTGATTCCGACTGTTATTGTTTGGGCTTTTCGCCATAATGTGAGCTAGTCGCCATTGTTGATAATGGTTCTGTTTATTCATCACATTTCTTTTGATATGATAAATTGATTTGCATGGAGTTACGTGTTATAAAGTTCCTGAAAGCATGTGAGATTCATCTCTTATACTTGATTGCATCTCATACATCCTAATCATTTGTCTTATATTGTCATTTGCATTCATACACGTATGGTTCTAATGATAATACAATTAGAATGGTATGAAAACGTTTTGGGTCCAATGAGAACGATAAAGGAAAGGCAACGATATATTATGAGATGGTTGGAAACATTGAGATGATTGAAATAATTGATATTGATATTAAAGCCAAGAGTTGGGATTCATTGAGAAATTCCGGATGAGTATATGGAAGGCGCAGGTCCCCTATGGGTGTCTAGTTCATACAATTTGAACGCTTGTATACTGGATGTTGAAGGTACCTGGCATTTGTATTGCATTAATATCATACATATATTTATACATTGATTATCTGTCAATGGATAATGTGATTGGAATGATTATTGGAACTTAGGTGATGTTCATGATTAAATGAACTTGGATGATTGGATTGATTCTGTTGGATTGGATTCCATGATTTGGCTTGTTCTCTGTGTAGTTGGTTCTATGGTTTACACCTTTATGAGTCTAAGCACTCGATGACAAACTGTTATTGTGGTTGATGATGTCTATATGTCAGAACTATCATATAGATCAAAAAGAGAACTATGTGTGTATGATGTAAGTAAGGAGGGTGTAAGTGGGTAAGTATGTCGGAAGTTTGGTTGTAATCGGGTCAACCCGAAAATGGGACTCAAGGTGGGGTTCTCGGGTGGGGTGTTTCTACCGGACAGTGTGGTGTTGTGGAGCTGTTTCGGGTAATTTAGGGTAGAGTCGGACTTAGGCATTTTATGGAAGTGTTTCGGGTGTGTTGAGAGTTGCCTCGATGATCGGGGTTTGGTGGTTTGATAGTGGGTGGTGGAAGTTGACTGAAACAGTGAGGTCTCGGTAAGGGTTATCTTATGGATTATTTGTGGTTGTCGGGTTTGGATAGGATGTTGTGGGTGGTTTCGGTCAGTGTCTGTTAGTGGGGATGTTTGGGACGTATTATGGAATGTGGTGGTATAAAGGAGATGGTGGTTTGAACAAGGAATGAACACGGGATTCTAGGTGCAAACCTGAGTACAAACCAAGTATAGGACGGTCGATATAGCAAGGATAATGACACGAGGGTTTTAATGCTCGAATCGACACCAAGATGAGTTTGGCCAATTGGAAAAGGACTAAACCGAGGTTGCTAAGTACAAGCTCGAGTACTAACCAAGTGAGGGTGGTTGGTAACCTTATGATAGACCCTACTCTTGGGTTTGGTTGGATCACACAAGTTCCAATGTCCACTTGCACCAAGGAGGTTCCTTAAGCATGGGCTTAGCTAGGTCACACAAGTCCTAACCAAACTTACACCGAAGGGACCTTAGCTTGGGTTTAACTAGGTCACACAAGTCCTAGCTTCAACTTACACCAAGGGGTTGGTTCACACAAGAACCGAAGGCCCACACAAGGACCAACTAAGGTAGGCAACACACAAGTTGAATACTTTAGTGTTTGAGTAAAACTCAAGTTTTTCTATTCATCAACTCTGATTTTTACAACATCCTAAAGGTCCTATTTATAGTAGTACATGGACTATTCTAGAAGGATAACAAAAGGACACAAACTACATGAACTTCTCGGCCAAGTATGGACAAGTGGGAAGGGTGTCGGTTTGCTTGGGGAACAAGGAAGTTCTCGGCTTCAACTCCATCAATGGGAAAGGTTTCGAATTTACTTGGAGAGAAGGATGAACTCAATCTCTTTCACACCCCTTTGTGGTTCACATGTAGAAGAATGTATGAACTTGGCTCCTAAAAAAATCTCATCTTCTTAGAATATGTTTGGAAGCTTCCATTCCTTGCATATGTGCCTTGGTGAGTTGTTTTCGGCCAACTCTTCATCTCCCTTAGGCCGATCTTGATGTCTCAAATACATAAACTAGTTTGTTCATGAATTCTCCTCTTGGAAGCCTTATCTTCTAGATGATTCTTGTATTTGCCATCTTGTCCTCTTACCCTCGGCCTAGTCACTTTCTTGGAAGACTTTTCAGCCTAGTCCCCTTATTACATGGCCTAGTCATCCCTTTCTATTACATGGCTTATTAATGAGGTCCTAATAAGAACTAAAAGCTAAGCTAGGAATTAAAGATAAGCTAAAGGAAAAACATGGTCTCGGCCAAGACCAACAAGGAGGCGAAAAAATAAATGACTTCTCAAATCTTCAAGTTCAATCTTCAATCCCGCTCCATATTCCATCCCATTTTAAGAAAATTATCATTGGATGATCAACCATCTTTGGTACTCCGATCTTATCACCTTGAGGATCAAATTAGAACTTTAAGCTCACGGATATTTTTACATTAGACTCCCCTTCTTCAAAAGTATTCGTCCTCGAATTCTCATCATCTAAATATGAGGACAAGTTTTTACCACGAAACGTTGAACCTCCACAATCAATCGGGGTTCCTCCTTGTAGGTTCCTTCTCAGAAGTTAACAAATAGATTAAAAGGACCACACTCCAAATAATTTTTCCATTCAATCAAGGAGTCATAGGTGGGAGGATTACACCGAGGACTACTCAATTTCTTGCTAGAGAAAGCGATGGGCTCTTTGTTTTGGATTAATCCGATACCAACTCTTCTAATATCACATTCAATGTCAATTGGTATCTAAAGGTACGGAATGGGTACAGCAATGGTGCTACAACCTTGAATGAAACAATGATACAACAAAGCCGAATAATAGGAGCCTCATATCCTACTTACACTTGTATGCTCGGTCCAACTCCGGACAGTCTCCATCTTGGGTGGATTAATATAAATATCCTCGTTATAAGTAGGATAATGACGGCATGCCCCACTCAATATTGTGCTAGAGATAAAGATGACACCAACACTAATTCCGCTAGTTTCATGTTCAACTTCAAATCGCTTTCCCCGCCTTAGCATAGCTAGAGTTGGTGCTTCACATGTCCTTCCTTTCGTGGTGTCTAATGTTCCTTGAGACCCTTCACACTCATACTTTCTCATTAGCTCATTGATAGGGGTATCCATGGTACAATAACCCTAGATGAAATGATGATAGAAAAAGGCTAGACCAAGGTAACCATTTACCGCAATTATACTCATAGGCTCGGAATAACTTCGGAAAGTTATGACCTTGGATTTGTCTATAAGAACACCCCTGGATGATATGTCTCACATGAAAGGTAGTAGGACCTTGTGTATGGTCTGCATGAACGATCTTGGAGACAACCACGATCCAAGTGGCACCACAAGCCACTCGTACCGTCCACGTTGCATTTTGGAGACCAACTTTCGTTCAATTCCCTTTTGGATCTTCATCAGTTGAGAATCATTCCTAAACCCCATCTTGGGAAGAAACCTAGTTCCACTCAAGTTGTCCAAATAAACATCCATTCTCGGCATTAGGGAATTGCACTTCAAGGTGAAGTTGTAAACCGTTCGGCCATCTATGCACACGCACCAAATTTCATTCCCCTTCGGCACCAAATAGGTACCGTACATGAACAAAGATCCTCTTGGACAAGAAACTCGGAAGCCTCCTCCAGATCATCACCGTATTTGGGTAGTGAAATTCCAGGAACCATTTCAATGGCATGACCAATACCGATGTTTGAGGATAGACATTCAGACACTCCTACCGTGGATGGATTTTCAAGCATGCCTTTGGATAATGCCATGTAAATCGTGAATTGTTGTAGTATCTTGTTCATGAAACTCACGGGACAGCTTAGAGTTCTACATACTCTAAATGACATCGCAAGCCATTCGGACAAGTTATATTTGGAATTGGAATCCAACTTTCCTTCACCTCTTTCTCGGCTCCTCATTTGATGGTAGCCATTCCTCAAGTCTTCCGCAGAGAACAACTTCGTTCCATTCACTTTACCCATGAGATCTTTCAATCTCGGTATAGGGAATGAGCACTCCATGATAAGTTGATCCACCTCTCAGCGACCAATGCATACGTGCCAAGTCTCATTCTCCTTCGGCATCAACAGGGCAGGTGTTGTGTAGGGGCTAAGGGATTTTCAATCATAGCCTTCACCTAACAATTTTGTTCATGTACTTGTAATCCCTTCCAGATGGCATCCATAGTATTGGTGAGTAGACAATGAACTTCTTGAAAATAAATCAAGAGAAAGTTCACCATTTTCCATCGATAGTGTTCCGGATGCAAGATCATTCGCACATACGTCTTCCGATTCCCCAAGAGTTCCTCCAAATAGTCATCTATAGAACTCCCCTACTTAAATTCTTCCTCTATATTTTGTGCATCAAGTAAGGGGGTCTTGGGTTCTTCCTCTTCTTCACGTGGTACACCCGACTCATGTCAGAGTACCAAACTTTCTTCCTCCTCCGAAAGGTTGACAACTTCCTCTATTTCAGATTTCTCAAAAAAAAAAGGAATCCGCATAATCTTGATATTCCTTAATTGTCACGACCCGCGCATTGGGGCATTCCTTAGCAAAGTGCCCTAGCCCTTGGCACTTGAAACACCTTTTTCTTTTTTTATATAATCCCTTTGTAAATTCTATACTTTTGTGGTTATACAAAGGATTAGTAAAGAGTTGCTACCCATTTCTACATTTTTATCTTTTTTTGCACTTTCGTGACGATACAAGGGGTTATTAAAAGAGGTACCCCCCCCCCTTTCTTTAACATCTGTGGGCCTTAAAAGGGACCTTGGGGTACCTTTCCTTTCAAGCCTTGGAATGTTTTGCAAAACCCTTGACTTGGCATTATTACTCACGGTACGTCCCACAAGTTCTTTTTTCACGGCCCACACTTGTTCAATAAAAATATCACTTACGAGTCTCCTTAGTTCTTCTTTGTTTACGTGAGTCATAGTGTCAAAACGTGGGGCAAGATGGCCTCGCTCTGATACCAATTTGATGTAAGTAAGGAGGGGTCGACCGAAAAATGGGACTCAAAGTGGGGTTCTCGAGTGGGGTGTTTCTGCGGGACTGTGTGGTGTTGTGGGGCTGTTTCGAGTAATTTAGGGTAGAGTCGGACTTAGGCATTTTATAGAAGTGTTCCGGGTGTATTGAGGGTTGCCTCGATGATCGGGGTTTGGTGGTTTGATAGTGGCAAGGTGGTGGAAGTTGATTGAAATAGTGAGGTCTCGGTAAGGGTTGTCTTGTAAATTGTTTTTGGTTGTCAGGTTTGGACAAGAAGTTGTGGGTGGTTTTAATCAGTGTCCTTTGGTGGGGATGTTTGGGACGTATTGTGGGATTTGGTGGTAGAAAGGATATGGTGTTTTGAACAAGGAATTAACACGGGATGCTAGGTGAAAACCCGAGTACAAACCAAGTATAGGACGATCGATATAGCAAGGATAATGACACGAGGGTTTTAATGTTCGAGTCAACACCAATGTGAGTTTGGCCAATTGGAAAAGGACTAGACCAAGGTTGCTAAGTACAAGCTCGAGTACTAAACAAGTGAGGGTTGTCGGTAACCTTATGATAGACCCTAGCCTTGGGTTTGGTTGGATCACACAAGTTCCAACATCCATTTGCACCAAGGGGGTTCCTTAAGCTTGGGTGTAGCTAGGTCACACAAGTCCTAACCAAACTTACACTGAAGGGACCTTAGCTTGGGTTTAACTAGGTCACACAAGTCCTAGCTTTAACTTACACTAAGGGGTTGGTTCACACAAGAACCGAAGGCCCACACAAGGACCAACTAAAGTAGACAACACATAAGTTGAATACTTTAGTGTTTGAGTAAAACTCAAGTTTTTCTATTCATCAACTCTGATTTTTACAACATCCTAAGGGTCCTATTTATAGAAGTACATGGACTATTCTAGAAGGATAACAAAATGAGACAAACTACATGAACTTCTCGGCCAAGTTCCCATGTAGAAGAATTCATGAACTTGGCTCCTCAAAAAATCTCATCTTCTTGGAATATGTTTGGAAGCTTCCATTCCTTGCATATGTGCCTTGGTGAGTTGTTTTCGGCCAACTCTTCATCTCCCCTAGGCTGATCTTGATGTCTCAAATACATGAACTAGTTAGTTTGTGAATTCTCCTCTTGGAAGCCTCATCTTTAGATGATTTTTGTCCTTATCATCTTGTCTTCTTACCCTCGGCCTAGTCACTTTCTTGGAAGGCTTTTCGGCCTAATCCCCTTATTACATATCCTAGTCATCCCTTCTTATTACATGGCTTATTAATGAGGTCCTAATAAGAACTAAATGCTATGATTGGAAATATAGATAAGCTAAAGGAAAAACATGGTCTCGGCCAAGACTAACAAGAAGGCTGAAAATTAAATGACTTCTCAAATCTTCAAGTCCAATCTTCAATCCCGCTCCATATTCCATGCCATTTTAAGAAAATTATCAATGGATGATCAACCATCTTTTGAACTCTGATCTTATCACCTTGAGGATCAAATTGAAAGTTTAATCTCACGGGGATTTTTACATCAGTATTTGTGTATTGCCTGGTGATTGATAGTGTTATTCGGTAAGGAACTTGTAGTGGTGTCATTATTATAGTGGTTGATTTGTATGTTATCTATGTGTAGGTCCCCTCCTTAATTAAAGAGTGTACGACGTAGACTTCTACTCAAAGTATAATAGAACGCTAGATAAACCATTATGTGCCATGCCCTTAAGTGTATGAAACTGTAGCTAATTCTAAGTGTTAGAGATAATAAAAGAGCTAATATTGCTATGGTAAGACTAATTGTATACTTTTGGGAAGTTTTCTCAAGTGATGTTGTGTACTGAGTGTCAACTTATTGATTGGATTGGATAGATTTGGTGAGTAGTGATAAATAATTTCATGACTTAGACAGAGTTACTGATCGGTGGATATTAATTGTTTGATCCATGTGTGCTACATGAATTGAATGGGACTTGATTCTGATCGAACTATTATGTGAATATGGTGACTTATGTGACTATTAAATTGCCTAGAATTGGACCTACTTTAGAGTCAACTTGATGTTTATTTCCATTACATAACTTCCGTCGTTGTCGGCCTATGATTCTTACCGGGTAAATTGTGTACTCATGCTACGCTTGTTGCATCTTTTATGTGGATGTAGGTATTCGGTCGATACATGTCGCAGCTTGGAGAACGGGTAGGTTAAGGCAGGTCACTCATCCTTGGCAGCCATGGTCTTCATCTTTGCCAGACCGCCCTTATTCATTTAGGGCAGTGTTATTTATTTCTTTGATTACTTTGTATCTTAGAGTTCTTGTACTAGTCAAACCAGGTTTTAAACCAAAAATAGTGGTATTTGCTAGCACAACATAATGGAGGCAATCACTCAATATAGATTGATCCAAAATCTGATTCAAATCTAATATAGTACCTATGGGTACATAAGAAATATATTGAATCGATTCTTTTTAATAAATAGATCTGATCGCAACTTCGAATATGGAATTAAAAGGGATCAAATAGGAAAGGATACTCTGAATCATATAACTATAATAAAATATACGATCAACAAATATGTATCGTGCCTCCTCATAAAGGGAGTCGCAGTGACCAGGCTCGGGCGATTGTTTACCAAAAACACAGATCTCCACAAAGTTGTAAGACCATGTATAGGGGTTGATGTCTGCCTAGTGCCGGAAGGTCAAGGAAGTTGGTGACCTGATGACAGGGGAGCCGGCGACAGAAGCCCCGGTGAACGGCAGCCGTAACTATAACGGTTAATATGATGAATAAATGAGTTCTTTTTTATTCTGCATCTTCACGTGACTCAATAGGAGAGATTGACCTATTTCATACTTCTTCAAATAACAAAGATTCAGCTTCTAAGGAATGATTAAACTTTGATAGTTAAAAATAACTTTTGATCATCTTGGGGAAAAGATAAGTCTTTTTTTTAATTGAATCATCAACGATTGGAAAAATGTTTCGTAAAGTGATTTGACACTTAGTGATTTGAATGAAAATTGCTATATCTTTGTAATTTCTTCATATATATTTCGCAATGTCTTAATTCGTTTTGAAGGATTTTGGGGATGGTTTGCCTACCAGGGGGATAGTGTAGGTGCCACCATGACGCCCGTGATTTGGGTTATGACAAAGTTGGTATTAGAGCATTAGGTTCACGGGTCTCACGAGTACAAGGACAATGTTTAGTAGAGTTCGCAGATAGGTACGTAGACATCTTTACCCATCCTCGAGACTTCTTCTTCCTATTCTATTCTATCACCGATGGTGGAAACACGCTCTTAAATTCATGCATGAATGGTTTGCTATGATGTCGCATGGTAGGGAATAAGATGTGATAACATGGTATGGACGTGTGACCAAGTTCAGTCTTCAGATATAATTTAAATGTACAGTTGATTGGGGTTATGTTTGGGATCCCTTAGTTCGGTGATATTCTTGGCAAGTGGAAATGATAATGCAGAGGTGAAAGAAAAAGAAATTGGATGGATCAATCTCCACTATATGAAGGGAAAAAATGGTATATGGCATGCTTGTCAAGAGGAGGTTTCAACATGTACGAGGGTGGATTTCGTATAAGGTTATGAAAAGTTGAGTTTGGCTTTCACTTGACAGAATTGTAGTAGTGGAGTAACAAATAGTAGTTGTAGGTCCCTTCAGGGAATGACTATCTTTTCTATATCAGGTGGCAAGGTTACTTGTGATGAGTGAAGCTTAAGGTAATAGAAAGTTACGTTTCTTCAAATACAAAGTGTATTTGTAGGGTCGCTTAGCGTTTCGAAGTTAGTGATAAAAAGAATTGTTGATTTGTGAGTTATTTCGTAGTTGTTTAGTACATAGTAAGTGTAAGAGATCGTTTATTAGTTGGTATGTTGGAATACGTCAAAAGCTAATGAGAGTCAGTGTTCGACTAATAGGAATAACTTTAGTGTTGGACAAGGGTGAAGCTTTATTCTAAGGAGTTAGCGAATATTGCATCTAGTTTCGGATAAGGACTGTGGGCATAGTTTGTAAAGGTTAATATTTGAGAAGTTTATATAGTTAATGGTAGTGTGATCTTGTGATGTGGACTGGCTGAAAGGAATAGTCACGTGATTTGTTGAAGGTGCTCGGGTTCGGCAGTTAAGTCCCAAAGTGGTTCTTTGCGAGCGAGCATCATTTAAGAACTCTCGAATGAGGTGTTGTTCAATGGGGATATTTACGATAACATATTGATGAAGGTTTGACCTAATAATAGTGGTGAATAGCTTTTTGAATATCGATGGTCGGGTCAGTGAACGTATGAACCAATATAGAAGAGGAATTATTTCAGTTAAGGATTTCTGGCAAAGGTACTTTGATGAAACTCTATGAGAATGTTAACAGGAGTGTGTGTTCGATAATTAAGGATCAACTTTTGGATTATGGGATAGTTTAGTGATGGTTTGGGTTATCGCTTGGGAACTAAATGATTTTGTGGTCAAAGCAACCAGAGTGGGTCAGCACCTTTTCTAGTGGAGGAATTTTATAAAGGATGGTACATGGGATATGTTGGATAGGGAGGAGCTTCTAGTTTAAAGGTTCAAGTGAGGCGAGGGGAACTCTCTGTTGTTGGGTATGCAATGTCCTAAATTTCAAGGATTAGTTCAGTTATTTTGTGAGGCCTGTGATATTTTAGTACACTCTTGAGCAGTTTTGAGTAATGATGGTCGTTAGTGGTAAATGTCATTGAATGAAAGGTGGAAATATAAGAATTTTGATAAATGTGTGGTTGATCTAATCTGGAATGAGTAAGGTGCCTCTTCAAGTTAGGGGAGGATTTGGATTTGAATCAACAGAATTTCTTGGGGTAGATGTGGATTATGTTGGCATTATTCTCGCATCTTTTAGATGGGATGAAATTGTTAGTACGCTTGGAGGAGTATGTCTATGATAATTGACTAAGCGTTATGAAATATGCTCCATGGGGTTTGTGATTGGCGACTGGTGGTAGACTATGTCAAAGCGTTGTTGACTAATAGCATGGTGAATAATTCAGGTATTAAGGACTTTGAAGTAATTGCGTAAGGAAAGGTGCATGGATCGTAAGGTATATACGTTAGGATTTGGGCGTGAGTGTTGCAAGAGATAATACCATCTGGATTGATAAAGGATAGTGAGGTCTTACTATTAGAGACTCGATGGGTAGAGGTATGGTAAATGAGGCCACAGACTTAACGTTGAAATGTTCGGATTTGTGGGCAAGTTAAGAGAAAGTACAAGGAGGATTAATGTATTTAGAGTTCATGGGGTTCTATCATATTTGTGTATCGGGTGGAAGTTGAAAAACATGAAGATTACAATCATAAGGTATAGTTCGTCGGTACTAAGTTGATGACTTGGATAGAATCCAACTTTTGGAGTCATGGGTGACGGCACTTGATTGATCATCCATGACAAAAGAGATTGAAGAGGTCACCGCATGTTTATAGAAAGACTATTAGTTATGTTTGGAATCAGTTTGGGTGACTATCGATAATTTAGAAATTGAGCTTTTATTTTCGAGTTAGAATTGTTCAATTAGGGTCGGGTAGCCTATGTTTATATTTACTGGAAGACTTATGGTATTCTAGTAAACCACAGATAAGGGTTCGATGGATTTCAATTCAAAATGGAGGTATGACAGTGTTACCGATTCTCATTGAAGTTTTCAAGTATAATTGATGATATTTTTGGATGACAATGATTGGGACAGTTCTAATGTTTACACGGGCACATGGCAATGTATTAAGGAGGTACAAATGGTTATGGGAGTCTTAAGAGTGATGAGTTGATTTTCTACAGATTTGGCACGTGGCAATGTAATTAGTAGGTATTCTTATTGTATGGTGATTTAGAGATTTGATAAGAATTAGGTAATGGGTTTTGACTAAGAGATTTCAACTTCGGACTACAGAAATAATGAGACTGGAATTGGCACAATCGACCTTGGATAAGATCAGTTTTTAGGTGGAATTACTTAGAATTTTCTTAGATAAAGCAATGATTCTTTTTGGAAAAAGGAAGTCATGATTTGGGCTTATGGTATGTGTATATATGTTTCTAAGGAATCTTGGTGAGAGAAGGATTAGTAGAAGCAGAGTATTTAGTCATTACAAGTTGGACAATGGTTTGTGGCTACAACTAAAGAATAGTAGTGATTAAGGTATTATTGGTGGATTCAATCAAATTTATAGAGTTATGGTTATAATTATATTAGGGAATTCGAGCGGAGTCAGTGCTTACATTCGAGGATCAAATGTGAAAGACATTTCGGGTATGAAGAAATGGAAAGTTGGGTTTTTGAGAAAAGTTAAAGGTAGTCTTGATGGATACAGTGAAGAAGCGATACTGCAGGTGTAATTCTTGCATGTTGAGGCTTCCATGAGGTTATAATATAAGATCATTGGTTACTCATCAACTTCGTATTTCCCTTTTTCTGTTTGAGGATGAATGCCATTTAATTGGTATCTAATGTAATGACTCGGCTGCTTGTTTTTAGTTAAAGAACCTTATTTGACTAAATTACCCTTCACATAGACTCTATGTGGGGTTTGTGACATATGGAGATGGGTGGCACGGATCCCAATGTACCTTTATGTGATTATCTGAAGAAACACCTAAAATGGAGATTTCAGAATTCATAAGTTTGACCCAAAGTTGACTTCTGGGTATATCGGGTCAGTTCCGATAGTTTCGGAGGGTCATTTATGACTTAGTCAAATCATTGGTTAGCATCTTGAGGCATTCATATGTACTTTATGGCTTTATTTGTAAAATTGTGAAACTTAGATATTTTGGGTTGTTTCATAGAAAAGTATGTCTTATCTCGGTCGTATGAGAAATCTGAGGGCGTGAGTGAGTTTGTAGCACCGTTTATCGTAGGGTAGCAGGTTTGGTTTGTATCTGAGGGGTCCCCGGAGCATTTCGGGTGTTTGGTTGAGAATTGGCTAATTCTGGAGTTGTTGGTTTCTGGTGTCTGTACCAGTGGTCTACTGGCCGCTTTTGGGTGCGCGCCTCTTCGGAGGTTGGCTCATAGATGCAGGCCTTGTGCATTATTGTGGTTTCCGCTTCTGCGGATGTTTTCCAGCAGAGGCAATGGCGTCTCTACAGAGTCCTTCTAGCTCCAGCGCCCCTCAGGGATCTTATGTGAGTCTGCCTCAGCGGCCTGTTTTTCTGTTTAAAGCGAGTCCTCTTCAGCAAAGTCGATTCCGCAGAAGTATGTGCGCTTCAGCGAAGTCGATTCTGCCAAAGCGGAATCGTTGTTTCATATCAAACTATTAAATGCTCTAAATGATTTCATTTCCCCAAAACATTCTCTTAGGACTATAGCTCAGCTAAGAGGGGCATTCTGAGTATTCCATCATGGTTCTTCATTGGAGGTATAATTTAATCCCCTTTTAATTATTATTTATCATTTAAGTCTTATATCCTAGTGCAGAATTCTATTTGGGGAAGAAGATAGCGTACTTGTTCATGCTAGAATAAGAAGCTAAGAATCTAGAATTCGGGGATTATATATTAATTGGATGATTGAAATATTATAAACTAGTGTTGATTAATGATAGATGATGATATTTTGATGATTAATTTGGTATTAGTAACCCTTTGAATTCGGGGGAAAATCTAGGGTTTGAATTTGAGACTTTTTGCCTAATCTTGCAATTGAGGTTCCAATTGGATTTATTTTAAAATTAACTTAAGGATGTGATTATTTAGTATGTTATTATGATTTTTGGGTGATAAAGTTCAGAATTTGATACCGTGGGCCTGGGTCAATTTTGGGATGAATCTTTTATTGGTTTAAAGGACTAAGTCTTTTTATGTGTATTAGCTTAATTATTAATGTATAATATATATATATATATATATATATATGTGTGTGTGTTAGACTACGAGCATTCTGAGGCGCTTTGAAAGGGCAAGGCCTGCGTTGAGGGTTGACGGCTCGTGGCTCCTGCTCGACTCTGAGGTAGGCTATCTCTGTTGCAGACTTCGATAGAAGTGCGTATTAGTTATAAATGTTTAGAGGTATTACGAGTGTTTTGGGGTCCCACCTTAGCGGTTGTGTTGAACGCTTAGGTAGGTACCGGTGTTGAACTGTGATGATGGCTTATTTAGGGAATCAGCTTAAGCTGATTCCAACTGCTGTTGTTTGGGCTTGTCGTCATTATGTGGGCTTGTCGTCATTATGTGGGTTTGTCGCAATTGTTTATAATTGCTATATCTACGCATCACCTTGCTTTCGATATGATAAATTATTTTGTGTGGAATTATGTGTTATGGAGTTCCTGAAAGAATGTGAGATTCATATTTTATACTTGATTGCATCTCATACATCCCGATTACTTGGGTTATATTGTCATTTGCATTCATACACTCGTGATTCTGATGATAATGAAATGAGAGTGGTATGAAAATGTTGTGGGTCCAATGAGACCGAGAAAGGAAAGGCAACGATATTATTAGATGGTTGGAAACATTGAGATGATGGAAATGATTGATATTGATAATACTGCCAAGAGTTGAGAACTATTGAGAAATTCTAGATGAGTAAATAGACGGCGTGGGTCCCTTATGAGTGTGCAGTTCATAGAATTTGAACATTTGTATAATGGATGTAAAAGGTACCTGACATTTGCATTGCATTCATATCATACATACACTTATACATTGATTACCTGTTGATTGGTAATGTGATTGGAATGATTATTGAAACTTGGGTGATTTTCATGATTAAATGAACTTGGATGATTGGATTGATTCTATTGGATTGGCTGCCATAATTTGGCTTGTTCTCTATGTAATTAGTTATGTGGTTTACACCTTTATGAGCCTAAGCACTCGATAAAAACTGTTATTATGGCCAGTGATGTCTATATGTTAGAACTATCATGTACATCAAAAAGAGAAGGATTGGTAGAATGTGTGTCTGTGTATTTCTTGGTGATTGATAGCATTATTCGGTAAGGTGTCTAGTAAGGAACCTGTAGAGGTGTCATTGTTGTAGTTGTTGATTTGTATGATATGTATGTGTAGGTCCCCTCCTTAATTTAAGGATGTACGGCGTAGACTTTTACTCGAAGTATAATGAGAACGCTATATAAACCATTATGTGTCATGCCCTTAAGTGTATGAAACTGTAACTAAGTTTAAGGGTTAGAGATAATAAATGAGCTAATATCGTTATGGTACTAATTATATAGTCTTGGGAAGCTTTATCAAGTGATGTTGTGTACTGACTGTCAACTTGTTGATTGGATTGGATAGATTAGGTAAGTAGAGATAAATAAGTACATGACTTAGACAGAGCTACTGATCAATGGATATTAATTGTAAGATCTGTGTGTGCTACATGAATTGAATGGTACTTGACTATGATCGAACTATTTTGTGAATAAGGTGACTTGTGTGATTATTGAATTTCCTAAAATACGACCTACGTGAGAGTCAACTTGATGTTTATTTCTGTTACGTAAATTCCATCATTGTCGGCATATGATGTCTACGGGGGTACATTGTGTACTCATGCTATGCTTGCTGCATCTTTTACGTGGATGCAGGTATTCGGTCGATACAGGTCGTATCTTGGAGCACAGGGAGGTTAAGGAAGGCCATTCATCCTTGGCAGGCGTGGTCTTCATTTTGGCCAGACCGCCCTTATTCATTCAGGGTGGTATTGTTTATTTCTCTGATTACTTTGTATCTTAGAGTTGTTGTACAAGTCAGACCAGGTTTTTGAAAACATTTTGTAAATGGATTTGACACTTAGTTATTTGAATGAAATTTTTTATATCTTTGTAATTTCTTCATATATATTCCACAATGTTTTAATTCTTGTTAAAGAATTTTAGGGATAGTTCGCCTACTGGGGGATAGTGTAGGTGTCACCACAATGTCCATGATTTCGATCGTGATAGTGTGATGGTCCAAATCCCCGAACTAATGGAACAAATCTCTCAAGCATCCCATAAGGCTTGAAGACTCTGTTCATAAGATCCATGAAAGTTGTTGATGCATTTGTCAACCCGAACGACATGATACGAAATTCGAAATGACCATAACGGGTTCTGAAAGCGGTTTTCAGAATATCAACTTCCTTAACTTTCAGCTAATGGTACCCTGATCTGAGGTCAATCTTGGAATAATATTGGGCACCCTAAAGTTGGTCAAATAAATCATTAATTCTGGGAGAGGATATTTGTTCTTAATGGTGACATTGTTCAACTGTCGGTAATCAATCCATATATGCAAAGATCCCTCTCTCTTTCGAATGAACAAGATTGGTGTACCCTAAGGTGAGGCACTTGGCCTAATAAATCCCTTGTCAAGGAGATCTTTTAACTGGGCTTTTAATTCCTTCAATTCTGCTAGAGCCATTCTATATGGGTGAATAGATATCGGCTTAGTTCTAGGAAGTTAATCAATTCCAAAGTCAATCTCCCTATCGGGAGGAACTCCAAAAAGATCTTTAGGAAAGACTTCTGGAAACTCATTGACAACTGGTACGGCTTGAAGAGTTGGGGTCTAGGTATCTGCATCCTTGATCCAGATTAAATGATAGATTTATCCCTTGGAGAGAATCTTTCTGGCTTAAGATAGGAAATAAACCTACCCATGGGTGCTACTGCATCACCCTTCCATTCTATGACTAATTTATAAGGAAATTCAACTTATAATTTTGGTTCTGCAGCCTATTGTAGCATAACATGACGCCAACTAATCTATACCCATGACTACATCGAAATATACCATTACCAACTCAACCAAGTTGGCTACTATACTGCGGTGATAAACTCTAACTGGACAACCCCTATACACACGTCTACCTATAACTGACTCTCTAACTAGGGTGGACACTTCAAAGGTTCATGCAACCTTTCTGGCTCTATCCCAATTTTCTTGGCAATAAATGGGGTTACAAATGATAGGGTGGATCTTGGATCTATAAGGGCATAAACATCAAAAGTAAAGACTGTTAATATACATGTAACAATATCTACACATGCCTCTAAATCCTGACGACCAGCTAATGCATAGCGATTTGGACCTTTGCCTGCATTTCCAAACTTCGCTGCACCACGCCCTGACTGGCTTGAGAATTGCGAAAAGCTGCTGAATTTGTAGACTGAGGTATATTACCTCCGGTACCTTGTCTCGCTGATGGATAGTCCCTCTGATAGTGACCCCACTAGCTACATCCAAAATAGATATACATGCTCAAATGACACTCTCATGTGTATCTCTTACCACACTTGCTGCTGATCGGATTATCATACATCTTCTTGCTTGAGATTGTGAACCTGCTGCTATGAAATTTTGTCTCATCTGATCATTCCTGAACTTTGGGGCTGTGGCACTGGCTACAGATGGAGCAGGTCCCATTGACCTATTTTTAAAGAATTGTCTGCATCCACCTCCCCCGTGGCTGAAATGACCTATAGACTTGGCTCTTTTACTGAACTCCCTATCTTTCTCTTTCTACAAATGTTCCTCTTCTTTATTCCTATCCCCATTACCCTGAATGAAAGCAACCATCTTAGTAATGGTCATATCTTTATTCTAAGCAATGATATTAGCATCACCAAACAAGTAGGGTTCAAGACCCAACACAAAAGGCCTAACTCTGGCCCTTATGTCAGTAACCATGTGCGGAGCTTACTTGGCCAATGAAATGAATTTGAGGTAGTATTATTGTAAATTCATGTTGTTCAATTTGAGCCTTTGAAACTCTATGGCCTTAGCCTCCCTGACTACAAGTGTCAGAAACTGCTCAATAAATGTATTTGTGAATTCATCCCAAATTGCAGGTGGTGCATCTTTCTCTTGGGATTGTTCCCACGTCTCATACCAAATATTTGCGACGTCTTTCAACTGATAGGCTACAAACTATGTCGCCTCTATCTCGGTGGAATGCATAACACGAAAGACATTCTAAATCCCATCAATAAAATTCTAAGGGTCAGTCTTGCTGGACCCTGTAATCACTGGAGGGTCCATACAGAGGAACTCTATGATCCTAGAACTGGATGACCCTTCATTAGTATCATTATTCGAAGTCATCCATTAACGTTGCTGAGTGGAAATGATTTAGCTGAGCAACTATATAGCTCCTCTGTCATGCATATCTGCGGAACTGAGCAGCAGATTAACTGTGGCATAAACTCACGCAGGACTTCTAGTAGCTGGTAGGAGTGAAGTTGGGGGCACTGCAGCCGATGCAACTCCCTGAGACCCGGTGCCAACCCTCTAAGTTTGGGAGTCCCCTTCTTGAGCAACATTAGCAGCAGTCCTCTTGCTTGTAGTTGACTTCCTTTCAACAGATATTTTTTTGAAATACGTAATACGCACGAGTTAGAAGAATAATCATGAAAGTATGGCTCTAATTGGATGATCTAGAGTATGAAAGAAGTGAGACAATCCTAGATGTCTTGGTGGTCAACTATTTACATGTGTGGCGCGCACACACACATAAAAGTGACCCTACTGAACACGGTTTCATTGACTCTCTAAGACACATTAACCTGGGCTCTGATACTAAGCTTTGTCACGCCCCCAAACCATGGCCTGGGCGTAACACACCACTCAGTGTTTGAGTGCATGTGACCGAGCGAACCACATGGCTTGCTGAATCAACATGGGCATCTAATATCGTGAAATAATAATTTAAAACATAGAAATCTGAATACTAAAAATATATTATCTGAAAATATAATTGCAGAAATAATCTAAAAATATGATAAGTATGAATATCTTACATGACATGCTAGACTATTCTATGAAATATCTGAACATAAGTCTGACTGCTAAAATAGTTTTATCAGGACAAGGCCTCCGACATACCGTTACTTCATGGCATGATATAAAATAACTAAAAGATAACACCCCGAATGAGATAGGACTCACTAATAGTTGATACTGTAGAAAATCCTAACGAGCGGATTTGTCATCCTGTAAATAAGTTCCTGCATCATGAAATGCAAGACCCGAGTAGAAAGGGACATAAGTACATTTGAATTATACTGTATGTAAAGCAATTGAATAAATAAGCGGATGTGATATAGTAGGAACTGCTAAAACTGTAAACTGCATGTGGGTATGTATAATGTCTTACGTGAATATGGTAAAGTATTTTAAGTGAGAGAGCTTTAGTATAACCAACATGAAACCACCACGTGAGTACGTGGCATCTGATAGACCCGATCATCTAAGCCATTTCGTACCTTGCTGGGGTACGAGACATGAACACGGTAAATATGGATCTAATAACCCGCAATGGGTAACATGAAGGAATCGCCCTAACCGGGTGGATCAATCCTTATCCTATATTAGCATACGTAGTTTCAGGCATTAAACCTTCTCGATAATTTGTGCATCTCCCAAAACATGAACATGAATGTAATTGACTCGTAAGCCCATGGATTTCATGTTTATATCTTGTAAACATGACTTTTGAATATAGAATAGCATGTATACATATAACATAATTTGTAAGAGGCTTGAAAACATATAAAGTTCATTTGGTAGAATGATATTGGTTCATGACATGTATTTTAGGACCCATGAAATTCAAATTATGGGTATTCATGATTACAGACGGATTCATGATAATCATAAGGAAATATCAAGAAAACAATTAACGAATTTGTGATAAAATCACAGTATACAATGGTACGTGTAATTAGGATCCTCATGAACTAAAATAAAACACCTAAGCTTGTGGAAATTCATGTTTTATTTGTGAATATAGCGTGGGGAAGAACAATAACGTTCACACAAGTGAATAGAATCCCTACATACCTTAATCGCTCCAAAACTCATAGTAATGTCTGAATCTTACAAGAGTATTCCAAAAGTTTGAACCTTGATATGGGTTTTCTTGAAATACATGGAAGGGACTTACCTTGTGTTGTGAGGTCGAAGGGATGAGAAGAACTTCGTGCTATGGCTTGGGAGAATGAAGAGTGACTTAAAAGGACTGAATAACATGACTTGAATATTGTTCTGTTGTCGGCCCATTTTATGGTAGCTTTTACGGTACGTAAAATTTGACAGCAAAACAAGTTGTCACTTTCCAAAAACTAGATTTCCTCCAACTGAATTACGGTACCGTTCTACAGTCCATAAATACTCTATGGTGGACTGTACGGCCTATAAAACTTATACGACCCATATAATCCCACCGTAATTCATAATAGTGACTTGATTACTGGGAAATGATTTGCAGTATATTTCACGGCCCATAATACATTTTACGGTCTGTGAATTTAGGCGTAAAACTTAGATCGCTGATTTGAAACTAATTTTTAATCCCAACACTTCCCATAGTGGTTTCTAACTCCTGAATCATGAACAATGCCTATTTTTAAGGTACGAGACAATTAGGTTAAGAATTAGCAATACCGGTTGAAACCAAGAGAGGCGAGATCACTATAGAACTTTTGGGTATCGATGTTGGGTTAGTAAACTCATAAACTAGGATGGAATAAGGATTCTTCAACTAAAGGATTTTGGCATTGGTACTTCGGTGAAGCTATATAAGAATGTTAGTGGGGTTTGTGTACGGTAATTAAGGATCGCCCGGCGATTTATGGACCATTTCAGTGGTGGTTTAGGGTATTGCATCGATAATATTGATTTTTGTTAGAATAACTAGAGTTAGTCGATATTTCCTACTGGGGAGGCTTTGTGAAGGATTGTACAAGTTATGTGCCATATTTAGAGGCGTATTCTATTTTGAAGTTCTAGTGAGGAAAGGAAAATCTCAGTTGTTTGAGTGTATGGGATACTACTATATCCAAGATTGTCTTAACTATTTTGCAAGAGTTATGATAGCTCGGTACACCCCTTCGAGTGGGTTTGGTGATTTGCGGTCGAAAGCAGTGAGTGTGAGTGTGATTGTGAATGAAAGATGGAAATTGAAGAATTAAAATACATCATGTTTGATCTCAAATCGAAAGAAGTAAGGTACATCATTAGAAAAGGATCTGGATTCGTAGCAACGAGATTACTTGAGTTAGATCTGAATTATGGTGGTGTTATCTTGCATTTTTTAGATGGGGTGTAATTGTTAAATAAGTTAGAAGAAGAAAGTCTACGGTAATTGACTAAGTATTATGACTACATTTTGTGGGTTTGCAATTGGGAACTAGTGAGGTGTTATTTACGGATGACTAATGTGATAAGATTAATAGAAAAGTGAATTGCATTGTACCAAGATGGGTAATTTCATAGAACTTTTGAATGAATGAACTAGAGTTGACTAATAAGAGAAAATCTTAAAATCTCTTTAGTTTGAAAGTTAAGTCATATTTTTGAAGTGGGACTATGCTTCTAATAATGGATTATGTCAAAGCATTGTTCACTGGATAGTCTGGGTGATTATTTTAGATATTAAAGTCTTGGGAGTATCAATGCCTGGTAAGACACATGGATTGCAAGGTTTGATACTTTTGGAATTGATAAAAGCATAAAACTGTATCGAAATCAGAGATTCAATGGAAGAAGGAGTGGTATGCGAGGATGTGGGCCTTGCGTCGAGGCATTTTGAGTGGTGAACGAGTTTAATGAAAGCACAAGGAGGAGGATTTGATGTGTTTAGATCCTTTGGAGTTCTGTCAGATTTATGTATCGGGTGTAGTTGAGAAACATGAAGATCCAAATCATAAGGTATAGTTATTTGGTACTAAGTTGATGACTTAGGTAAAACTCAGCTTTTGGAGTTGAGGGTGACGGTACGGGATTGATTATTCATGAGAATGGAGATGGAAGAGGTTATTGCATATGTATGGAAGGCCTACTATATATTTTGTGGTGTTTCAGAATCAATATTGGTGATTATTGATGATTTAGGGAGTTTCGCATTTTATACTGTGTCAGAATTGATAAATTAAGCCAGGTGATTGATGATTATATTTCTAGAAGGATTTACGGTTATTCTAGTATTTCATTTTTGAAGATTTGATAGAGTTGAGTTCAGACTAGGAGTATGGAAGAGTTACTGGGTCTCATCGAAGTTGCAAGTGGGTTAATGATATTCTTACTAATGACAACTATTCGGGCAATTCTAATGGTTTACACTAATACTTGATAATGTCTTGAGGAGGTACAAATGGTTATGATAAGTCTTTGGGATGATCAGTTGATTTTTTGCAAATTTGGCACAAGGTAATCACTAGGGTAACGCGCATACAATGTTGCTTTGAAGATTGAGAGGAATTGGGCGATGTTGGCTAAGTAGTTTTAGCTCCACGAAATAGAACTAACGGTATTGTAATTTGCGCAATCGTCTCTTGATAAGATCAATTTGATGGAATTGCTTAGAATTTTCTCAGATAAATAAGGATTCTTTTCTAGCAAGAGAAGTCAGGATTTGGATATGGGGCGTGTGTCAAGGTATTTTAAGTAATCTTGGTGTTAATGAAAGTTTTAAAGGTGTGAAGGAAAGATTTGTGAAATCGGAATATTTTACCGGTACAGGTTTGCCAATAGTTTGCAATTACAACTATAGGATTTTGGTGATTAAGGTGATATTCGTGGAATCAATCAATTGCGTACAGAGGTGTGGCTATATCAAATTAGGAAATTCAAGCGAAGTTAGTTCAAATATATTAGGATCAGTTGTGGATGAAATTTTGGGTATGGTAAAATGGAAATTGGGGTCCTTCAGCTAAGTTAAAGGAAGTTTTGACTGATAAAGTTAACAAGCAGTGCTATCGGCATCTTTATAGCATGTGGAGGCTTTCATGAGGTTTATAAAAAAAATAGGTTGCCCGTCAGCTTTCATACTCTTCTTTACCATTCGAGAACGAATGATTGTTTAATTGGTATCTGATGTAACGACCCATTTGGTGATTTTGCGCTTTTTAGAATTTTTGCCTCTTTTCCCCAGAATACTCTTCCCGTAGTTTTATTTCGATAATTATGACTTACGAGGATGGGTGGCGTAGTTTCCGAGGCAATCGGGCTAGTTTTGAGGATTTTAGAAGTTTCTATGTTAAAGAAGTGGAAATGCTTGACCAAAGTCAACATCAAGGTAAATGTGTCAATTTTGAAGTTTTGTTGATTACATTAGGTCTGAAATTTCATTTACGACTTAGTTGAGTGTTTTGGGTCGATGGTTGAAAATATTAGTTTTGGTAGGTTTGGAATTGACCTTGGTAAACGCTGGGTCAAAATGACCTCTTTTGGGTATTTCGAGTGCGCGAGCAAGTTCATAGTGTATTTTATGATCAAAATGCATATATGATTTGTGTTCGGGAGATTTCGGATGAGTTTTGGGTGCTAAAACTAAGATTTTACAATTGCTGAATTTTCTAGTGAGACAATTCTAAAAATACCAATTATGTCCCTAAGTTTGTCCTTAAATTTCAGACTTCCTTTTAAACTTCAAAACATCATATCTCTCATTTTAAGGCCGAATTAGGTAATTTTTTAAGGCAATTCCACTAGGCTTATGGGCCTACGGCTATTTTTATATATTTTCTCAAAAAACAAAACACAAGTCTTTACAATGTGGCCAATAGGTTTAGAAATGCAAGAAAAAATTCTAAAGACCAAACTAGGATCTAAGCATCCTAATTTGGTATTACATGAAGTAAATAATATAAATAAGCATCCTAAGATTATAAATATGATCATAAGTTTTCTGATGAAAATAGCCAATGCCTCTTATGTCCATGTTGCTGCATTTTCCACTGTATATCTTGTGTATACAGTGTGTGAATACTGCAACAATCATTCATTTTCTCACTTTGTTATTGCAGCTTGTTGTGTCATTCCATGCCTTTAGAAATTCAATACACGTTTCATGTATTGTCATGCCCTCAGCAAAATGAGCACCAAGTGCTAATACCACACATTGGGGATAGTCAATACACAAATTATGCAAGAACTAAGGCCCTCTCTGTATAGTAATAACCAAGTTTTCCTCCATGTATATGTGTAGGTAATGAATTAGTTGTTAGTAGCCCATCATGTACTCCTAGTATCCTGAATGTTGCATGTGTCCACCTTGTAATGTCTAAGCATATGATCCAAACTCTGCAATAGTGGTGATGCTAAGCTCCTACAATACCAGACATGTATCAAAGAAACACCTGCAAAATAGTAACATGCATCATAGATAACTTCCAACATATTCTCCTCCCTTAGGATTTGAGTATTAGGTGATTCAAAAGGCTATCTTGGGTGGAATTCACAAGGAATTTATTGGGCTTGTCAAAAGTGAGATTCGTGATCATCTAGCAACTAATTTGAGGCCGGACGGCTGTTGCAGTTTTTTGTTATTTGTTTTAGGACTTTTTCTCACAAGTCTGGGAGCTTGGATTGAGACGATTTCAAAATATTCTTCTTGTATTAGCTTAGGAGTAAGATTCTAATCCTAAATCCTTAATTTTCCATTGAATTCGAGCATTAATTAGTATTCCAAACATGTTTTTGGGGTGATTTTGACCCAAATGTTCATATAGCCAATATGAGTGTCTACAGACTCGTGTTTTAACCTGGAATTCATATTTGATAGACTTTGCTCATTTGGAAGTGCTCCGGAAGAGGAAAGCTCAAGTTTGATTGTTCATGGCTCTCATTCGGCCTTTGAGGTAGGTTACGGTTTAACGATTTAGACTCTAATTGGAGGGCCTATATAGTTTATAAATATTAAAGGGTTATTGTATGTGAAAGGGGCTCCCACCTTAGTGGTTGCGATGAATACTTGGATGGGTACCGGTGTATATTATAGAGTAATTATCATAGTTGTGTAGTGTGACGTGGAACATATGATAGGCCTACGGGCATTGGTTGTGGTGATAAATCCACTAGGTTGGTATGGTTGATGTTATATGGGCTTTAATATCTATGCATGACAAGTACTTGTGAATGTTGACTTTTTTATTTCATCCATTCATGCCTCGAATAAACGATGAAAGAATGACCATTTATGACACTCAAGTGAGTTTATGTAATTCCATGATGTATGTGCATCCACTCTATAATTACATAATATTTGACATATGATAGCTGGCATACATGCATTCATTCATCATTTTATAATTGATGGATGTGTTGTGGAAAAAGGTAAGATTGAGGTTACATATCCGCGATGATTATGGGATCGGGTTATGCGCCACAACGTATATGAATTATGTGATCGGGTTGCACTCTGAAATAGGGTATATGGACCTCGCGAGTCCCCCATGGGTCATGACTAGACAGAATGACCGCTAGCATGTGTGTACAAGGTACGAGATTGGCTAGTGCATTTGTATAGCATACATTTTACTTGAATTTCATATCATTTATACTTGGTTGACTTGATCTCATGACATACTTGTCCTATTTGATGAAAAGGTTGAGTATTTATGACTATACTTGTCCAGTTTGATGGATAGGATGAGTCTTTATGTCCATAATTGCCCGGTTTGATGGAAAGGTTGAGTATTTATGTGTATTCGTGTCTTGTTTGATGGAAAGGTTGAGTTTGTATGTCTATACTTGTCTGAAATGATGGAAAGGTTGAATCTTTATGACTATATTTGTCCGGTTTGATGGAAAAGTTGAGTCTTTATGTCTATACTTGTTCGGTTTGACGAAAATGTTGAGTCTTTATGTTTATACTTTTCCGAAATAATGGAAGGGTTGAATTTTAATGACTATATTTGTCCGAATTAATGGAAAGGTTGAATCTTTATAACTACACTAGTCCGAATTGATAGAGATTTTGAAACTTCATGACAAAAGGGTTAAGACTGACGAATGTTAGCTTATTTGCTCCATTAAGTGTTTGTTTTCAATCTTTATATACTTTATGTGTGATTCCTTCATTGTCGGCCTATGAGACTACTGAGTAGTAGTGATTGTACTCATACTACACTTATTGCACTTTTTGGTGCAAATATAGACCCATGTTCCAGTTCCAATCCTCGTGGTGAATCATAAGGTTATCTTATTCTAGATTCTAGGGTGATCTACATTTGGTTCCACAGCCCCGAATCTCTCTTTATATCATTCTTCCCCTTTTCATTTCGAGACTGTTTTCTATTTTTGTATTGCATAAGACTTGTAATTCTATTAGAAGCTCTTATACGAGTCAGATCAGGTTTTGGGTTGTATTAGACTATGTTATATTCTGCACTTTATAAATTTATGTTAAGACAGTTGGGTAATACTTGTATGTATTACTTTATGTTTTCCTTCTTTTTAGAATGTTGACAATTTGGGGATGGTTCGCCTACCGGTGGGATAGTGTAGGTGTCATCATGATCCGTGAATTGGGTCAAGACATTGAAATTCCACGAACAACACTCAATTTCATTCTTAATTCAAAAATCTTCATTTTCTTGTTCAATGTCACCGAATGGTGAAAATGAAATCCAACAGCTAGTACCGAACAACTTAGCGAATGGAAGTGGTTTGGATTACAATCGTCCCTTATTTCTCAACTCATCTGATGTAAGTGGAATCCAACTTATTTCTTTTCAGTTAACTAGTGTGGAAAATCTTGCAATTTTGGTATAAATATATGAGAATCGCACTGTTAGGAAGAAATAATTTTGGGTTGGTAAATGGTACATACCCTAAGGAAAAATACCCAGAAATGGAAGATCACTGGGAAAGGGTTAATGCAATAGTTTTATCCTGAGTGTCGGATCTTGTAGCTAAAAGCATTTAGGGGGAATAATGTATGATTCAAGTGCTCAGGTTATTTGGACAGATTTGTGTGAAAGGTTTCAAAAGTTGGATGCGGTGAGAACCTTCAATCTCCATAAGTAAAAAGAAACTTTAGGTCAAGAAACCAGTTTGTGTCTGTGTAATTGTCTAAGCTCAAACACTTGTGGGTAGAATTTGAAGCTTTAGTCCCTGCACCTACCTATCAGTGTGAGAAATCTAAAGAATTTGTAAAGTTCTTGCAGAAATTAAAGTTGTTTCAATTCTTAATGGGACTAAATGATTTGTATGTGGAACCAAATATATTCAACTACTTGATGTAAATTATCCTGCGGACTTAAACTCTCAACCTGGGACTAGAATGATTTACTAAAGGTGCCAACAATGGCACGTCATTCCACACTTAGATGTCTAACAAGGCATGAAAAATGAAATGGAGTTGGAGTTGTAACGTGGAGATCTAAGTAGTCTTGTATTTTCAGCCTTCTTGTTTGGTCTTGGCCAAGACCATGTTGTTTTCTTTTAGCTTGTCCTTTTTTTCTAGCTTAACTTTTAGATTACTAAGTTTCTAGCTTAACTATTTAGGACACAATTAAAGCCATGTAAAGACTACCCCCTTTTGCCATCCATTTTCGCGTCAACTTGTTCCCTGCCGAACTTAGCCCCACTTACCCTCACTCACCCTTCTGTACTTATATCGATTGGTATCAGATCAAGGCGCTCCCTTCCCACGCCTTGATGCGATGTCTTACACAAAAAATGAGTTTTGGCAGATCGCAAGTAAAGTCTTAGACAACCTTATACAAGCCATAAGAAAAGAACTTGTGGATCATGTCGTGATAAAAAAATCCAGGGTTGTGGAAAACAACCCAAGTCATGAAGATTTAGTACTCTAACATGTGTTGGAGGATCAACTTGAAACACATGAGGAGACTCCAAAGGTTCAACTCTTTTACACACGATTTAAAGTAAAAAATAGCGTGTGTAACATGATTATTAATGGAAAAAGTGGTGTCAACTTGGCCTCCGTGGAAATGGTGGACAAGTTAGACCTACCCACCCGCAAACATCCTAACCCGTACACTCTCTAATGGGTGAACCAAGACGAAAAGCTAAAAATCATATAACAAACTCTTGTTAGCTTTCGGATTGGAACATATGAAGATACAATATGGTGTAACATCCTCCATATGGATGCATGTCATATTTTATTGGAAAAACCATGGCAACTTGATCGAAAGGTGCAACGTGATAGAGAGAGAAATAGTTATGCTCTTCGGAGTAATGGCAAGAAAATCCGGTTGTTGCCAATGTCACCTAGTAAGGTGAAGCCCATGAGAATCTGAAGTGCGATGAAACGCAAAGCCGAAGCTCTCTCACTTGATGCACAGAGGATGGATGAGGAATCACATAAGAAAAATCCTATGGACTCATTGGTATGCAAGGAAAGTCTAGGAGGAGACATGAGGGGAGATGCAAATCCAAGGGGCCAACCTTACTTGGTTAGTATTCGGAATTGTACTTAGCAACCCTATTCTAGTCCTTGCTAAATTGGTCACCCTCATCTTGGTGTCGGCTCGGGCATTAAAAACCCTTTTGTCATCATCCAAGCCATATCGACCGTCGAAACACTTGGTTTGTACTCAGGTTTGCACCTAGCAACCCATGTCCATACCTCGTACAAACCATCTCATTCCTTTCACCATCACATCCCATAGTACCTTACAAATAGCCACAACAAAATCCAAGACCCGGAACCTCCCATAACTTCGCATCCTAATCCGACAACACGAAATAGTCCACTAAACATCCTTCATCGGAACTTACTGTTTCAGCCTCCTTCTGTGGCCTTTCCACCATCCAACTGCCATGTCCCGAACACCAACTCCACGACACACTCATAATCATCCCATAAAACACCTTGATCCAATTCCCTACACAACTACCCGAAACATTCCCCAAATCCCTATTGCGCGGCTAGAAACCGAGAACCTTTTTTCCCATCCATTTTTGTGTCAACATGTTCCCTACCGAACTCAGCCCCACTTACCCTCACTCACCCCTCAGTACTTATATCACTACTGATCAACCTATATATTTATTGACAAAGTGACTCAACAAGGTTCAATATCATCACTTGATTTCCAAGCTAGGGGTTCATAATATTTTTCCACCTCCTAGCTTGAAGGGAGTGTTAAGAACAGTTAACGTGTAATTAGATTAGACAGGTAAAATGGTCTTTTCACCTTGTCAGTTTATTAGCTAAAAATGAAGTTCTCTAACCACCTATTCGGAAGTTAGTGAATTAAGCTCACTTAGAGAAGAATTAGGAGCATGTTTGGATGGGCTTATGGTTTTTGACTTATCAGCCAAAAGTCATAAGTTAGGAATTCTAGCTTACAACTTTTGTCTTATTTTTGTTATTTTAGCTTAAAAACAAGTTCTTAAAAACTCTTTATTATTTTACTCAAAAACTACAAAAGTGCTTATAAGCTATTTTGGCTTTAAAATACTTAAAATAAGTCAATCCAAACAAGCTCTAGTTCATATATATATATATATATATATATATATATATATATATATATATATATATAAGATATACCTCATGTATTGTAATTCATTCTGATGTATGTAAGGAGGTGTAAGTGAGGGTAAGATGGTCGGGTTGGTTGTATTCGGGTCAACCCAAAATTAGGACACACAGTGGGGTTCTCAGGTGGGTGTTATTGTCGGGCAGTGGGGTGTTCGGTGGTTGTTTTGGGTAGTTATATGGGAAATTGGGTCAAGGCGTTTTATGGGCTATTGTGGGTGTGTTGAGGGTCATGATGATGTTTGGGACTTGGTGGTTTGGTAGTGGAAAGACCGCATAAATTAATCAAATCAGTGAGGTCTCGGTAAGGTTGGTTTTACTAGACTATTTATGGTTATCGGGTGGGGACGGTTGGATACGTGTGGGTTCGGGTAATGACTCTTGTAGTAAAGATTAGGGAAGTGTTTTGGGATGTGGTGGTGAAAGGAACGAAGTTGTTTGGATGAGGGATGAACACGGAATGCGATGAGCAAGTCCAAGTACAAACCAAGTCACAATCAGTCGATATAAGGCTCTTGGATAGAGACACAAGGGATTTATTGCTCGTGTCGATACCAAGTATATTATGGTGAATTAGACAAGGATTAGATTGAGGTTTGCTGACTACAATGCTCAATACTAACCAAGTGAGAATGACCGGAACCTTAGAAAGTGACAAGATAAACGATCCTTTCAGAGGACCAACTAAGAATTACAACCCCGGGTTGAAAAACTTAGCAAAGTGAGTAAAAACTCAAGTTTTATATATCAACAACAACTGAATATTACATAGTCCTAAGGTTCCTATTTATAGTAGGGAGAGGGCCATTCTAGGAGAAAATACAAGGGATACAAAAACAAGTTACTCGGCCAATGTGGGAACGGGGAAGGGGAAGGGATCTTTGGCCGAGGGGAATGAATATCGATCTCTCATGTGTTCTAGAACCTTTCTTGGTGCCTTCCACATATGAACTAGTTAACTCTTAAATGAACTTCTTGGAGAGTGTTGAGATTCATCTCCCCTTGGCATGCACATTTGGCCGATCGGTTGATGGGAGTGGTTCGACTAACTCTTCAGCTTTTTCAGGATCATTTATATGTCCTCCTTGAGCCGATTCCCACGACAACTACCCGAAACAGCCTCTCATACACCATATTGTCGGCCTAGCTGAGAACCTGAGAGCCCCACTTTGTGTCTTATTTTCACGTACACTTGTTATCTGCTGAACTCAACCCCACTTACCCTCACTCACCCCTCCATACTTATATCACTACTTATCAACCTACAGATTTATTGACAAAGGGACTCAACAAGGTTCAACATCATCACTTGATTTCCAAGCTAGGGGTTCATAATATTTTTCCACCTCCTAGCTTGAAGGGAGTGCTAAGAACAATTAAAGTGTAATTAGATTAGACAGGTAAAATGGTATTTTCACCTTGTCAGTTTATTAGCTAAAAATGAAGTTCTCTAACCACATATTCGGAAGTTATTGAGTTAAGCTCACTTAGAGAAGAATTAGGAGCATGTTTGGATGGGCTTATGGTTTTTGACTTATCAGCCAAAAGCCATAAGTTAGGAATTCTAGCTTACGACTTTTGTCTTATTTGTGTTATTTTAGCTTAAAACAAGTTCTTAAAAACTCTTTATTATTTTACTCAAACACTACAAAAGTGCTTATAAGTTATTTTGGCTTTAAAATACTTAAAATAAGACAATCCAAACAGGCTCTAGTTCATATATATATATATATAAGATATACCTCATGTATTGTAATTCACTATGATGTATGTAATGAGGTGTAAGTGAGGGTAAGATGGTCGGGTGTTGGTTGTATTTGGGTCAACCCGAAATTGGGACATAAAGTGGGGTTCTCAGGTGGGGTGTTATTGCTGGGCAGTGTGGTGTTCGGTGGATGTTTTGGGTAGTTATATGGGAAATTGGGTCAAGGCATTTTATGGGGCTGTTGCGGGTTTGTTGAGGGTCATGATGATGTTTGGGAATTGGTGGTTTGGTGGTGGAAAAGCCGCAAAAATGAATCAAATCAGTGAGGTCTCGATAGGGTTGGTTTTAATGGACTGTTTGTGGTTGTCGGGTAGGGACGATTGGATACGTTTGTGTTCGGTTAGTGACTCTTGTAGTGAAGATTAGGGAAGTGTTTTGGGACGTGGTGGAGAAAGGAATAAAGTGGTTTGGATGAGGGATGAACACGGAATGCGAGGAGAAAGTTCGAGTACAAACCAAGTCACAATTAGTCGATATAAGGCTCTTGGATAGAGACACAAGGGATTTATTGCTCGTGTCGACACCAAGTATATTATGGTCAATTAGACAAGGATAAGATTAGGTTTGCTGACTACAATGCTCAATACTAACCAAGTGAGGATGACCGAAACCTTAGAAAGTAACAAGATAAACGATCCTTCCGGAGGACCAACTAAGAATTACAACCCCGGGTTGAAAAACTTAGCAAAGTGAGTAAAAACACAAGTTTTATATATCAACAACAACTGAATATTACATAGTACTAACGGTCCTACTTATAGTAGGGAGAGGGCCATTCTAGGAGAAGATACAAAGGACACAAAAACAAGTTACTCGGCCAAGGTGGGAACAGGGGAAGGGATCTTCGACCGAGGGGAATGAATATCGATCTCCCATGTGTTCTAGATCCTTTCTTGGTGGCTTCCACATATGAACTAGTTAACTCTTAAATGAACTTCTTGGAGAGTGTTAAGATTCATCTCCCCTTAGCATGCACCTTTGGCTGATCGTTTGAGGGGAGTGGTTCGACTAACTCTTCGGCTTTTTCAAGTTCATTTTGATGTCCTCCAATTAGGGAAGTTCATGCACGAATTATCCTCTTGAATACCACACCTTCTAGATTATGCATTTTCCTTTGCTACCTTGTTCAATCCTCGGCCAAGTCACCATTTGGATGAAAACCCTTTCGGCCTAGTCACCCTTCCTACATAGTGCATTGAATGTGTCCTAAGGAAAGATAGGGGTTATTACATGACTTTAATGGTGTCCTAAGTAAACTAGTAATTAATCTAAGAAATTAAATACAACAAATTAAAAGCATGGTCTCAGCCAAGACCAACACTTAAGACTGAATAAATTCAATACTCTAAGGCAATCAAGTGTTGTCTCCTAAACCGACCCAAATCCCATACATTTCTAGGCCTTTAGTCATGGGTTTATGGCTATCCATTGGTATCTTCGGGGCTTCACTCATCGACTTGAATTTTGGAACCAAGTCCGGGACCCTTTTTGCATCAATCTCCCCTTCTTCGGAAGAATCTGTCCTCAAATTCTCGCGGTTTAAGTATGAGGATATTTCATTATCATACCATGTTGTCTATATGTCATCACCGTATGTCGCTCTTTTTTTTGGAATTTGGCGAACAACTTGAATGGGCCATCCCTCAAGTATTCCGCCCACTTGATCAATAAGCCATACGTCAAAGCGCCTAGTTGTGCACACTTCAAACTTTTACCATAGTGGTTCACGGGTTTTCGCTTTCGCCTAAGGTCGGCATCTACCTCTTACTCTTTTTTGAATGGTTCATTCAAGATTGCGATAGGGGTCGCAACACAATCATGGTCTCGGATTACACGAGGGGAAATCAAACCATAACCTCATGTAGTATTTAAATTCTTGAGCCAATCTTGGCTTCCCTTGGATAGTTTAATGTAAAGATCACTGCACCATCGGATCAGCCAACCCTTTGGTGTGATGATTATGGAGTAGCCTAGATTATCCTAAAATTTGAACGATCCCTCAAGCGATGTGCTCACATCATGTGGTGTTTCGACAATCATTGCTTGTTTAATCCCTTCTGGGTCTTTCTTAGTTGGGAGTCATATTTCAAATCCATCTCGGGCAGGATTTTTGCCCCGTTAAAGTCTCCCAAATAGTCATTGATCCTTGGCCACAGAGATGTATATCTCATGGTGAGGTTGTAGGCCAATAGGTGGTAAATGTGCACATTCCAAACATCATTTTATTTTGGCACCACTAAGATAGGTGCCACATAAGGGAGAAGGTACTTCCGATCATGTTCATCGCCGAGTACTTCCCGGTCTTGCAACTTTTGTTTTCGATGCCCCCGATTTTGGTGAGTAAATAATGAACTACTTGAAAATAAATCAAGGGTAAGTTCACTATCTCCCATCGATGGAACTTTGGATGTGGGGTCTTTCGGGAGTTCCTTGTTGGTGCTTTCCTACACACTTGCTTGCTCGTGACACAGAGTGATTAAGGAGGTATGGTCCTCATTACCAACATGATACAACAGGTTGGTAAAAAGGTTCTAACTTTGCGTTGCTCTTACATTCCCCTCCTCATCATTCACAAGACTTTTTGATGTATGTACTAAGGGGTGAGTGAGGGTAAGTGGGGCTGAGTTTGGTAGGGAACAAGTTGTCCTGAAAATAAGACACAAAGTGGGGGTCTCAGAATGCTAGGTGCAAACCCGAGTACAAACCAAGTGTTTGGACGGTTGATATAAGCAATGGACACGGTCGATATAGCTTGGATAATGACAAGGGGTTTTTAATGTCCGAGCCGACACCAAGATAAGGGTGACCAATTTAACAAGGAATAGACCTGGATTGTTAAGTACAAGCCCGAATACTAACCAAGTAAGGTTGGCCAAAAACCTTAAGATAGACCCTAGGTTTGGGTTTAGTTGGGTCATACAGTCCCAACGTCCACTCGCACCAAAGGGGGTTCCTTAAGCTTGGGTTTAGTTAAGTCACAATGTCTTAACCAAACTTACACCAAAGATAAACCTTAGTTTGGGTTTAACTAGCTCACACAGTCCTATCTTCAACTTACAACAAGGGGATTGGCTCACACAAGAACCACAACCCACACAAGGACCAACTAAAGTAGACAACACACAAGTTGAATACGTTTAGCTTTTGAGTAAAACTTACTTTTATATTTCAAAAAAATCTGAATTTTACAATGGCCTAAGGCCTTTATTTATAGTACAAAAGAGACTATTCTAGAAATCAAATGAAAAGACACAAACTAACACCTAGTGTGGACGCATTTGGATTGACTTGGTGACTAAGGGAGTTCGGCCAACCCTTCTTCTTCCCTAGGCCGAAATGTTTGTCTGCTATGTAACAATATTTATGAAGTTGATTATTCCAACAACCTCATCTTCTTGGAATGTGTTGGATGCTTCCATTCTTGGTATTTATTTGGATGATCAATTTGACCACCTCTTGGTCTTCTCTTGGCTGAATCTGGAGCCTTCAATGTAGTCAAATATGTGGTTGAGATGTCCTCTTGGAATCCGTTTGTTCTAGATGGTTGTTATCCTTACCATCTTTTCGGCAACGTCATCATTTGTCATTGCCATGGTGTACTCTCGTCCTAGTAACCTTTGTGACTTATTAATTGTGTCCCAATGTTAGTTATTACATAGCACACTATGTCCTAAGATAGCAACTAAGCTAAGAATAAAAGACAAGCTAAAATAATATACATGGTCTCGGCCAAGACCAAACAAGAAGGCCGAAAAAATACAAGGCTTCTTAAATCTTCACGTCACAACTCCAACGCCATTCCATTTTCCATGCCATGTTAGGCATCCAAGTGTTGAACGAAGTGCCATTGTTGGCACTCTTGGTAAAGCTCTTCTCGGCTTTGGTTGAGAGTTTAAGTCTGTTGGCTGATTTTCATCAATCTCCCCTTCTTTGGAAGAATTTGTCCTCAAATTATCGGGGATCAAGTACGAGGACACTTCATGATCATACCATTTTGTACTAATGTTTTTGTCTGGATCTTGTTTCCTGCTTGATCCTTCATGAAGGTTGGCTAACCATATGAAGGGACCATTCACCAAGTAATCTCCCCACTCTATCCAAGCATCATAAGTCGATGGTTTGTGGCGCGTGCCTACCAACCTTTTATCACAAGGAATCATGGCTCGGGGTTCTCTTATTAGGTTGACACTGAGCTTTTGTTCAATCCGCACCATCATAATTGTGGTAGGATTAGCACAAGGATCACCATTTTGGATGTCACCACTCCCGGATGATACCACAGGACACCCGCATTTACCATGTAGGCCCTTGAAGACCTTTCTTTGCTTCACCTCCTTTCGGTTCTTCATTGATGGAGAGTTTTCTTTTAAGCTAATCTTTGGTGCCATTTTAGCTCCACAAAAATTATAGATATGAACACTCAGCATTGGCCATGGAGACTTGTACCTAATAGTGATATTGTAGGCAAATTGGTTGTTGATGTACACCTTTCAATCTTCATCATGGCTCGGTACCAATAAGATACATGTCATGTCGGAGCTAAGGTACCCTTGGTCACCCCCTTCTCCTAACATGTCTTGCCTTCCACATCTCTGGGCTTGGGGGGTAAATAACGAACCCTTGAAAATAAATCAATAGTGAGTTCATTATCTTCCTTTAGTAAGATGGCGGATGTATCATTCTTTAAGAATACCATGTCGATTCTTTCTTCCATCCTTGTTTGTTCATATAAGGGGTTGATAAAGAAGGTATCACCTATTTCTTCAACTTGGTACAATGGATTGGTAAAGAAGGTTCACCCTTGTGTTGTTTCTTCATGATCACGGCTAGGGGCTTGACATGGAACAAGGTCCTCTTGATCATTTGGCTCGGTTGTTGTCATTGGATCATCTTATAGAGGGAGGGGTCTTCCGAGAGCTACCTCACAAATAGTATCAACATCATTGCTAGGTGGTAGCTCGATTGTTGGTCCATGTGACTTGTCCATTTCCGAAACCTCTAAGGTTTTCTTCAGACCGATTTTTTCTCTACATGCCAAAACATTTATGGCACTCCCCTTCATAGATTCTACCTTTATCATTTGTGCATCAAGTAAGATAGTTTCGGCTTCGCGCTTCTAGGCGCATCGGATTTTCATGTCGTTCACCTCACTAGGTGACATCGGCACCAATTGGATCTTCTTATTATCCTTTTGAATGGAATAAGTATTCCTTCCTTCATCATGTTGTGCCTTCGTGTCAAGTTGTCATGGTTGTCCCAACAAAATATGACATGCATCCATGGGGAGGATGTCACACCATATTTTAGCTTCATATGTTACAATCTGAAAGATAACAAGAGTTTGTTTTTCTACTCTTAGCCTTTCATCTTGGTTTAACCGTTGGAGATCATATGGCTTTGGATGATTGCGGGTGGGTA
Source organism: Anisodus acutangulus (assembly GCA_029783415.1). Classification (NCBI taxonomy): domain Eukaryota; kingdom Viridiplantae; phylum Streptophyta; class Magnoliopsida; order Solanales; family Solanaceae; genus Anisodus; species Anisodus acutangulus. The sequence continues at coordinate 32,774,211 of CM056491.1, read as the reverse complement.
GTTTCAACTTATCCACCATTTCCACGGAAGCCAAGTTTATACTACTTCTTTCATCCACAATCATGTTACACACTTTATCTTTTACCTTATATTTTGTGTAAAAGAGTCTATCATTTTGAGTCTCCGCAAGTGTTTCAAGTTGATCCTCCAACACATGTTGGAGTACTAAGTCTTCATGACTTGGGATGTTTTTCACAACCCTGGATTCAGTATTATTATGCATGGCATGTTCTGCAAGTTCCTTTCTTATGGCTTGCATACAGTTGTCCAAAACTTCAGTTGCGATCCGCCAAAAATCTTTGTTTGTGTAAGGCATCGCGTCAAGGCATGGGACGGGAGTGCCTCGCTCTGATACCAATTTGATATATGTACATAGGGGTGAGTGAGGGTAAGTGTGGATAGGTTAGGCAGGGAACAAGTGTACGCGAAAACAAAACACAAAGTGGGGGTCTCGGGTTCTCGGGTTCTCGGCTAGGCCGGCAGTGTGGTGTATGTGAAGCTGTTTCATGTAATTATGGTGGGAATCGGCACAACTTCCTCCATCAACAATCACGCTACACACTCGGTCCTTCACCTTGCATCAGGTATAGAATATTTGTTCCCGTTGCTATTCTTCGAGTTATCCTACTTGCATACTCAATACGTGTTGGAGAACTAGGCTCACCCCATCTTCCGCAAGGGTCTCGACTTCCTCTTGACATTCCTCCACCTCGGGTTCTTCCACGGCAAAGGCGTTTCCACATTCTTGGTGCTCCTCTAGTGTCATAACCCTCGGGTTGGGTCACTCTCTTGCAAAGTGTCCAAGGCCTTGACACTTGAAACATCTTGTGATGCCTCTTTCGACTACTTTGGCAACTTCTATCTTTTTCCCCTTGTCTTTGCTTGTGTCGTCTTGTTTATACAAAAGGTTGGAATATGAAGTTCTAATTTTCTCCTTAGTACTTCTGGGCTTGGTGTAGGGTCTTGTGACACCCTTCTTTTGTTGCCGCTCGAATATAAGTGCCAAGTGGCACACATCTTCAAAGGTAGTGTAAGTGGACACCTCCACTTTCTCTTGTATTATCGCATTTAGTCCGCCGACGAATCGGGCAATACGTTGTGGCTCCTTTTCTTCTAAGTCACATAGCATCGTGACTTTCTCAAATTCTCACACGTATTCTTCAACCTTAAGAACACCTTGCCGAAGCTTGGTGAGTTTAAGGTATAGATCTTGCACATATTCTCTCGGCAAGAACTTTTTTTTTAAGTGCTTCTTCAATTTCTCCCTAGAATCAATCTTGGGTTTGCCATGTCTCTTTCAGCTCATCTTTATATTCTCGTACCACAAGGAAGCAAAGGACTTGAGCTTCAACGTGGCAACTTTAAAGCATTGGCGGTCGTCATATTATTTGAACTCAAAGAGTCTTTCTATGGCTTTTAGCCATTCGAGAAACTCTTCCGGGTCCAAATTTCCCTCGAACGTTGGAAGATCAAACTGTAAGGTTTGGTAACTTCATCTTTTAAGTCTCGGCTTGTCTTGTGCGTCATCTTCTACATGTAGGATGTTGTTTTGGGCAACTTCCTCCCCGAAATGTACATCATGGATCATGGCACGCTCCTCAAATTCTCTCGTTAATAGCTGCATTTGTTCCGCAACCATTTCGGATAAGGCCCTCCTAAGTTCTTCGTTTACATGTGCCATAGAGTCAAAGCGTGGGACGAGAACGTCTCGCTCTGATACCAATATGATGTATGTAATAAAGGGTAAGAGGGTCGGGTCTTAGTTGTATTTGGGTCGACCCAAAATTGGGACACAAAGTTGGGTTCTTGGGTGGGGTGTTACTGTCGGGCAGTGGGGTATTCGGTGGCTATTTCGGGTAGTTATATGGGGAATTAGGTCAAGGAATTTTATGAGGCTGTTGAGAGTGTGTTGAGGGTCAGGATGATGTTCGGGACTTGGTGGTTTGGTGGTGGCAAGGCCATGGAAATGAACCAAAATAGTAAGGTCTCAGTAGGGTTGGTTTTAGTGGACTATTTGTGGTTGTCAGGTGGGGACGATTGGATACGTATGGGTTCGGGTAGTGAATCTTGTAGTGAAGATTAAGCAAGTGTTTTGGCATATGGTGGTGAAAGGAACTAAATAGTTTGGACGAGGGATGAACACAGAATGCCAGGAGCAAGTCCGAGTACAAACAAGTCACAATCGGTCGATATAAGGCTCTTAGATAGAGACACAAGGGATTTATTGCTCGTGTCGACACCAAGTGTATTGTGGTCAATTAGACAAGGATTAGATTGAAGTTTGCTGACTACAATGCTCAATACTAACCAAGTGAGGATGACCAGAACCTTAGAAAGTAACAAGATAAACTATCCTCCCGGAGGACCAACTAAGAATTACAACCCCGGGTTGAAACACTTAGCAAAGTGAGTAAAAACTCAAGTTTTATATATCAATAACAACTGAATATTACATAGTCCTAAGGGTCCGATTTATAGTATGGAGAGGACCATTCTAGGAGGAAATACAAGGCACACAAAAAAAAGTTACTCGGCCAAGGTGGGAACGGGGGAGGGGAAGGGATCTTCGGCCAAGGGAAATGACTACCGATCTCTCATGTGTTCTAGAACCTTTCTTGGTGGCTTCCACATATGAACTAGTTAATTCTTAAATGAACTTCTTAGAGAGTATTGAGATTCATCTCCCCTTGGCATGCACCTTTGGCCGATTGGTTGAGGGGAGTGGTTCGACCAACTCTTTGGCTTCTTCAAGTTCGTTTTGATGTCCTCCAATTAGGGATGTTCATGCATGAATTATCCTCTTGAAGACCACACCTTATAGATGATGCATTTGCCTTTGCTACCTTGTTCAATCCTCGGCCAAGTCATCATTTGGATGGAAACCCCTTGGGCCTAGTCACCCTTCCTACATAGTGCATTGAATGTGTCCTAAGGAAAGATAGGGGTTATTAAATGGATTTAATGGTGTCCTAAGTAAACTAGTAATTAATCTAAGAAATTAAAGACAACAAATTAAAAGCATGGTCTCGGCCAAGACCAACACTTCAGGCCGAATAAATTCAGTACTTTAAGACAATCAAGTGTTGTCTCCTAAACCGACCCAAATCCCATACATTTCTAGGCCTTAGCCGTGGGTTGATGGCTAGCCATTGGTATCTTTGGGGCTTCACTCATCGACTTGAATTTGGAAACCAAGTTCGGCACCCTTTTTGCATCACATTAATTGAAGAAGAATCAATAATATTTCTCTCTCTATCCTTCTTTCTCTCTCAATGTCTCTCCCACCCTCAAGATAGGGTTCTTACATTTCTCTTTCTTCCATTGTTAATTTCTTGCTGATCCAATAAATAATTTCACTCCATTAGCGAACTTAAATTGCAACTGTTCCAAACAGTTCAACGAAAATCAAATTATTTAAATCATAACCTTTCTGATAATACAACCCACTTCCACAAGACACGTTAAGTGGTAAGTTTCATCAATTTTCCCATTTGTGGTCATTTTATGTAAATCAAGTTCAATCTCCCTTACCAACACTTTAAAGAAGTTATTCTACTCATTAGAGTCCTCAACATTCATAAGTTTCAACACACATTAACTATTCATCTTCTTCTTATCAATCACTATCCATCCTAAAAAATACTATCAACTATCATGACTAACTATAGTAAATAAATTTGAGGTGGTGAAATTACCTTTAGGAAGATCAAATGTTAAATTGTGTGTTTTGGGTGTTCTTGACCAAGAGCGAAGATTCAATTATACTCTATAATTTTCAACTTTTAATCTTATTAATTTGAGTGTTAATAATATGGAGTCAATCCAAAAGCACCTTAAAATCAACCTTGATGGAAGTTGAAATGCAATAGTTGAAATAGAGAAGGAGAGGAAAAGCCCTAACAAGAGTTTCAATCTTTTTCTCTCCGCTCGATTCTGCATATACATAGGCTTGGGACCTCCCTGACTTATTGAAACCATAGGTATGGTTAGACGACTGTAGCCACGAATGCTTCACAAATTGTATCTCTTGAACATCACTAAATGTGTGGCCATGGTCTGGCAACCATTGTCATGATTGGTTAAGCCCTTCAAGCATCATTTTCTTTTCCATTCTGAGAAGTACTACATTTTAATATGTAGAGACGGGTGATGTCACAATTGTAATATTTTCTAGGTTTACTCTATAGCTGGCCAGTGGGCCGGGCTCGGGTCTGGCGGGCCGGGTTTAGCGGGGTCGGGGTCGAGGCGGGATGGGCGAAGGGGGCGGGGTCAAGGCTAGCGGGGTCAGGCGGGATCGGATTTGGCGGGGCTTGCCAAAGTCCCATCCCGATCCTGATCCCGTCGGAAAACTCAATAAACAAGACAAGATAATGTAATAAAAATATCACAATGCTGTTTTTGTGCCTCTTATATTATTTAATAGACATATGATTTTTTTGTAATACAAATACAATTGTCTAAATTGCAACTTTGTGGTGTTGTCCAAAAGTTGCAAATTACATAATAAAATTGCAATTAAAAAAACTACATTCTCAAAAAAACTTGTTCTAATTGCTTGATAATTTCCTGTGGTTCTTCGGTTGGAATTGGTATTTGTTGGTCAAATTGATCAATGTCGCTTCCACCACCTTCGGATAAGATTTCGTTGTAGTTTTCGTTTTCTTCTTCGTTGATCTCCGGTTGACCGCACCTTCTCCGCTCCGCTCGTATCCAATCTCTGAATAATACTGCAATTTCCAAGCTGTCTCCGGCTAATGAGTGTCTGTGGTCTCCTATTTGATATCTGCCGGCAGAAAAAGCGCTTTCAGACGCAGTTGATGACGCTTGAATGTTCAAAACATCTCGGGCCATCATTGAAAGTGTCGGAAAGGTCTTCTCATTCCCCCTCCAGTATTTCTGCAAGTCTTCATGTCCATCTTCATTGATAACTTCTTGGTACGGTACAGAACCCTGCAAAACAAAAATATCAAACTCGCTAATTTGGTTAGTAGCGGTACGGCCACACATTCTATTTCGGAGGCTTTCAATACTAGCCGCAGAAACAGCATGTCTTTTGTGAGGTTATGTTGAAGATGAAGAAGATAGTATGGAAGCCGGTAGGTTACTAGCACTTTCTTGTTGGTAAAACCTATATATTTTTTTGCATTGGTCTTCTACGCTAGACAACACTTCTTCTTTAGTTTGTTCAATAAGTGGTGAGTGATTTAGATTTTTTGGACTTGGAGGTGGTAGTACTTTTATACAATCGTAAATAGTTTCTATAAGTGATTTAGTACCGTCTATTTTAATAGTCGGATTTAATACAGCACCAATAATATAAAAAGTGGGAATAGGAATAAAATATTTTTTTATTTTGATAAACATTTTTTTAATAGCTGTCATATAAGTTGATTTTTCCATATATTCACTAAATAATAAAAATATTAGAGTTATATAAAACAACATAGTTCAAATAGTAGGATAATATATACCGGAAAATTCTTTTGTTGCTTGAAAACATTTCTCTAAAAATACAATAAGTTCAGAAATTTTACCCAATCACTATCTATAACCATATCAGCTGGATTTTGATTATGAGAGTTAAAAAATAAAGTTATAGGTTTTCTATAGTCATAAGCAACAAGTAGTTGCTCGTATAAAGAATTCCACCTAGTGGATACTTCTTCTGGAATTTTTCTATAAGGTAGTCCACAATCGTGACAAGTTTTTTATATTCTTTTCTTCGTTGTACTCTATTACTTTTAAAAATAAAGTTTATAGCAAATTGTATTTTACTAAGAATGTCTTCAAAAAGTGATAGACCATCCTTTACAATTAAGTTATATATATGGCACGCGCATTTTATATGAAAATGATCTGGAAAAGATGGAGTTAAACTATTTTTTAAAATTGTAATAGCGTAATTGTTAGAAGAAGCGTTATCTAATGTAATAGTCATAATTTTATCGGTTATTCCATAATAATGGCACACTTGATAAATATTTTCTTCCATAAAAGTACCAGTGTGCCTATTATCTATATATCTATACGCTAAGATACGTTTTTGCATAGACCATTTATAATCTATCCAATGACAAGTTACCGTTAAATAATCATGGTCGTTAGTACTACGACCTATATCAGACGTGATAGATACTTTGCCATTAAAATGATATAATGAATAACGTAACTATTGTTGATATTCATGTGCGAATTTAAATACATCTCTCTTAACAGTTGATCTAGGAAAACCGTTAAAAGCAGGATTATATATATCTCTGAATAAAACCGGGAGATGAAGGAAATGAAAAAGGCAAACCCTCCACAACAACTAATTTTGATATTGCTTCCCTATCTCTATGTTTATTATATTTAGGGCCTACAATTCCCCCCGTCGTGGGGTTAATTTGACCATGTACTTGGTCCGGGACAGTATCAGTATGTGAACCTTGTCCCGATGGAGCGGACGTTTGCGCACCCGGTTTTGAAGCCTGGTATTGAGCATACCTAGCTGGATGAGCACTTACTACGTGTCTAATTAAAACCCCCGTCCCACCGTGACCTTTTCCAATTTTAAATTTTAAAACATTTTTATAAATTTTACATCTAGCTACTTGATTCTCTACGTCCCTATAAAAAAATATCCATGCATGTGATTTTAATGGTCGTTTTACTGGACCTCGTCTCATACTAGGGGGAATAGGAGGCATTTCAGTTGAAGGTGCACTAGTGGGTGTGTTGTCATCAACTTTAGTGGGTGTATCATCTAGATCATCGTCTAAATTAAAGTCTTCTTGAGTTCCAGAAAATAGCTCATCGTCTAAATCTAATGGTATTGTAGGAAAATGTTCAGTAACAACAAAATCATCATGTGTAGGAATAGGATGACTAGAAGAAGTACCCTTGCCCTGGTTGCCCCTACTAGAAGAAGCACCCTTACCCTTACCCTTAAACATACCTCTTAATCATTCCATTTTAATTATGATAATAAATAATTAAAGATAATAAAATTAAGTACGCTAAATAAAATAAACAGACAATAATAATTTAATGAAGGAACAAATGTATCAAACGCCGACGTAACGTCGACGTGTAATCGAGAGGTTGAAAATTGAAACTTTGCTCGATGGAAGATCCTCAAGCTAGTTGCTTTGCTCGATGGAAGATCCTCAAGCTAGTTGCCAACTTCACTCCCAATTCCCAAATGAATAAATAAAATTGAATATTTAGTAAACAATTTAGACGTGTAGAGAGATATATTGAGAGATTAGAGAGATTATAGGAAGATTTGTGAGAAAGATGAAGAGAAAATGAGTTATTTATAGTTGGAAAATTGGGTTAAAGTGTAAATATAATAACTTATGGGTTAAAATAAATATTAAGGGGTAGGGGGGTTGGGGGAGGGGGGAGGCCAAAAATGGTCATTGCACAACGGCCAAAATCTAAAATGGTCGTTGGTGCAACGGTTATATTTGCAAAGGGGGTGATTACGGGCGGGATCGGGGCGGGCTCGGGATTGGCGGGACTGGGGCGGGCTCGGGACGAGACATTGTCCCGTCCCGGTTCGAATCCCGCTACCGAATTTTATTTTTTTTAAAACTAATCGAGGTCGGGGCGGTGTTGAGGCGTGACCGGGCCGGGACCGGACCGTCCCGGCCCACTGGCCAGCCTTAGTTTACTCTCAAACAAATTTTCTTTTAGTTTCACCAATGATACCTTATTTCACTAATGATATCTCAATTTCTTTTATGTCATTTTCTGTGATTTTACTAATAATACATCAATTCCATTTATATATTCAATCTCGAAGTTAGCCCAAATTAAATATAAACTTTTACTAACTTTACAATTATATATTATTTTCATAAAGTTTATGAACTATCACCGTTCAAACTCCACTAAAATTTTCTCATATTTTATCTAGAGGTATTTACGTCTAAATTTTATTTTTGCAATAAAAATGACTGTTTTTAATTGGAAAAATTACCTAATATAATTAATCGTGCTTCATAATTATATTTTATAATATTTTTTTAAAATAATTACAAAATATAGATATATTTACATTTTATAGCAGATATACCTTGATACATATATTCTTAAATTATAGTTATAATTTTTGTATGTTCGCGCTTGTATATATGTTATTGGTGTATGTAAAATGTATTAGTACATATACATTTTGTTAATGTATGCGCACATACAATATATATGAAACGTTTTGGGAAAAAAAACTGCTGCATTTTGAAGAAAATATCGCTAGTTTTTTTACAGAAAAGAAAAGACACTAATCGTGCTACTTACGAAATTTTCCCTTTTCAATTACTTCAAATGTTGCTAAATTTTGAATACTGATCCAAATAAGTGGTTAGTCCACCCAATTACTTTTTGAATTTCCACTCTTTCAGTCCTTGGTAACTGAACCCTGATTCACTATACAATGGCGACAACCATGGACTGCAGGAACTGGGACGAAGACATATACAGAGACTCCATTTTACTCGACAGAGAATCCCAAAGTCGAACTGTTTTCCGAACCGCATTCGCCCTGAACCCGAACCCGCATCCGAACCATAATTCCTATCCGGACCTCATCGTCGCCACCATTAGCGACGGCTCCATCGCCTCTTTCTCTATTTCATCTTGCCTTGTAAGCTCAATATCTCACTCTACAAATTAAAATAGTGATTTCTCTACAAACTAATTACTATTTATTTGTTTCCTTTAATAGGAATTGAACTACGCGGGCAAGTGAGTTTCCGTTTACTCGATGTTTTCGAAGTATGGTGGTTAGTTTTGGTTTGAATTAATATTTTATTTGGTTTAGTTCATTGGTGCCAGTACCTGAATCTAGTTGGCTAGTACAAGGACATGAAGGACCTGCTTATGATGTTAAATTTTACGGTAACCATGAGGATTCATTGTTATTGAGGTATTTTTTCAAAATTTGCTTCTATTGCTACTGATAGAAACTGTAGGTAAATTAGCACAGCTGGGAGATAGGGCAGTTTTTTTTGTTTAGAATCAAATTTAAAAAAAGGCAGTGCGGTGCACCCTCGTTAGCAGGCCCGGGGAAGGGCCGCACTCCAAGGAGTGTGATGTAGACAACCTACCCTATTATTGGCTGCTTCGTGGCTCGAACCCGTGACCTCACACCGAGACAACTTTACCTGCGACCTATAATTTATTTAGAATCAAATAATGGGCAAATATTACTTCAAGTATACAAAATGCAGGTAGATAACTATTAGGTTGACTGGAGCTCATATGTTAGGGCAAGTAGAGAAAAAGTTGTAAACTGCTCGGCATTGTAAACACTCATTTTAGAAAGTTGTAGGTAATGACTGGGCTGTGAAACTAGGTGAGCTAATCTTCTTTTGAATCTAAGTAACAAGACTACAAGAGAGGCAATTATCTCGTGGTACTTATCACATATGAGCAAATATCTCCTAGAAATTACTCCGATAAGTGTTATTTATTCTATCATAAGTGTCAATTCTTTGTTAACATAGGTAATTTTCATGCAGTTGTGGTGATGATGGTCGGATTCGAGGATGGAAGTGGAAAGAAATGTTGGAGTCTAAGGAATCAGCGCAAGGTACCATATTTTGTGTGTGCAGGAATGAATCCTTGAGTAGTTTGGGATTGAGGCGTAGTTGTGTTGTTGTTGAATGATGGATTCTAACATCCTATTTTTGAACATTTGTAAACGTTGAGCTCTCTGCTCGGCTTTGCTTCCAGTTCTAGCATCCAACTCTTTTTCTGTACTGAATTGAATGATTTCTTTTCCGGACAAACTTGTTATAATGTCCTCACATTATGAAAGGAAGTTCAGAAGGGGAAGGAATGGGCGCTGTAATGCATATGTATTTGTGTCTTTCATCAGCTTAATAGTTAGAAGTTAAAAATGTCGATTCAGCAGCTTAAAATTTCCAATCTGTCCCTCTTGTAGCAGCTTTGGTTAGCTGTCTCTTACATCTTTCATGCTTTCAAATTTCAGGGTATTAATTCTGAATTCGAAGCATTAGTAAAGCATATGTTTCATCTAGGAGTCTGTACGTGGAGCACCTGCATATCATGGTCACAGACACAGACAATTTGAGGTTGTCCAAATATAGATTCAGATACCAAGACAAACTTTTGATTTTTTTTTTGGAGGGGGTGGGGGTGGGCATGACAGCTGTAGGATATGGTGTTTTGCGTATAACATTAATAACCTACAATGCTGAAGAAAATATCGATGACTATAGAAAAAAAGGGCAGCCCGGTGCACTAAGCTCCCGCTATGCGCGGGGTCCGGGGAAGGGTCGGACCACAAGGGTCTATTGTACGCAACCTTAGAATTACACTAGTATCGTAAAAGAATAACAAAAAATGACCTTGAAGATTCAAGACACCACGACTACGTAACACAGATTGAGTAGTTTTTGGTGAAGGGTGGTGGGGGGACTTGAACCTAGGACCTCTACTTGCTCAAATATCATGATGAATTGTGTAACTACCTATCTAAAACTAAAAGTTTAACTATTAAAGATAGTTACTTAATTATATCAACACATCTTGTCATGAGCTAGTTTTGGATCTTGAGTTAGACTCTAAGATACATTTTCTGATGTTGAGTTACTCAATGCCAGGCCACCCTTTATGTTATCACGCTCCAAATGTCCAGCCTTGGACGTGCAAACGTGTTGAGGTGTGTTTGAGTCCCATATTGGTTGAAATTATGGTTATAGTCTCTTTATATGGTTTTGAGCGACCCTAACCACTTAGCTAGTTTTTTTGGGGGGGTAGAGTTAGTTCAAGGTCCATTTTTCTTAATAAGTACAAAATAATATGCAAGCAAATCATATAGCAATCTAGGTTCTGCCATTATCTGATTTTAAATGTTTCGAAAAGAGAAAGTCTAAGGCAAGGGTGTATTTCTGGGGCAAATGCCTTGAGTATACTTTTACCAAGAAAAGTTAGTTTTAAAGAAAATAAAGGAAAAACAGATCGAAAAAGGTTAATACGAAAAATTTCAGCGAAAAAAAGTAGCTGACCTCTCAAATTATGCTGAACGTAAGAGTAAATCAAATCAGCCGTTCAAATTATATGTCACGGCTTGTCCCAGACAAATGGTGCTTCAATTTATTGGGACTACCTCTTCTGATTGCAAAACTTAGAAGTAAGATGCTTCTCCCCCTTTAATTGTTTGTCAGTCCTTCATGCGGTATGTAGTATGTTCTTGTTAGGTAAAAGAGAAACTGAATAATATTGACAAGGAGAGGAACACCAGGGTAGGGGCAAGATGGCCTGCAAAAGTTGTGTCAGACATAAGTGAAAAAGCAAAGAAAGATAGTAGTACATTGGGCCCTATTTCATTATAGATCTACCAGCGCGATAGTTGAAGAAATATTGTTAGTCTTGGATGACAGAGGAGTGAGGAAATGCACTTTCTGCCACACCTAATGAACTGGCAAAACATTAGTCTTGAAATGTTCTTGCCTATTTGTGTTAGGAATTCCCCTTTCTTGGTCCGTCGCAGCATTCTGCCTCTGAAGCGTCGCGGCTCTGCGAATTAGCGCCGCGGCTCCAGTGACTGACCACCCAATTAGCGCCGCGGCGCTCCGACGCCTCGGCTCCGACGGGGCTTCGCCGCGGCCTTTCGCGGCTCCGTGGCGACTTCCGACTCGTTTCATCTTACACTTCTTCCTTCGTTTACCAAAATGGAATACTTGTCATTTGGCCAATAACCATCCATCATTCTATGTCTCAAACGTTTCACTTACGTACCAATATCTCTTTCACTAATGAAATTTGAGATACTTGGCACTATGTGTGCACGTGTGTGAAAATGACGTTTCCGACATGTGGGGCCCCAATTGTTCGAGTCATAAATAATGGGATAAACTTAATTCCACATTAGTAAATTTCCAACAAGTTCTCTTTTGACATGAGTATGGTCTTTCTTTTAATTCTTCTTTCAAAGAATATCTGTTGTGCTTGCTGATTTATACAAGTGCGATGTCTTGATATTACTCAACTGAAACTTGCAGGAAGCGATACTTTTAAACTGCAGTAGGGAATTTGTGAAAGATGAGGTAACTCTTGTTGAGAATCTGAGAAAATCCCATGTTCCATGTTGGCCTTCATATGTTTGAGGTAATCATAATGCTAACTTTTTTTCTGATTATGAAAATGTAAAAGGCAAATTTGATTGTGTTACGCACCAGCAAGCTTAAATTTGTTTAATTATCATGTTGTGTTAGGATGAACCCTACGTGAAACCCGGTCTTGCAGACATGAAGAATGCCGTCGTGGTACCCACTTAGCTTCTACTTCTAAGGTAATCTTGCACATAATTATTGATTTATCTGTGCTTAAACATATAAATTAAGAAGCAATGTTCTGCTATGACAGCTACTTCCCATCTAATTCGGTAATTCTCATGATTTTCGATAGTGTAAAGTATCTGGATTCTTAATGCAGTGGACCTTGGGAATGGCTACACTGGCTCCTCTGAATGTCCTGGTATGCAATTCTGAATCGAATTAAGGACACAGTTGTGCTAAAACTCACCGTGAACATAACGGCATTTTTGTATGTTGGATTCTAAATGTTGCATATGTTTGTTGATGTTACAGGGAAAAGTTAAAAGGCACAGCTTGGACGCATTCTTAAACGATAATTCACTGCACCTGCTGCGTGCCCGAGCTATAAAGATATTTACCAGGAAGAAGAAAGAATTTGCCATTGATCCACCTTAATTCCTTGTATCTCTCTTTTGTATAGGCAAGATTCATGAATGTTTAGGATATGGATATTCATAGATGTCCTTATCCCTCAAAAATCAATTGTAACGACCTTTTGGAGATGAATAAAATGCACAGTTAATATAAAAAAGAAAATGGCTTGGCTTCTATTCTAATTGATTGTCATTCAAGAAAAGACTTAATATTTTCCAGTAGCTATAAATGTAATTTTTCTAGCAATAATAAAAGCCGCAAGATATGTACTTGTCTAAGATAGTTTTACTGGCAATAGTGAATGCCACTAAATAAATGCCGTTGAAAGTAATTATTTTTAGCGGCAATAAAATGAGTCTTTATCAGCACTTGACATAAATGCCGGTAAAGGCTTTAGCAACACTGAATCCAATGGCATTTATACAATTATTGGTAAATATTTTTGCGGCAATAAATATTACCGCTAAAAGAAAAATGTATTGCCACGAAAAGTCTCTTTTGGTGTAGTGGAGATGCTATTCGTTGGGTCTGGTGAAGAGAACGAGGAGGAATTTTACCTGGTGAAGAATAGTTGGGGAAATAATTGGGGATATCGTGGATTTGCGAAAATTAAGCGTAGTATTGTTTCTGACTTATCATGAACAAGAAAGACATGGTTTACTCATGTAAACCAATAAAAAAACGAGAAAAGAAATAGAAAAAGCAAAAGTTAAAGTGGAATAGATGATTTAGATGTAATGCTGTCTTGTGACACGTGGAGCTGTCATATCTCTCTAATTGCTTACAAGAAGCCTTACAAATCACTAAATATTTGTGCAACCTTTTTCTTTTTCGTTGAACAATTGAGTAAAAGTTCTAGTTCACTAATAAAATGTAGAAATTAGATAGACAATGCAAGTTTGATTTTTTCGGAATGTATACTAATTTTTTGCCTAATTCTTCTTCTGATGATCGATTCAACCTCTGGTCAAAAAGATATACCTTGGTTATATTTCATCTCTTCAACAAGTTTAGTAATGAGCATAACGGCTCTATTGTTCCGATGGAGAGAAGAACCTATGATTAGCTTTTCGGGAAATTTTCAAACAAACAATTTCAACGAAATCTTTCAATTTCTTCATCTATTCTAGATAGATTATCATTTTTGACCCTGTAGTTATGATTATTAATAAAGAAAGCGATTACCTGGAAAATACTTAGGAGTTGAACCTCATTACTTCTGTTGTCCTAGTCTAGAAAGTAATGCAAACCCAGAACAAATTATACTTGAAATCGATGATATCCAAACTGAAATAAATTTGATAAGTAATCAAATAGATACACAATAACAGAAGTCAGAAAGACATACTTGGCCATCTAACCATTAATTTTCATAGTGCAACATGCGCCCTGAAAGAACGAAGAAAGAGCACCAATTAAGTCAAGCTTATTTTCATCTTTAAGTGTGCGACATTTTCTTTTACTACTCTGGACTAATTTAAGTGGAAGGAAGATAAGGAGAAAAAATAGAAACAAATTGAAATATTCATATTTGAAAGTGTTCGAAAATTGCTATTGGATTGGGTCCACCCATAAGGAGTGCTAATTAACCCGTTAGCCCATTAGCTTGTCCTCCTCCTAAATCATAATTCTTAGCGTATAAATACACTATTATGGGTGTTGAAAAAGAATGATTTGCACACTAATCCGACGGCTAGGTTTTCATGATAGAGGGATATCTAGGGTGTGGACAAAGTGAGTTCATCCACTTTGTGAGGAATCACGAGGATCGGTAACACGAGTCATGATTGCAAATGATCTGCTTCCGCAAGGAGAAAATTCATAAGTCTCTAAACTAGTATTTTTATGATTCAAATACTACATTGGTATCATAATCAAATAAAAATACTCAATTCAAGTATATTTTTTTTTCACTCGGAAAAGTGATGTTTTCGACCTAAACTCCAAGGACCTCAAGGTATTAATGCCAGTGGGGTACAAATGGGTTCTTGTGCGAAAAAACAAAATGAAAATAAAATCGTAAATTATAAAATACGGCTTGTACCTTGTGGCATAAGGTTTTTCGTAAAATTTCTGGCATTATTGCATGGAGATGGGTTCTCCTGTGGCGGATGCAATGAGTTTTCTGATTAGTCTGGCAATACATGAAAATTTTGATATGCGTATAATGAATTGATGTCACAATTGCTATGTAGACAACGAAAAAAATTTGTGAGGAATTTAAAATATTTTGAAACATATAAAGGTTTACGAAAGTAAAGCTTTAGCAAATTTTTATATGGGTTAAAGCGATTTCATTGAGCACCCTAATGGTTGTAATGTCACTTGATATAAATAAAGATTCATTCCGACCTCAAGATGAAGAGCTCATTGGCACAATATACATATGTATATTGTGTATATTTAACACACCCCCGTAGTCATAGCGGGCGGTCTTCGAACGCTGAAACTGTCCCTAAAATCTTCAAAAAGGACCGAGGGAAGACTCTTTGTAAAGATGTCTACAACTTGATATATTGACAGGACATGACATACGCGTACCTGCCCCCGAGCAACCTTTTCACGGACAAAGTGAATGTCCATTTCGATATGCTTAGTGCGTTGGTGCTGAACCGGATTACCTGAGAGGTAGATGGCACTAACATTATCACCATATACTAAGGTTGCCTTCTGAATGGGGCAATGAAGCTCTAAAAGCAAATTACGTAACCAACATGATTCTGAGACCACATTAGCTACCCCTCGATGTTCTGCCTCGGCAGTTGAGCGGGATAGAGTCGACTGATGCTTTGCAGACCAGGAGACCAAGTTGTTGCCAAGAAACATACAATAGCCTAATGTAGACCGTCTGGTGTCTGGACAACCACCCCAATCCGCATCTGTGTATGAGACAAGTGTGGATGTCGATGAAGGATACAAATGTAAACCATAGTCCAGTGTCCCCTGAATATACTGGATGATGTGTTTAATTGCATTCATGTGCTCAACTCTGGGATCATGCATGAATAAACACACCTGCTGAACATCATACGTAATATCCGGTCTGGTAAACGTAAGATATTGAAGGGCCCCTGCAAGACTGCGATAGCGGGTCGGGTCCTTGTATGGTGCGTCAGCCTCTGCACTAAGTTTGGGCTTTGTATCAACTGGAGTGGAAGTGGACTTACAGGATGACATCCCAGCCCTCTCGATGATCTCAGCCGCATACTTTCTTTGAGACAAAAAGAAACCACCTGAATGACGCTTGACGGCAATCCCCAAAAAGTAACTCAAGGGCCCTAAGTCTTTCATAGCAAACTCAGAACTGAGCATGATCATGATAGACTGGCGTAAGGCATCGGAAGAGGCAGTCAAAATGATATCATCCACATACAACAGAATGTAGGCCAAGGACGAACCACGACGGTAGATGAACAAGGAATTATCTAACCTGCTGTGAGTGAACCCAATAGTCAAAACAAAGTCAGCAAACCTCGTATATCAGGCTCGTGGAGACTGCTTAAGCCCATATAAGGACTTCTTCACAAACAGACATGATAAGGACGGCTGATGCATATATAAGGAATCCCAGCCCTCTCAATGGCTGATGCATATAGGTTGTTTCCTTGAGATCACCATGTAGGAAAGCATTCTTGACATTCAATTGATGAATATGCCAAGTATTCGAAAGAGCCAAGCTAAGCACAATGTGAATGGTAGCCGGTTTGACCACCGGACTAAACGTCTCACCACAATCTATCCCAACTTGCTGAGTCTTACCATCACCCACAAGCCGCGCCTTATGTCGAGCAAATAACCCATTTGAATTCTCCTTATGAGCAAAAATACACATAGACCTGATAACACTAATACCAGATGGACGGGGCACCAACTCCCACGTCTTATTATCAATAAGAGCATTATATTCATCGGTCATAGCAATTTTCCAATTCGGGTCGTTTAAGGCGGACATAGGATTACGGGGCAAGGGGGATTTAGAGACATTAGAATGTAAATTAATATGTCTTTTAGGTGTAAAAATACCCCGCTGACTACGAGTGACCGGTCTATGACTCGAGGAAGAATTTAGTGAATTTTGGAAATTTGTTGGGCTCAGGACGGACTGGCCAGCAGGCAGTGGGCATGTTGGCCCTAATCGGTAAGGGGTGAAGCAGGAACAATTCGAGTGGTGGGTAGCCCAATCGCTAGAACTGCTGTTCGACTCGAAAGCGTGATGGAGCAATGGGTCCAGCGGGCAGTGGGCCCGTTGGAGGATATTGGGTGCGGGACATGTTCGAAAAATACTGAGTAATATATGGAGATATACTATCATCCAAAAAATTATACGAACTAGGCTCGGGAGTATGAACTTTAGTAAATGGAAATTAAGTTTCATCAAAAATTACATGGCGATTAATGATGATTTTCTTGGAGGATAAATCAAAGCATTTATAACCACGATGATTAGACGGATAACCCAAAAACACACACGGAGTAGACCGGGCCTGAAGTTTGTTAATTGTGGTGGATGAGAATAACGGATAACACAAGCACCCAAAAACCCGAAAATGAGAATAAGAAGGGTTCTTATTAAATAGGATTTGGAGGGGAGAAAAATATGTCAGACCTTTGGAATGAATTATGTTAAGGAGATAGGTGGCCATTTGTAGAGCATGATGCCAAAAATATGGGGGTATGGAAGCATGAATTAAGAGAGTTCGGACAATGTTATTTATGGAACGTATTTTGCGTTCGGCTTTTCCATTTTGTGAAGATGTATGAGGACAAGAAAAATGAAAATTGATCCCATTATTAGCACAGAACTCTCGAAACTCCCTATTGTCATACTCTTTCCCATTAGCACATTGAATATTTTTTATTTCTCTTTCGAATTAGGTACGAATGAACGCTTTAAATTTTATGAAGACTGAAAACACTTGTGATTTATTCGCAATTGGAAACGTCCACAAAAATTTAGAATAATCATATAAAAGGAGAACATTATATTGTTGACCCAACGAACTAAGAACAAGAGACGTTCATAGGTCGCTATGAATAATATCAAATGACATTGAAGTATGAGAATTTGAGTCTACAAATGGCAACTTAACAATTTTTCCTAACGAACAAGATTGACAATTTGGAGTACGACTCATACCCTTACACGAAATAAAACTATTTTTATCTAAAGCGGATAAAATAGAGGATCCCGGATGACCAAGGCGAGCATACCACAAGGAAGAAGAAATGGCTGCAAAGGCAGATGGCAAAGCTTGACTCGATGGACTGAAACCGGGCATGATAGGATACAGATCCCCCCTACTATCACACCTCATGAGATGACTCCCCGTCTTGAAATCCTTCACAGAGAAATCAAACGGATCAAATTCAACAAAAATGGAATTGTTAGTGGTGAACTTTCGGACATACACTAAGTTTTAAATCAATTTGGGGGCATGTAAAGTATTTTTCAAGATAAGGGGTGGATTGGGGGGAGATAACGTTTTTTGTCCATAACCCAGAATTGGAATAGAGTTACCATTACCAACAATTATACCATGAGGGTTGCTCAAATTGGAATAAGATGAGAGAGTACCTGAATCGGAAGTCATGTGGGTAGTGGCACCGGTGTCCATATACCAATTTGAGTCCGGTTGAGTCAACCCCAATGTGTGTATCGTGGCCTCGATATCGGTCTGAGTGGGGCCTGCTGCATGGTGGGCTTGCGGAGGTCGGGGCCCAAGTATTCTAGGACGGGACTGAACTGGGCCATAGCTGCTGGAACTGGCTCTGCTGGGCCAGCGGCGGCCGCCATCTTGAGTTCTTTGGCGTGAAAGGTCGACCAACCCACCGGCGGTGGGATTCATTTGGGAAGTAGGGGCTACTGGCCCACGGCCTACTGCGCCAGCCCCACTGCCATGGGCCCCACTGCTGGGACCAGAGGGGTGGTGGGCCACTGTTCACTGGATGGGGCCCACTTCCTGCTTGCTGACCACCGGAACCGCCGCGTTTGCCCCCGCGGTTTTTGTTATTATTCTTACGATTATTTTTGCCGCCACTATGAGTATGGTTTTGGCCCGAATTCTCAACAAAACCCGAAGAACTTGGGGAGGACGCCATCATGACGATGCGACTTGCTCCGGTAGCCGCCTTTTTTGCCAAACCGGCTTCTTCTAAAGTAAGCATGGAGTGGGCTTGATAAAAGGCGGGAAGAGGGTTGCTTTGACGAAGGAGAGTTCCAACACTATTATAGGCCTCCGAAAGGCCGGCAACCAATTGTAGAACCAAACGATTATTTGGTACAGGTGCGCCAACATTACGGAGTTGATCCGCCAACTCCTTGAGTTTCTTGCAATATGCAGAGATGTTTGGAAATTCTTCCATACGAACTAGAGAGAATTCCTGCTGGAGTGTGACGACACGTGAATGTTGGTTATCTTGGAATATGTCACGCAAACTATTCCAAGTAGCCATAGCCGTGGTATCCGGCTCAATAATCGTTTGTAAAAAGTCAACCGAAATAGTGGAATAGATCCACTGGAGAACTGTAGCATCAAGAGTAATCCATAACTGAGGATCCTCCGCGGGAAGAGGTGTAGCAGGAGGAATTATGTGATGGATAACTTGATGGGAGATAGCGTAAATTTTAAACAACTCCGCCCACGTCGTATATTGGACGTTTTCCATCTCAAGCACAATAGGGATATTGTTCTTGACGTTAGAAACCATGAGGGCATGATGATAATTGTTCTTAGACATATTGAAAGAACAACGAAGGAGGGGAAATTTGGGAATAGTAAGAGAGATTTTGAGAGCGGAAGACAAATTTTGGAAGAGAAAACCCGGGGGGGGAGGGGGGGGCGGCCGAAAAGTGTATACAATTTTGGGAGAGAAAATTTTGTTAGACCTAGTCTCTTGATACCATGAAAGAAATAATCCCCTTGATTATTTTCATTACTTGAAAGGTTATATATACAAGTTACAAAATAGGAGAATCCTATTCCTATTCTATTCTAAAAACCTTATTCTATACATTTATGGTAATACACTACTAATTATATTACAATATTACCTAAACTAGGATACTAAATATTTATCATAAATTACTTTACATAAACAACCAAACCGAGAGCTATTATTGGGACCAAATCCGAGATTTAATATACACAATACACACATGTATATTGTGTATATTTAACATAGAGAAATAAGTTACTGAAATGCTACTTAGTGGAACCATTCAACCCAGTCAATCCTTTTTTTCTTCTCCTGCATTGTTGGTTAATAAAAATGATGGTACATGGAGGTTCTAAATGACATCACTATCAAAGACAAGTATCTAATCCCTATAGTATATGATCTATTAGATGAATTCATGGGTCTGTCATCTTTTACAAGGTGGATGTTAGGGATGGTTACCACCAAATTAGAATGAAGGCTGAAGTTGTATTCAAGACTACATTCAAAACTCATATAGGGCACTATGAATTCAAGGTCATGTCATTTGGGCTTACAAATGCCCCTACTATATTTTAGGCATTAATGAATCTGGTTTTCTAACCCTTTCTCAGAAAATTTGTATTAGTTTTTTTGATGATATATTGGTCTATAGCCAATTGATAGACCATGTGGCTCATTTAACTACAGTATTTGAAATATTGAAAGTAAATACCATGTATGCCAAAAGAAGTGTTCTTTTGGGCAATCTAAAGTTGAGTACCTAGGACATGTTATAATTGCTTAGGTGTGTCTACTGATCCAAGTAAAGTGGAGGCCATGGTGAATTGGCCTAAACCAACCACAATCAAGGAACTTAGGGGTTTCTTGGGGCTTACTGCTATTACAGGAAATATGTAGTCAATTATGGAGCTATTTGTAGACCCTTGATTGATATGTTGAAGAAGGAAGGATTCAAGTGGAGTGAGGAAGCTGATAATGCTTTTATAACTCTTAAGAAAGCCATGACTACCACACTAGTATTAACATTACCTGATTATACTCAGCCCTTTGTAGTTAAAACTGATGCTAGCCACTCAGGTATTGGAGTTGTATTAATGCAAAAAGGGAGGCCATCGATATATTTTAGTAAGGTGTTAGCCCTGAAGCATAGAGACAAGTCTATCTATGAGAAGGAATACATGGCCTTTCTTAATGCCATAGATAAATAGAGGAATTACCTGCAGTTCCAACATTTTGTGGTAAGGACACACCACCATAGCCTAAAATATTTGTTAGAACAGAAAGTTACTTCTGCAATGCAATAGAAAGGATTAACTAAACTTGTAGGCTTAGATTATGAAGTGTAATATAAGAGAGGAGCTGGTAACAAAGTGGTAGATGCCCTCTCAAGGCAGTTTGAAACTTCATTATCTAAAGCAACTCTCAACACTATCACTATGACTATACCAGTGTGGGTGCAAGAAGTTGGGGATAGCTATGAAGGGGATGCATTAGCAATGGATCTTATCACTCAGCTTGTTTTGGATCAACAAAAGCCTCAAATATGGCATTACAACTCTGGAGGTTTGATACACATAGGAAAAATCTATGTAGGGGTTAATGGTACTCTAAGACAACAGTTGATCAAAATCTTTCATGACTCTTCTATTGATGGTCACTCAGGATAATTTGGCACCTTAAAGATGTTGACTCAACTATTTTATTGACCTCTTGTGAAGCAGATGGTTATCCAATATGTAGTTGAATGTGACATTTGTCAGAGAAACAAGGATGAGAATGTCTCTTATCCTGGACTACTGCAACCACTTCCTATTCCTGATCAAGCTTGGAGACACATCTCTATGAATTTTATTGAAGGATTACCTAAGTCTAAAGGTAAAGAGGTCATTTTTCTGGTGGTGGACAGGTTTACTAAGGCTGCTCATTTCATGGCATTAGCTCATCCTTTCACTGTTGTGAATGTGGCTAACAAATTCTAGAAAAAAGTTCACACCTTGCATAGTAATCCTGATTCTATTGTGTCAGATAGAGACAGGATTTTCCTAAATAGTTTTTGGCAAGCTTTGTTTAAGATTAAGGGTACTCAACTATTATACAATTCAGCCTACTATCCTCAGACTGATGGTCAGACTGAAAGAGTTAACAGGTGCATTGAAAACTATTTTAGATGTATGACTAGTCACATGCCTAATAAGTGGAAAAATTGTTATATTATGCAGAGTGGTGGTACAACACAAACTTTTATAGCAGCTTAAAGTGCACTCCCTTTGAAGCTTTGTATGGCTTTACGCCTCCACAACTATATATGGGACCCCTCTTAGAATATATAGTAGCATCTGCTATTCATGTGGTGATGCAAAGGCAACAAATGCAACAGTTGCTCAAGGATAATCTGTTGAAAGCCCAAAAAAGAATGAAGTTGTATGCTGATCTCAAGAGGTCTGAAAGAGAGTTTCAAGTTGGGACATGGTGTATTTGAAGCTCCAACCATATACACAAATTTCTATAGCTCTCAGAAAGAATTTTAAGCTTAGTTCCAAATATTATGGTCCCCATCAAGTAATGGCTAGAGTGGGCTTAATTACTTATAAACTGATGTTGCCTAATACTTTCAAAATCCATCTTGTTTTTCATGTCTCATTGCCCATGACCAGTGCTGAAGGATAATTCTTAGTGAAGCCAGTGGCCATATTACAGAGACAACTAGTGAAGAAAGAAAATGTTGCTACAGTAAAGGTACTCATTCAATGGTCTAACTTGCCTCCTGAAGATGCTACATTGGAAGATTATGAATTCATTAAGTCCAAGTTTGTTAATCCTTGAGGACAATGATTATTTGAAGAGGAAGAGTATGTCATGACCAAGAGAGTTAATAACAATAATAGTACAAGTAAAAATGTAGTCGTAGGGCTTCGAAGCTGAAGAGAGATACATGGAAAAACCATCACTATTCAACAATGGATATTAGAAGCTAATTAATGAAGACCAAAGGCTCAGATTCTTCCAGTTGGACAGGTTTCTATGATGGTTGTTATATGCGTAACAAACATGTTGAAGAACACAGCTACTTCCCATTTCTCCCTTCTCAATCCAAATTTCTTATCTCTTCTTCTGTTACAGATCTGCTTGCATCTATGTAAGCTCATTAATTCAAGCTCCATTTATCAGTATTATTAGTTCAATTTCATTTCCGATTGTAATTGCAATTTTGTTTTCCTTTTAATTCGAAGTAAATCAGAAAAAAATTCCAAAAAACTTGTTCAATTGTTCTTTAATTTCTTGAGAATGTGACATGCATCTATGTCGTATAGTATTGGAAAGCTATATAACTATATGACAGCTGAAACTCTTATCAAGCTAGCCTTGAATCATTCAAAGTCTCTCCATTCTAATTTAAGTACAAATAAAATAGAAGATTTCTATTACAGCCAAGGAATGGGAAAAATTTTCAGGCCTCCCCAAAATACAAGCAGGGTACATCATTAAACCGAATTGAATACCACAAGATACATGATTCTTGAGGCTGTTCTTGACCTTACTGCCATATACCAAGCAAATATAGCAGTGTCAATCCTACTGGTTAAAATATCAGTCACATTTGATATTTCTATAGATCCTCCTCACGAATAGATATGGATTATTATTTAGTTAGATCAGTTTAAA
Organism: Anisodus acutangulus; assembly: GCA_029783415.1. Lineage (NCBI taxonomy): Eukaryota > Viridiplantae > Streptophyta > Magnoliopsida > Solanales > Solanaceae > Anisodus > Anisodus acutangulus. The sequence goes on along the minus strand of CM056491.1, from coordinate 32,750,905 downwards.
TAATGGAGCGAGTTTAAAAATTAAAATCGAGTTATTTTAAAATTTTAGGAATTTTCGTTAAGAGGGTATATTTGAAAACTTTAATGACAGGAGAGTTATTTATGACCCAAATTCGTAACAGAATGTATTTTTTGCCCTTTCTCAAAGTAGAGGGATATTTTTGACCCTTTTCCCTCGATTTTTTATATATTGTTAAGGGGTCGTTTGGTAGAATGCATTAGAGAAAATAATGCATTCATTAGCTTTGTGTATTACTAATAACTTATTTGGTATCCTTTTTCAACATATATATAACTAATACAATCATTAGTTATACATCCTATTTGGTATTATCCTATGCATAACTTATACCTAGCATACCATGGTGTTAGCAATGCAATTGATTTTAATGCATGCATAAACATGGTTAAAGACACAATTGCCCATGAAATCCTTCATAGTGTAGTATAAAAGGTATTTTTGTAAACAACCAATTATTTTTAAAAATTATGCAATGCATGTTATTTCTAGGGGTGGCCAGTGGGCCGGGCTCGGGTCTGGCGGGCCGGGTCTCAAGGGGTGGGTCGGGCGGACGAGCCGGTCGGGATCGGGACTAGCGGGCCTAGCGAGGCTCCGGTCTGGCGGGACTGCACTCGATCTGTCCGATCCTCGATCCGGCTTCAAACGGGGCTGCCTCGGCCGGGCTCGAGTCGGGCGGGTCGGGTTTTCCTTTTTTTTTTTTTAACTAACATATGCATAAAAAAACTCAATAAACAAAACAAGATAGTGTAATAAAAACATCCCAAGGTTTTTTTTGTGCCTCTTATATTATTTAATAGACATATTATTTTTTTGTAATACAAATACAATTGTCTAAAATCTAAATTGCAACTTTATGGTGTTGTCCAAAAGTTGCAAATTACCTAATAAAATTGCAATTAAAAAATTACATTTTCAAAAAATGCATTCTAATTGCTTGATGATTTCATGTGGTTCTTGTTGGAATAGGTATTTGTTGATCAAATTGATCCACGCCGCTTCCACTACCTTCGGTTAAGATTTCGTTGTAGTTTTCATCATCTTCTTCGCTGATCTCGGTTGACCGCACCTTCTCCGCTCGCTCGTATCCAATCTCTCAATAATACCGCAATTTCAAAGCTGTCTCGGCCAATGAGTGTCTCAGGGTCTCCTATTTGATATCTGCGTCAAGAAAAGCGCTTTCGACGATTGATGACGCTTGAATGTTCAAAACATCTCGAGCCATCAATGAAAGTGTCGGAAAGGTCTTCTCATTCCCCCTCCAAAGATTTCAAAAGTCTTCTTGTCCATCTTCATTGATAACTTCTGATACGGTGATAACCCCGCAAAACAAAAATATCCAACTCGCTAATTTGGTTAGTAGAGGTACGGCCGCACATTCTATTTCGAGGCTTTCAATACTAGCCGCGAAACAAGATGTCTTTGTGAGGTTGTGTTGAAGATGAAGAAGATGGTATGGTAGCGATCGTTACTAGCATTTTCTTGTTGATAAAATCTATATATATTTTGCATTGGTGTTCTACGCTATTCAACACTTCTTCTTTAGTTTGTTCAATAGGTGGTGGGTGATTTAGATTTTTGGGACTTGGAGGTGGTAGTACTTCTATACAATCGTAAATAGTTTCAATTAGTGATTTAGTACCGTCTATTTTAATAGTAGGATTTAATACGTAACCAATAATATAAATAGAAGGAATAGGAATAAAATATTTTTTATTTTGACAAACATTTTTTAATAATTTTGCCTTATAAACTGTTTTTCCATATATTCACTAAGTAATAAAAATATTAGAGTTATATAAAATAACATAGTTGAAATAGTAGGATAATATATACTGAAAATTCTTTTGTTGCTTGAAAAAAATTTCTCTAAAAATACAATAAGTTCGAAATTTTTACCCAATCACTATCTAAAATCATATCAGTGGGTTTTTATTATGAGAGTTAAAAAATAAAGTTATAGGTAATTTATAGTCATAAGCAACAAGTAGTTGCTCAGTATAAAGAATTCCACCTAGTCGATACTTCTTGTGGGAATTCTTCTATAAGGTAGTCCACAATCGTGACAAGTTTTTTTATATTCTTTTCTCGTTGTACTTTATTACTTTTAAAAATAAAGTTTATAGCAAATTGTATTTTACTAAGAATGTCTTCAAAAAGTGATAGACCATCCTTTACAATTAAGTATATATATGGCACGCCGCATTTTATATGAAAATGGTCTGGAAAAGATGGAGCTAAACTATTTTTTAACATTGTAATTGCGTAATTGTTATTAGAAGCGTTATCTAATGTAATAGTCATAATTTTATCGGTAATTCCGTAATAATCGCACACTTGATAAATATTTTCTGCAATAAAAGTACCCAGTGTGCCTATCATCTATATATCTATACGCTAAAATACATTTTTGCATAGACCATTTATAATCTATCCAATGACAAGTTACAAGTTAAATAATCATGGCGCGTTAGTACTACGACCTATATCAGACGTGATAGATACTTTGCCATTAAAATGATATAATGAAAAACGTAAATATTGTTGATATTCATGCGCAAATTTAAATACATCTCTCTTAACAGCTGACCTAGGAAAACCGTTAAAAGCAGGATTATATATATCTCTAATGTAATGAATAAAACCGAGATTTGAAGGAAATGAAAAAGGCAAACCCTCCACAGCAACTAATTTTGATATTGCTTCCCTATCTCTATGTTTGTTGTATTTAGAGCCTACAATTCCCCCCGTCATAGGGTTAATTTGACCCTGTACTTGGTCCGGACAAGATGCTCGGTATGTGAACCTTGTCTCGATGGGAGCGTTGCGCTTTACCGGTTTTGAAGCCTGGTATTGGGCATACCTAGTGGATGAGCACTTACTACGTGTCTAATTAAACCCCCGCCCCACCGTGACCTTTTCCGCTTTAAATTTTAAAACATTTTTTACAAATTTTACATATGGCTACTTGATTCTCTCGTCCCTATCAAAAATGTCCATGAAATCTGATTTTAATGGTCGTTGCTGGACCTCGTCTCATACTAGGGGAATAGGAGGTATTTAGTTGAAGGTGCACTGAGTGGGCGGTTGTCATCAATATTAGTGGGTGTATCGCCTAGATCATCGTCTAAATTAAAGTCTTCTTGAGTTCCGTAAAAATAACTCGTCTAAATCTAATGGTATTGTAGGAAAATGTTGAGTATCAACAAAATCATCCTGTGCAGAAATAAGATGACTAGAAGAAGTACCCTTGCCACTGGTTGCCTCTCTACTAGAAGAAGCACCCTTACCCTTACCCTTAAACATACCTTTTAATCCTTCCATTTTAATTATGATAATAAATAATTAAAGACAATAAAATTAAGTGCGCTAAATAAAATAACAGACAATAATAATTTAATGAAGGAACGAATGTACCCAAACGCCTGACGTAACGTCGGCGATGTCGAAGGTTGAAAATTGAAACTTTGCTCGATGGAAGATCCTCAAGCTAGTTGCTAACTTCCTCCCAATTCCCAAATGAATTAATAAAATTGAATATTTAGCAAACAATGTAGAGATATATTGAGAAATTAGAGAGATTGTAGGAAGATTTGTGAGAAAGATGAAGAGAAAATGAGTTATTTATAGTTGAAAAATTGGGTTAAAGTGTAAATATAATAACTTATGGGTTAAAAATAAATATTAAGGGGTAGGGGTTGGGGAGGGGGCCTAAAATGGCCGTTGGCCAACGGGTATAATCTAAAATGGCCGTTGGTGCAAACGGTCATTTTTGCAAAGGGGGTTTAAGGGTCAGGCGGTCGGGCTCGACGGGCTCGGGCTCGGGCTCCGGCGGGCTCAGCGGGCTCGGTCAGGGCGGGACGGACATCGTCCGCCCCGAGTCGAGTCCCGCCCGCACTTAATTTTTTTTTTTTTTTAGAGCGGGTCGGGCGGGACCGGGCGGTCGACGGGGTCGAATGAGGTCGGGTCGTCCCACTTAATCGCCAGCCTTAGTTATTTCTAGTACACCAAACCAAACGGTGGATAAAAAATAATCTCTAGATATCTAATACCAGCATTACTAATACACCCTATTCAACATTATTCTTATACACTCTACCAAACAATGCCTTAGCGCGCTAAGGCCTAGGAGTATTGTGGTCTCTACTGGGGCTTTATTGCTTTACAGAATGGCTAATTTTCAGCAGTTGCAAGTTACTGACCCTCCCTCTGTGTCTTGCTATCATGCAGCCGAAGAAGGATTTGGACATATAGTTGATTTGAAGTCTGCATTGAAACCTCCTTACTTTAGTACTTAACATTATGTTAACAGCTTTTGCGGGGATTGTTAAACGGGATTACTAGCTTCATAGCATAATGCTATTTAATTGCCCTTGTTCTTATTCTGTTCAGCATGTTAAATTATAATATAGTATCTGATGTGACAAGAGAAAGTGAGAACAATGTGATTTGACCTTATAATTAAGGAAAGAGTGCTTGTTTCATTTAATATCAGAAGAATTGCGTCGTTTCCTAAATATTCTTCTTGCTAATATACTTTGTCAGCGAGAAAATTAAAATATGATTTTAATAGTAGTATCATATCTTTTTAAATCTACAATATATACTATCTAAACTCTTTCACTGTTCCACCGTCTTTCTTTTCATGATCATGATTTCTTTAAACATTCTATATAAATTCTTTGGGAGCAGAAATATATGAGAAACATTCCAGATTAATTATAAGATAACCCATTTAAATTAGTATATGTAAACTTAAATAAGAGATATAAAATATTTTTTAAAAAGGCAAAAGTGAAAAACAGTAATGTAAAGACATGGTGAATTAAACTTGGGAGTCGCCAGGTTGACATTTTTCTCTTTTTAGTAAAAAACTAAAGATGAAAATTCGAAAGAAAGGGAACAAAAAAAGAAATTGAAAAAGGAAAGAAATAAGAAGAAAAAGAACAATATACATTTGGTGAAGTGGAAGAGAAATTAAGAGAGTATGGTTTGATTATTTCCTCAAGTTTGAGGTTTAAATAACTATGTTTACATGTTCTAACAAAAAAAGATAGAGATTTTATGATGATTAAAAAAAAGACTTACAAAAGATAAATTGGCTTAGTTTAGTTTAGGGCCTATACATATTAGTACGTCTCCTATTCATAGAAGACCTCAGAAAAGTCTAGATGTTCGGTAGAAGAGAATGTAAAGTAGGGTTGATCTTAAAAAAAAAGTAACATTACTAAATATAAGGCATCACTCGAGGTAAGGTGAGTAGCATCGATATTCCTTCTGTACTTTCCCCCCTTCCCCGAATAATCAAGAGAAACACATTTAAGGGCATGAGAAACCAATTTATGTTTTTCTAGAGTGAGGATACAAACAAACCGGTGCTTCAAAGACACGTGGTGGAAGAGAAAACAAGGTTGACTGAGAAACAAAACAGAGCATGGATCCTAATTTTAAATGAGAGTGGATGGCATACGATTAATCAAATAACAAGATATGAGTGTTGCTCCCCCACCCCACCCCCACCCCAAAAAAAAATCATTATGAAACTTGTGCTTATATGAGTAGGCGTGAGCAGTCCCAATAATATGTCTAATGTCTGATGAAGAATTTCATGGAAAGACATAAATCGTTGAAATTGAAATGATAAATCTTTATGTGTTATCACTATGAAAAGTGTGAATAAAAACACCAAATTGATTTTGTGTTTTCACACAAAAAGTTCAAAATATAAAAAATAATTCAGAACAATCTTTCATTAAGAAAACAATCAAGTACACCTTGAGTAATCATCAATAAAACTAATAAAATACTTAAAACCCAATGTTGAACTAACTCTACTAGGACTTCAAATATAAAAATGAACTTAAATGAAAAAGAGACTCTGCACAGTTATTAAGATTACTTGGAAAAATAGTTCGGATGTGCTTTCCCAATTGATACGACTCACAGTTTAAGTTAGATAATTTTGATAAGCTAGGTATCATCTTTTGAAGTTTGGATAAATTAGGAGTTTCAATCAGTTGTGAATTAAGTCTAGAGAGTCAGAGGCTGAACATACGATAGTGGAGCTGGGAGAACTAAGATAATAAATTCCATCTGACTCACGCTTATTCGTCAATCATCTTTCCGTACTGAGGTCATGTATAACAAAGAAGTCACTAAAGAATGAGATGAAACAATTTAAGGCTTTAGCCAGACAACTCATTGACATAAAGCTAAATGGACAACCAGGACAAAAAGAACGTTATATAGAGTTAAGAAAGGTAAATGAATGACTTGACCGACTCTGGTTGTCATGGTCTCAGAATCATTAGCTAAAGTAACAATGAAAAAGGATCGAGAATAAGTAGTATTAGTTAATAAAATTTTGTTATAAAAAATATGATCAGAAGCGCCTGAGTCCATAATCCCAGGACCAAGTGTGATAAATTGTGAGATACAAGCAGCATGATTATCCGTCTGAGCAATAGAAGCTATTGGTGGAGATGTTTGCTTACTCTCTTGATACTGGAGAAGTTATTGTATTCTATACCTCTGATAAAGAGAACAAATGATCGGTTGGATTACCAATGAATCTAGTCTGAGCAACAAGTGTATTTTTTGATTTACCATGTAGAGTAGCACACAGTCTTGCACAATTCAAAGAATGCAATACTCAGGCGGCCTTGGAAACAGATTTGACAAAGTGAAACTCCTTGCAAGGTTCTGTGTTTCATGGAATAGTAGCCAAAAATGCCATTAGGCTGCTATAAGGTTCATGGAATAGTCGCCAAAAAACGATAAAATGCATAAAGATCCACCGACCTCAACATAAGTGCCGAAAGTTTTCATGACCAAACCACTTATCGTTTACCAATGCTTTTATTCAAGCTCATTTGATTATCAAAGACCATATAACCGTATATGTGTAAAGTTGGAAATTAAAAGATTGAACTATATACTAAATGGAGTATTTGAGATTTTATACAAGTGTTTCGATTGCATTACTTATTAAATTTGGGCTCTCTAATATAATACCAACTCATGACCAGATAAAAGTTCTTTAGGACAAAATCACCAAAGATATAGGGTGTATCTGGTATGGAGGAATTTTTTTTGGAAAATGTTTTCCAAATTTTTTATGTTTGGTTGATCATAAGTTCTGGGGAACAGCAAATATATCGTAGAAAAACCATGAGTTGTAATGCCATTAGGCTGCTATAAGATTAAGATCAGTTTCGAATAAATTATAACGTTTTAAGAACTAACTAGTAAATGGGAAGGCATACATTTTTGAGAAAAAACACTACCTTTTCTATCTGAGTTTATGTGGCACCAATTGACATGTCTTGCAATTCAAGTTATTGATTTGTTTTATACTCCATTGTACAAGTAGTATAAAAAAGTCTCAATGTAGAGGTTGAAAAGTTTCTGAATAAGAAGTTTTCGTGATGAATTTACATGTGTATGCAAAACTGTTCCTTTTTTTGTTAAACATATTTCAATTGCTTATAGTTTGTGTATAAATTGCACTGTTTTGTGTTTACAAATAATCTGTACTATGTAATTGCTTGATTTTTAGTTAAGTAGGTCTAAGTTTTCACAAAGTTATTCCTCACATTGATCAACAGTGCCGTGGAACTCACATTAACCATATGCAATTTGTTCTCCTTTCACATAATGCATTCTCAGTGTTGCTATGCTGGTAGATTACAGAATGGATGTCATCGTTTTTTGTTCCGTCTCTGAAGGGGGAGAAAAGGCAAATGAAACAGCACTACCTTACATGTTTTTTTCCCCAGTTGAGAATGTTTCGTGAATAAGTTATATTTGATCCTGATTATTCTTTAAAAAGGAAACGAGGAAACTATTTTAAAATAACTTGGTCTACCTTAGTGTCTCGTTTGCAAGTTACCAACTCTCTTTCTTTGCTTTATTGCAGGTGAAGAAAGATTTGGACATATAGTGATTTGAAGTTTGTGCATTACCTCCTTTTAGTACTTTGCGTTAAGCTTTACTAGCATTTATGTTAGCAACTTTTGTTGGGATCATTGAACATGATTGCCAGCTTCATAAAAGAACAGGATTTCTTCTATACTTATAATTATTGGAGATTATGGAAACATCAGAAGAACAAAATTCCTCAGACGCATCTTGCTTCAATGTCACACTTACAGCAAGATACTAATAAGACGCTTCAGAAGAAAAACTACGTTTTACTACTTGCATTTACCCCTATCTTGAGAGTGATCATTGCATTCCTGTTGCCATTAAAATACAACAAAACTTGAAAAAAAAGAAACAAGTCAGAATAGCAAGGACATGTGTTATAAGCAAGGCATTAGCAAGATATTTGTTATTCCTCCTTTGTGGACATAATCTTCAACCCATTTAGCTACTGCCAGTAGAATACTTATGACATATATGGTTACCATTCTGAAGCATACTTATGTGATGAAACAATCTCAGGTTTGTCACCTTCGGAAAGTGATAAATACGCTGAAGTTGTGCCAAACCTACTCAACAGAAAGTAAAAGCAGAGCACCTCTTTATCGATTTTTTCCAGGTAGAAAGAACTGCATGATCTACAAGCATCAGATCTCTAGCTTTATAATAATCTCTATCCCTCCCTATATTTTGTTACATTGAATACATAATTAGGAGGTGAGGATCTGTGCAAAGGTCATCACTAATACATAAATTAACTGCCTGCATATCACTAGTTGCTTGATAAGAATACTACTTTAGAGGTTCTGAACAGCCAGTATATGACTTTACAAAATAGGGGAAACAGTAAACACCATATCATGCCATTAGTAGCACAATTTCGCCATGTGAACCTGTTGATCCAAGAAAATATAGATATAAACAAATGTCTCCCAAGACAATTTAAAATACAACACATACGAAAAAGATGAATAGGAAGAAACATACATTTGTCGAAGATATCCTTATACACCTGTAGTGATTTATCACTGTCTTCCTCCATCTTTGAGACTCTCTCAGCTTCCTTGGCCGCTTCAGCTGCTACAAATGATTTATTTTCAGCTTCTGCAACCTTATAGGCAGCAGTGATTGCTGCTTCTTCAGCAGTGTCGCCGAGATAGGCACTACTTGGAAACTGCCTTGGCCCAACATGTTTTTGTTTTGGGGTAGCGGTCTTTGTCTTTTCTAAAACCTCTTTCTTAATCCTGTAGCAATTCTCAATCTGCAGAGGAAGCCGCAAAATAAAATGCCAGAATTCAGACTTTCAATCTTGAAACAAATATCAGCATGTAGTATTCGGTGGTTCATCAAGTATACAACTAATTCATTCACTCTTTCGATTGTCCTCTGATTCCAGCTTCAAAAATCCATAAATCATTCGCCATGGCCCAAACGAAAGTAAAAAGACTTCTAGCTCATAGTTCAATTGGACATGTAGGTTATATTCGTACTGGTTTCACATGTGGAAC